>JARHVA010007528.1:640000-660000 GCA_037957365.1 Torreya grandis | reverse complement strand
GGATAACATATTAAAAAAAAGACATTTGATTTTTTGTCATTCAAGAACTATATATTTTTTTATGCAAGGCAATTTTAGTAATCTGGATCAATATTGTTGGTTTATACTAACTTGTATTCAAATGAGGTATTATGAACATAAGTCACCTTTAACTATCCATATGCAAGATATTTTAATAAATAGAAACCTACAAAATTAATGAAATTATAATGGGTTGATTTGACCCTGAACAACCATATTTAATGATTGACCAATTTATATTTATCTAATACTTGGAGGAGGGAAATATGGCCACACATAGTTTTCCTAGTTAGCATGACTATGAAAAAGTTCTCCTTTGATATAAGCATTATGATTAATGATATAGATTTGACATTTTAAAGTGAATTTATTTAACTTGGATTTTTTTTTATTTAAATATTTCCTGTGACTTCTCCAAGTGATCTATTAATAATTTGTGAATAATAGGGAAGTGTTTATCAATGTTCAATAGTATATAGATGTGTCCCTAGATACACTCCAAAACCTTTTCGAATGAGAGATTGATTTGTCTATATATGGTTACAATTAGATATTTTATCCCACCATTGACATGCTAGGAAAATGGACTAACCTAAGTGAAAACTTTGAAATTGAAAATTATGCAATTATATGAGAGGGTATGTTTTGATTAGATTAGGTCAGTATCAAATGTAAATATTAATTTAATGCAATATAACCAACTTATGTATAGGTAGACAAAAATAGAGGTTTAGATATGTATATGCTATATATTTTCCTATTTGAAATAAATAATGAGGTTTTCATAGGTTTACAATAACATAATACATGTTTTAACACATAATATAAAATATCATATCAAAGACCATATTAGTATTTTCATTTTCAAATATCAAAGACCATATTTGATTATCTAAAAATTATCCCAAATAATTTCCATAATGGAATTTATACAGGGAAAGTATTAAATTTACATTAATGTGTTCAACACAATCTATTTTTGGTATGAATCTCCATTTATATAGGTCACTTAATAATAAAACCTACAATCATGTTCTCAATATTCATAAATTGACAATTTTAATCTAAAGTATAAATTTTTAAATTTTCAAATAAAAAAGGTAAGAGTAAACCTATGTTTTGTTTAAAATCATGTTTACCTTGAATTTTTTTGGAGATGATGCTTCCTTGTTGAATCATTGGAAAAATATGTGCTTCCTTTACAAATCACATTGATAGCTATGGTGATTTTCCCTATATTTATTTAACTGTGAAGGATATTTTGTTTAGAGGATAACTTGGACCAACCCTCATGAATGCATATAATATTATTAAATATAATTATTGAAACAAATACATAATTAAATAAATTAAAACAAACAATATACATGGCTTATATGTTCAAATGTAAAGTTTCACTCAAGTTCCTTCTGATAAGAAAATAAATTAATGATAGAAAAATCATGAAAAATGTTGATGGCATCATTAAGAATGAATGTTTGATTTTATATTTCACTTAATGTATTATAAAACCCATGATCAAAATATAATTAAATATGTCCATGATCCCATGACAACCGTAGATCTAATAAGTGTGAAATAGAATGAGAAACATTTTACATTAAATTATAAACTATGTTTTGTGAATGTGTGAGTGAACCAAATGTTAGAGTAGGGGTTTTGTTTTTTTGCATATTTATTTATTATGTTATTTTTTCCCTTATTTAAAATTTTACTAATTTCATGGATAAGCTTTCTCAAGTTTAATCGGAGATAAATTTTGACTAGATGAATAGGATGTAACTCCCATAACCAACTATTTTGGGTATGGGATTTACTCTTCTATTATTGGCTCTCTGACCACCTTTCTTGGGAGTAGTTACACATGAACTCCTATATGTAAATATATCTTGGTGATTATTATTAAACAAAATATTAATTTTATCTCATTTTTTTATGTAGTATTCTTATATTTGTGATTTCATTTTCTTGCACCTATTATGTTGAGTATATGCTTGACTTGTACCTATTAATAACTTGTACATTCACTTGATTCAGAAATATTTTCATCCAATCTGATATGGTATTATATCTATTCAATTATTTTATTGTATTTTTTATTCTAAAAGTTTATTTAAAATCATGAGATTTGTTATTTACAAATAAAAGCTAGTTTTCATAATCCATTTGTGTGAGTTTTTTTCGTCTTTGGTGGAGTCATATTTTTTTCATAACTAGTTCATTGGTATTAATTACCATATTTTATGTGGTTTATTTATGACTACCTATTCTTTGTGCCTTTTTAAATTTTCATATTAAAAATATGTGTTTCTCCATACAACCTTGAATATGGTATCCTATGTTAGATATCGACCTATGTTTAACCTCAACTCGTTTCAAGTGTTTGACTCTAGTTTTTCATTTACTCCAAATGGATCATGGCTATAATATTTTCACCTATTGAGATTAATATCATTTTTTTATCAATCATAACTACCAATCCATGTAACATCTATGCTAAAATTATCACAAAATACTCCTACTATTTCAATGTCTTCAAAGTTTCTCCCAAAACAAGACAAGTGTACTCAAGTTTGTCCTAAATTTTTTAGCATGTTAAATTATTTTTTTAATATCTTGATTTAAAACAAAGGAAAATAGGATTATTTTCATTTAATTAATAAGTAATATATAATATTATTGGTCATGTTTAACATTGTTACTTGATATTTTTTATAGTTTTTTATAAATAATATTTTTTGGGCAACATTTAAAAATAAAGTGTTATTCATTTTTTAACTTGGATTATTGGTTAAGTTTTTCATCCTCTTTTGTTTAAATAATATTGTCATTTAACTCGTTGTAGTGATTACTCAAAATTCATTACCATCTGAGTCTGACATCTTTTGAGCATGCATTTGTAATTAATAAGGGGGGGGGGGGGGGGGGGGGGGCGGGGGGGGGGCGGTGGGGTGGGGTGGGGAATCACCATTTCACTTTAATTTATACAATAAATTAATCTTCTACTACTACTACATCTCATTTATGCAATAATGGATTCATGTGCAATAAACAAACTAACTCCCTTTAACTATTATAAATGGAAAATAAAAATGAAAATAATTCTAAGTAATAAGTGTTTGTTTATGATAACCATGGGTAATGAAACTAAACCTAGTATATATGTAGAGATAATCAAGTGGTATAACCATAGTGATGAATCCTATGGTCTATTATGTCTTTTTGTGAGACCTCATCTTTTATTTCACTTAGAGTCTACCAAATCACCACATGATATATAAACCATTCTAGGTATATTTTTTAGGGAGTAAGATGTGATGATCTTGAGAATGAACTCATTATCACAAGTCTTTGTAACTTTGACACCCTTTAGGATTTATTCATTAAGTTCAAGTCCTTAAGATTGTTGTTGAAATAATGTTGGATAAAGTAATAAAATGACTAACTTGTTCTTTCTATAGTTTTTAAAACTTGGTCTTGAATATTCAATTATTGTCTTTACCTTCCATGCCACTAAAATTTATTTAGGTGCTACATGGAAAATGACCTCTTTAGATGCTTTCATTTCTAACTTAACTAGGAAGTAATACAAGTTTATATTGATGGGCACATTGAAGTCCATAAAACCTCAAGCCTTGATTTATGGGAATGAGAAATCAAAGACTTAAAGCAAAGAGAAGAGGAAGAATAATAAGTATTAAGATAAAAAGAAATAATTAACCTCTACTAAAACCAACATTAAAACATCATCTTTCAATGGAAAACCTAAGAAAGAGAAGGTTAAATATGTCTAATATAAGAGAAAAGGGCATGATGAAAGTAAATTCATCAAGAAATAGATCACTTAAATCATATCCTAGAGAAGAACAATATTTGTGTTCCTGAGTCCATCAAGAAAAATTCATCTACCCAAGATTATACTAAGGAAAAAGATAATAGGAAAGAGAAATAAAAGGGAAAGGCTCTTGTAGAAGTTATATCTTCAAAATATTCATAGCTCATTCACTCGGGTGCTTCTCATGACATGGGAACTTACTTAGTTGATTCTTCTTATTTAGATCCTTTTAAAACATCTTCTATTAATTTGGGTGATGACACTTTTATACCTTCTATAGGGAAAGGGTATATTTAAACGTAATGAATAAAATTAAATAATGTTCTAAGTGTTCCTTATATTTCAACCAATCTCCTAGTAGTGTATCAAATCACTCATATCAGTAAAGGTATGAGGGTTTATTTTTTTACTAGATTTAGTTATCATTAGGGAGTTGAATAGTGATACTATAGTGGCAATAGGTAGGACAGATCACCAAGATAGGTTATACATATTCTCAAATTTGTACCTAATTGTTCATCGACAATATTGTTGACTCATTTAGATGGAGTTAGTAAATTATGGCATGAGTAGTTTGGACACCTTAACTACCACTACCTTGAACAACCTAGAAAAACTGACATGGTCATAGGGTCAAATTGATTTAAATTTTCTAAGGAACATTGTGAGGTGTTCTCTATTTTAAATTATCTTGAAGAAAAATTTAACTAAGGAAAACCTTGGAGGGATTCACAAGCATTAAATTTAGTACATAATGATGTATTTATGACTTTTACCAGTCTATCATTTACAAGGTATAAGTAAATTCTCACTTTCATTAATGTTTTATGGAGACATACATGGATCAAATTTCTTAATCAAAAGTCTTAAGTGTTTTAATATTTTCAAGATGTCTAGGCACTTGTTGACAAATAATTTGAGAAATCCATCAAGTTTCTTTAAACTGATGATGGAGGTGAATATTTTAGTAATAGATTTGAGAAGTTTTGTACCACATAGGGGTTGATTTTAGACAATAGCTACTTAAAATCCTTCATAGAATAGAGTTGTAGAATCATTAAAAGAGATGGATAGTTGTATGATTTAGTTTAAGTCCTTGTTACCTTAATATTGATTTGAAACCATCAATTGTGTCTACTATATTTATAAAAGGGTTTATCATAAATATTTGAAAGGTATAACACCTTTTTTTATCTTGAAACATAAGGAAACCTAGTTTTGAACACCTTAGGGTTTTTGGATCTCTAGCTATGGCATGCATACCAAAGAAGATATGCAAAGCTACAAAAACTTAGTCCAAGCCTTGAATCTCTATAGGTTATCCAGATGGATTCAAGGGGTATTGACTTCTACATCTAATGACACATGATTTGTTTATAGAGATAAGTTTTATCTTTAAGGATAGTCACATAGACTCAACACTTGACACTTCTTCTCTTTCATTAGACTGACAAAGACTTGATGATTCTTCTTCTGAATCAGATCATCCAAAGTAGGTTCTTAAGCCAGGCTCTCCTTCTTTTTATAATTATTAAAGTGAGGGTAATGATGTAGAGTCTTCTACATCCACCTATAGTAATTTTTCAAAAGATGAGGAGTCAACACTTGGCTGACCCTTATTTGAGACCCTTTGGGCTAGATAAACACTTTAAAGTGTAGACACTTGGGTAGGGGATCCAATGGATGAAAAATATACTTAGAAAGATTATAAGAGTGGTTCACATGATTTATTTTATTTAGTTCCATATCCATAGACATTTTAAGAGGATTGAGGGATACCTCAGTGGGATAGTGTTATGTAGTAAGAATATTCTTCATTGATCAAAAATCACACTTGAGATTTGACTTCACTTCCTAAGGGAAGGAATATGGCTAAATTTAGGTGGATATGTAGTTAGGGTGTTATCTATAGGATTTCCTCATCAAATATTATAGTAGTGGAGATAGGTGTATACAACATATTTGATAGGACTAACTTGGATCTTCTATATTACTTTCTTGTCATCAATATTTTGGAGTCAGATTCAAGGAATTCTCTTCTAGAGGCCATGTGTACTCTTGATATTTTGGATTAGTTTCACATGGATGATTGTAAGACATCTCTGACTCCCTTTCTATTAGGTTTAAATCTAAGGATGATTATTCTACACCTTTGGTTGATGCCATTTGATATCAATAGCTTGTTGGGATCCTTATTTATCTGACTCATACCATGATTGATATTTCATATGCAATGATAATTGTATCTAAATTCATGTAGGAATTCTATGAGATATATTATAAATCATATAAGAAGATCTTACACTACATTCAAGGCTCTTATAGATTAGGGATTTAGTATAGATTTGGAAGAGAGGTTGACTTGGTTGATTTTAAAAATTTATATTTGGATGGTGATACTTAGAATCATAAGTACACATTAGGTTACAATGTTTATTTGGGTTATGGTCCCATTATTTGGTCTGGAAAGAAGTAAAATGTTATTACTATATCATCCATATAATAAGAGTTGAGGTGAGTTTTTAACACATATACTAAGTATATTTGGATTTAAGGGATTCTATATAATTTTAGCATTACTTTTAAGAAACCCACCATCATATATTATGATAACTAGAGTACCATATAGATATGCAAGAATTGGTTCAATGCCAGTGGACCAAACACATTGAGATTCACATGTATTTTATCTGGGAGATTATTGATGGTCAGGTCATCGACTTGATATTTTACCAATATTAAGAGTATTTTGTAAATATCTTTACCAAACCCTTTACTAAGATCAATTTTATTCCTCTACAATCTCTTACTGGGGCGTGATCTACATCAGAAACAAAATCATCTTTTGTTGGGGGTTTGTATCCTCTTCATTTACTCTATGTCTCTCTATATTTTTTTTTTTTTTGGGGGGGGGGTGGGGAGTTTTTCCTATGGTTAATCTCTTATTCTATACTTATTAAGAGATTTATTTTTATTGGGTACATGATCAGTCATAGTTGATGGGACCCATTTCTCTTTTTTTATATTAGCTATGTTTATGGGGGTTATTATAGTAGGTGTTTTTTATTTTTCCCATATTTATTTATTATGATATTTTAACCTTAATGGTAGTTTTACTACACTTGTGGATAAACTTTATTAGGTGTACTAGGAGTTACATTTTGACAATATGAATAAAAAGTAATTCCCTTAACTAGCTACTTTAAGAATGAGAGTTACTCTTATATTATTGGCTCTCTGACTACCTTTTTAGGGAGTATTTACTCATGCACTCTTATATGTACACATATATTCATGATATATTATTCAATGAAATATTGGTTTTGATATTATTTTGTTTATGCCATATTCTTGTATTTGTGATTTCATTTTCTTGCATCTATTATGTTGAGTACATGCTTGACCTGTGCCTATAAAAAATGTATTCATTCATTTGATGTAGAGATCATGGAATACACTTTGATACCTACATCATGACTTATGAATCTAAAATGGTTTATATGTTCCTAAAACAATATCATTCCTCATAACTATGTGTTAATTGATATATAAATTTATGAATATATATTCCAAATTTTAAAACTTGTATCTAATGTATGTTTATATGTAAATTTCATTTTTTTTTCATGTAGAAAGTATCATGAGGTCATGCATATACACCCAAGTGTGTATTATTATATACTCAAGTGTATATAAAGTGAGTGTGTATGCAAGCCATTTTCCCCACTCATATATATTAGTTTTAAAATTTTATGTTATTAAACTATCTAATATCTTGACCATTTTGAGTATCTTACATTTATACTATAATATAATGTTTCATTTATGGATGCTTATGCCTCTATAATAAGATAACTATAATTCCCTCATTTATGGATGAAGGGTGTGTATTTCAAGTCAACCATCTGAAAAAAGAGTTATCTTTGTCATGTCATTGATAAAAATAACATCATGTAATATTGTGTTGTAAATATGTCATCATAGTGATGCATATGTAAATCAAGTTATTTATGTAAAATATTTAATTTAGGGAATACAATTTTCATTTCTTGATATATGTATCAATAAATCAAATAATATTATAATTATTAAGTAAGACTACATAATAAAATTAGATGGTATAAATCCTAACATCATTAAATTTAAATAGGACCAATAAGGGAAACTATTAGTGTCACATAATTCCAAGTGATTCAAAAAAGGTACATATTTATCACAAAAAATAAGTCCAAGTTACACACACCAATTGACAAAAATTGATGCAAATAAGGGACACAAAAAATGGTGCATCAAATAAATCCAAGGTCTACACTTAAGGGATAAATAGATGTTGTTAACAAAGTTTCCACACATAATATACAAGCACAAAGTAGCCTAGTTTGTAATATATTGACATAAATGGAGCATAAAACAAGGGAACTACACAACAAACCATCATTTCACTAATTTTGGACATATTATACTGTAGATTAAAAACATAAGTTTTATTTTTTAGCTTTTATTGTATCAATATTATAATTATGTTTTTTTATTATTGGATTCCAATTTAATGTTTCTCATAATTATATATTAAAAAAATAAAATTCCAATATAATATATACTATATTATATTCTTAAGGTGATGTGATAAGTCTAAATTCTTAGGCATATGCCCATATTTAATTAAATATTTGTTTACACCTTAGTTTTGTATCTTTGTCAAATCATTGTATAATATAATATGCATGTATCACTATATAAGAAATTATTAAAGATAAAGGCATGTGGAATAATTATATGTATCTCAACATGGAATAAATATCATATAAATATACAACCTAAAATAGGGAGACATGTGTATTGATATGGTCCCCATATCCTCATGGCCACTAGGTAGAATAAATTCCAACTTATCTATGTCCATTTGTATATGTATATCCTCCATCACACAAATATACTGTCAAACGTAGGTGTGTAGGAAAATAACATGCCACATTCAATAGAATGTGATAAATAATATATGTAAACAGAGAAATGTATTAATCATGTTATGCTCAAGAATTATTGTTATTTTTTTATAATTTTGAATCTTTATGCATATTAATTTTTTTTCAAATATTTGAGGTTTTTTCTACATAAGTATTTAATTAGTTCGTAATTTTGATTATTAAAGTAAACATATCTTGGGTTATCCTTAAGACTATGAAATCAAATTTATTTTCCTTTTTCTTTAGTTTTTTATTGAAATTGTACTTTATTGATATAAAACATTTATAGTACAACATTAGTCATATTAAAAAATGGTTGGAAAAGTCACACCCTAGAAACAAGCCACATTAACCAAAACAAACCAAAAAGGCCAACCAAATAAAAAATAAAAGTCAATGAAACATTATCAAAGTTTGTATCCATAATACTTCATTTTTTACATTTTTATTATGAACATTCGTTCAATTTTTATAATGCCCAAGATCCATCAGACTAGCAGAAACCATTGAAAGCTCATGATTATGCTAAGATTCAAATGGGGGTTGATCTTTGTTAGATTCCAATGATTCAGATTCATGTGATTTCTTAATATTACCTCTTGTAGCATAATTTTCATATGTAATTTGAAAATAAACATTTAACTTTATTTCTTCCTTATACTATCTTTATATTTTTATGAAATCTTTGTTGAAAGAGTGTGCTCATATAGTTTCTAACCTTTAGGATGGTATAGTAATTTTTATTTTTTGACTTGTCTACATCGTGATAAACCCTTAGAGATGTCTAGGGTGGTGGTAGAGCTAAGATCTAAAATTAGTGTTTTCATAACCCAACATCTCGCGCTAATGAGAATTTTCAACTTTCAGTTAGATTTGATTTAAAACACCTTTGGTGAAGTAAAACTCAACACAAATACAAACATACCTAGACATCCATGGTATAGACTACTCAAAATCCATCTTGATGAATCATCCAAGTGTTGTATAAATAGCTTCAAAAACTAAGGGATGTTAAAAGGGTAGAGGAATATTTTAGTGATGAACCCAAACTAGCATTTTGGACACCACTATAGTTAAAGGTTTAAAATTAAACAAGCCATAGGGTAAAAAAGAGCCATTCTCTTCCCCAAAGTCAAGGTCCCTTCTTAAGAACTTTTTGATGATCATCTCTAGCTTCATAAACTTGACTATGAAAAACCCTTTCAAAAATAAATGAATCTCATAGTTTTTGGTCCATGTAGCATCAATCCATTAATGTCACTCTTCTGATCAAGTCCAAAAATAATTAAACCTACAAATGACTACAAAATTATAAAAATAATAAATTAAACTAGTTACCTATAGAAGAGTGATCTCCACTACTGGGATAACATTTGATTTATCCATAATGGATGCGGTAGGAAATATTGAAAGTGAGACTAGATCTAGAGATGTAGGTTGAGAAAAATCTCAAATCATGATCATTATTTCAAATCATGATCTAGATAAATTAACCTAGTTCCCTTTGAAGGTTTTATATTTTTATGGGAAGTATAATTGTCATTTCAAATCATGATCATTATTTCATCATGTTATAAAGTTAGAAAATGATTGCTTAGATTTAATATAGCTTGTATTTTTTTTAAAAATCATTTTTTTAATGTGAATGGTACCTTATAAGTAGGAGGAATGACCAATATGTATATTTCAACTACTTTTTCCCACAAGCTATTGGAAAATTGAAATATCTAACGTTTTACTTCCAATGTTTTATATACTATAATTCCTTAGTGTCATGTACAAAAAAAATTATACCTCAAACATTTATTATGGCATTTTGTCTATTAACATCATTATGAATGTTTTGGTAATAGACATTGTGCATGTATATTATATTGGTCAATGGCTTTGTCGATTCAATTTTCAAAATTTTTATTTTATATGGTGCTTTGTGGAGCTTTATGTTAGTCGATGATGTTAATTTTGCATTACCATGATAATTCATTCATTATTTTATTTTTTAATACAATTTTATAATTAACTAAAATGGTCCATGTCATGTCCAGTGAATATTTAATAATTAGAATATAATTTATCTTATTTATTTGAAATATGTCCCATTTATCAATGTCAAGTAGATGATAATGTTATGAAGTTGTGATTAATTAATATGTTAAATATTATTATTGGTTTATCATGCAAGATTATTAGCTACATTGGTGTTAGAGTCTTATTATTTTTGATCTCCACATTATTTATTGAAGTATATGACTTCTTATCTATCTAAGTCATGTTGGAATATTATTTTAATATGTCAAGTATGATATAATAGTGAACTTTTTTTCAATTTATATGTCTTCATGATCTATCACTATTGAATTTTATTTTATCCTAAGAGATTGTGATTGAATAGGCATTTCATCTTTACACATTTTTAATTTAAATGAATCATCTCACAATTATCCAACTCTAATAGGTCTTGATAAAGTGTAACATAAATATTCATCTAATATATTAAATTTTAACTTATGTGGTGGATCACATATCATATATACCATTTTGGTATCTTCACCATCAATATCATAATAATATGTGACTGTGCCAACTTGATATTCAAAAATCAATAGTAAATGAAGGTTTGGAATAGGTTGTCATTAATTTTAAATAATTTGAGTGTCATTATACATAAATTATTTTTATATTAATATTAATATTAATTAATTTTTATTTGATAGACTTGATTCTCCCTCCTCATATGTATACATCTGAACTAATACAATGGGTTAAAATGTATAAGTAAGAGTATGATATTATAGCTATGATTTTGATTGGTCATCATTAATTTTTTTTGTAGATTTTAAATATTTGAAAGGGTCGTCATCTATTGGTTATGAATAAGAATAGACTTTATGCATATATTTTATACATTTACGTATTATGGTAGTAATTCATGTTTGATAAAATTTGGTATTAAGAGGGTTTTAATGTTAATTACACAAACTAATGAGTAAAATGAAAAATGAATAAAATAATAATAAATTAAGCATTTCTAAATTTAAACCTGATAAATATAGAAATAATCTAGAAATAGAAAATAGTAGAGAAGGATCACTTATCTATAAAATCAATTATGTAGGACAGTGAATAAAAATGAAAATAATAATAATAAATTAACCATTTCTAATTTTTAAACTTGATAAATATAAAAATGTGTTAGAAATAGAAAATACTAGAGAAGGATCACTTATCTAGAAAATCAAACATGTAAGATAGTGATTGTGGATGTGAAATAAATTATGTGATTGTGTGAGTCTAAAGTGGACTAGGAATAGGGATTGGAATCCATTTAGAATAGTCCATTTTATTCTGACAAGGTCAACATGTATTAGCATTTATAGGGTGCATCAAGGGCCAGTTGGGTTTTATCTATCTGTGTAATAATGGATCAGTGAGGCTTAGATTTTAGGTCGTATGTGTGTGATATGATATATATTATTTGTTATGAAATATTTTTTATCCATTACTCTTCACTGGGAACCCTAGATCAATATTTCATTAGGGATAAAAAAGTGGTTAGTTATTTAAAATTTACATTGACGTTAACACCATCTATGTTCAAGTTGCTTACATACTAATAATATGAAGATGGATCAAACTCCATATAGTTTTCCCATGCTATAGTGGTGTCTATTAAATAATGGTGTGATTATTTATGCTTACAAAATATTATTGTGATGAAATGCTTTCATAATAGATTATGACCTTGGAGGTGTATTTATACTTACACAAAGTATATTAGGGATGTGTGGACTCGTATTTGGGAAAAATCTAATTTTCTTCTCAATTTGTAATTATATATCCTACTTATATTGAACAAAAAGAGCCTCTATGGCCTGGAAATGTGGATGTATAGTGATAATTTATGAGTTCATTAAAATGGGATTTGTAAAACATGTTGGATGACTAGTTACATGAATTTTAATTTGACAATCTAGATCATATTTTTTAGGAGGATTTAGTTAACATGTTTAGACACTAATGGTGAACAAGATTATCTTCAAAGAGTGCCCTTGTTTCAGGATAAAAACAAACTAAGATAGATTTATGGATTAGTCAAAAGATGAGATATATTTATTTGGAATTAAAAATAGGGAAAATTAATGATCATTAGTTTCTTGAAAGAATGGGTCACATGCATAAATGTGAATGAGTGGCAATCAAGGACCATTGAACTAGGTATGAGCTAAGTATATATAATAAATGGATATATGTTTTTTTCTTTTTATCAATAACTATTAATCTAAGTTTATACATTTTCCACCATTTTATTCTAATAATAAAACCAAATTTAAAGTACTAGACTAAAAAGAAAAGAGTTATAATTAAACTTACCTATGAATATTAGTGATGAATATAGGTCATGCATTGGAATATGATTCATTCAAACTTATGATGAAACATGTATAATTAAGTACTTATTTAAAATTAAAATTTTAAATTAAAGATAATAAAATTATATAAATGATGACTAGGAATGAATACACTTATTTTTGTTACTCTAACCATTTGAAACAAACCAAAAAAAATTCATAAATTATTAACAAAGTAAATAATGGAACCATGTGTAGAGCTCACTATATAAACTTACCATGCACAATGTAGTCATCATAGTCCTACATTAGATGAGTGGAAATCCCATCAATGGATTGGGTCAATGGTATATTTATGAAAGTATGACCATTGCTATAGGATTCCATAGAGAAAGGGGTTACCTAAAGGGTGAAATTCTATTTGAGGGGTATTAGTGTGTGGGTTCATGCTAATAACCTTCAAATCTTAGAAGGCACTTGATTTCCCTATCAAAACACCTAGTGATCCTTAGCCTAATAGAAGTATATGATAACCCTATATGGTTATGGCTTGGTGACTCATGAGGTAATAAGGTTCACTTAAATCCTCTAATATCCTTCACCAGGTTAATGACTTAGGGTAAGACTCAACATAATAGTAAGTCATAGTATTAGATATGTTTAAATATATCATCTTGATAATAAGAAGGTACAATAATAGGTATATTAGGTCCTAAAGGAGAACCAATGATACCACATTTTAAGGTCAACAAGTAGCTATCATCAATCAACTACAAAGGTGACCTAGTCATAAGACTATGAACTTAAAACCTTAAGATTTCATAAGTGGGGACTAGCTTAGATTTTCCCCTCATTAGATCATGATGCCATGATTCATAATTTTAGTGTTCATTACACCCATGTTTCATTGCTTAGTGAATCCCATCATAGCACATATGGTGTAACAAAAATGGTTATCATGGTATTATATAACCACATCCCAATCACCATCATGAATATTTGATATCAACAAATCCATAGTGCATATGCATAAAAATGTCATAACATCCCTAATAATCCCACTATACAAGTAGAAACACATCCAATGGAGTTCTTACCCAACACAAGATGAACACTAATTATTAAAGGGTATCAAAATTAATTATGTTATTCAATCAAAGTTATATCAATGAATTCAAAACTATAGGGTCCCCACACTAATAATTCATTCCAATTATTTAACTTTAAAATATTAAATTATTTAAATAAAGAGTAATGACTTATTTGAATGATAATTTGAATAGTAGGCTAATTACCATGTCATAAATTTAGACCATCTATGGCTATATTAAGGAATAACCAATTACAATAAAATCAGTTCTTTCGTGTGGTCAACAAATCATACCAAGAGAAATTTAATAAATTAGAAACATGTTGAACATTGGATCATCAACCCACAATTATAGTTAACAATCATTTATTATGGTTGATTTAATTTAATCAAAAGTTAAGAATAACCCATATAATTAATTTTACAGTTAATTATGGCTTCATTCTTACACTACCAAAAATGAATATATTTGTATCATTAAATATTAGCAATGGTAGTATCATGACACAAGGGAATCCATTAAGTTGGATTCACAAGTTAATTTGGAGGTATAAATCACTAAAAATGTCATTATAAAACAAGCTCCACAAGGACATAACATAGTGAATTTACCATGTAGTTTTTAACATTGAATAACATGATTTGGCCATATTACAACATGTATGAAAATGTCTATGATATGAATATATACACTTAATTACTTAATCAATAAGTGTTCCTAAGATTAAGATTCACTCTTATATAAATAAATATAATGCTTCAAGCACCCCACAAGTAACCAACAAGGAAGTGAATAGAATAATCATCTCACATAAATAATTTAATAGTTCTGGATAAACAAGTAACATTAACACAACTATAATTATTCTAGCCATAGCTATTATAGCCTTATGTGCCATGCCATCAGTATATCCCTCCTCAGTGAGGATAATTCTAATTAATTAAATTATAACCATGGTAAAAATTAGAATTTACTCAAATGTACAATTATAATTTTACATTATAATCCTTACTATAAGGATGTTGGTTATAATTACAAAATGAAATATTAGACAATATAGGATGTAGTTGCATATAATAGACTACATCCCTAATTTGAATATCACATGAATAAGGGTGATATAATAGATAGAAAAACCTTCAAAGGTTGATAGTATAAACATAACAATATGTATGCAAAACTGTAGGTGTTGCACAAAACACACGTTGTGATCTAATACAATATAATGTTTGAATCAAGCCAATAACATAATTAATATTAATTAAAATAATAATTGCATCATAATAACTCAAACAATAACTTAACACCCTAAAACCCATCGAGGATCAATAATGGTGAACACAACGTTCCATAGGTGATAATTAAATCACAAAACCAATAACAAATGATGGCCAACTGAATAAAATCCCTACACTAAAGGGATGAATTTAATGTGTCAGCTTAAATATGTAAATGTGAATTCTTTCTAATAAATGTTCTAAAAATTAATCTAATTCCAATTAAGTAAGACCAAGAAGGAAGGAAAACAATTTAAGTTATCTTCCTACTTCATAGGGGAAAAATGACAGTCTCATAAATCCTATTGCTGCACATTTTTCACAACTACTATGTTATCTAAGTATTTATACTATAACCTCCAAAGTAAAAAAATAATGTATGATTAACTCATTCAAAGTAACACCAAAATGTATATGACAAGTGTATGATGGTCTAAACAATCAAGGAGTATACAAGTATCTCATCCAAGATTAACTAGTTATTTTCTTAACTATTTATTTTATTCCTTATTGAATACTATCATCAAAGGTCAAAATGAAATAGATGAAAGGAATATATCATCTGAGTACCTTATGATATATGTGTTTAAAGGTAACCCTAAAAAAAAAATATTCACTAACAATAATATATATCATGTCAATGTTAAGTTGTGGAGCTAAAAGCTTCAACTCTTTGCAAACTAAAGGAACAGAAGGTTGCTGAGATCCAGGAGCACCGACGTCGGCAGCAGGATCGACGTCGATCATGACCAGTGCAGAAGGCCATCGGCGACGGTAGGGAGTCCGCTGACGTCGATAGAACCAGACTAGCAGGGACCGGCGTCAGTCTCCTGTGTGTTCCAGAACTGCTCATTGCACGAACAGTTAGTTAAGTGAACGAAGTGTTTGCATGTAAAGGCCAGTTAGAGTCTTGAGCTGTGAGGATAATTGTCTAAATTAAGAGTCTAAGTTATTGTTTAAGTCTGGGATCTATTTATAGACCCATTGGCATGTATTGTAATTGATATAAGATAAGGAAGGCAAGTAAGTTCCTTTTAAGTGTAAGATCATTGAGTTGCAGGTTGTTGCAAGCTCATAAGAGATCTAAATGTGTGAGTATGGTCTGTTGAATTACAGGTTGTAGGTTCATGGGAGATCAACTTGAAGTACTTTAGAGTGCTTGGTGAACTGGCAGGGTTATTACTGACTAGTTGGAGAGGTGAACACCAATTCTGTTTGTGAGTTGGTTGTTGGGACCGTTTTTGGTAGGAGAGTGTTGTAGAAGAATTACTATACACTTGAGGTGTGGGAAGCCTCTGTAAGGTGGAAGAGTGTGGCAGCTCTTTATTGTATTCTTTTCTGTAAAGTGTTAATACAAGATAGTGTATTGTCTCTCATATTCTGTGCTATTGGTGAATTCTAGTTACTTGTATTTTTGGTTATTTCCGCATTTATAATTGCTTATATTTGGTAATCATATTGTGTTCTTTCAGAGGAGCAAGATCCTAACAAAGTGGGATCAAAACAGGTGTTGTTCTTGTGATCCCCCAACAAAGTGGTATCAGAGCTGTTGGTTGGGATACTAACAGATTGGATTAGATCTGGTTAGTGTGTTTTTTGATTACAGGTTACTCACAGGGTTTCTGTTTGAGTGGGAGTTGAGCAATGGCTGAAGATAGTAAGCTACGAATGGAAAAGTTTAAAGGCAAGAACTACCAACTGTGGAGGATGCAGATTGAGGATTATCTATATCAAAAAGATTTGTACTTACCGTTGGGAGGGGTTAACTGCAAACCCTCGGATATGAAAGATGAAGAATGGGAGGTTCTTGATCGGAAGGCTCTGGGATCTATTAGATTGAGTCTTGCATCCTCTGTGATTTCTAGCTTAGCATAGTGTAAGATAATGGTGGAGTTGATGGAATCTTTGGCAAATTTATATGAAAAACCCTCAGCTTCTAATAAGGTATTTCTTATGAAGCGTTTATTTAATTTGCAAATGTTGGAAGGTGGATCTGTTCATAACCATCTTAGTGATTTCCATGGTTTGGTAAACCAGTTAAGTTCAGTCAATATTGTATTTGATGATGAAATTAGAGCTCTCTTAATCTTGTGTTCATTACCTAAAAGTTGGGAAGGGTTGGTAATGGCAATTTCTAATACTGTGTCTCCTTCAAAAGTCTTAAAAGTGGATGATGTTGTGAGTGTGATCTTGAATGAAGAGATACATAGGAATAGCACAGGTGAGTCATCAAGAAATGCTTTGAGTGTTGAAGGCAGAGGAAGGCAAAGAGAAAAGATAGAGCGTGGCAGATCAAGGTTCAAGATAGGCAAGAGATCCAAGTCCAGGTATGGTAGAATAACCTGCTGGAAGTGTGGAAAGTAAGGGCACTTAAAGAGAGATTGCAGATTAGGTGAAGATCAGCATGAAGAACATGAAGAAGAAGTAGATGTTGTAGATTACGTTACACGGGATGCTCTGGTATGTTCTTTGGATAAAGTAGAATCTTGGGTTTTAGATTCTGGTGCCTCTTTTCATGCATCCCCACATAGGGAATTTTTTCATGAGTATGTCCAGGGAGACTTTGGAGAAATTTATGTAGGGGATGGTAAGCCTTGTCAGATTGTTGGCAAAAGGAAAGTGAAGCTGAAACTGCAGATAGGTAACACATGGGTGTTAAAAGAAGTCATGCATGTCCCAATTCTGGAGTGGAATTTGATTTCTGTTAGAATTTTGGGTGATGAGGGTTGCACAGTAACTCTCACAGTGGACTCTTGGAAGGTTACCAAGGGTACACTTGTTGTAGCTAGAGGTAAGAAAGTAGGTACGATTTATCTATCTGCTTGTGTTATTGACTCTGTTTTTGGGTTATCTACTTTAGCTGTAGATTCAGAGATGTGGCTTGATAGGCTTGGTCACATAGATAAGAAAGAGATGCTTGTTCTTGAGTCAAAGGATATGCTTTCGGATTTAGAAGGTATGGATCATGGTTTCTGTATACAGAAGAAGAAGGTGATGTTTCTTGAGGAATCCGATGTTAGTGACAAGAACAGGAAAGCCTTGGTTTTCAAGGAGAAGGTGACGGACAGAGTTCAGCATAAGATGCAGAAGAATTCTGAGCAGAGCAAGGGTGTTTTGGACAAGGATTTGATCCAGAAAGATCTCACGAAAAAAAAATCATGTCTCACTAGAGAAACATAGAGACCGACGTCGGCAGGAAAATCGGTGTCGACGTCCAGACAGGGACTGACGTCGGCTATGTGCAGCCCGATGTTGGTGACTCAGGGCAGATAACTATCGGTGTCGGCCAGGGAAAAATGACGTTGATAAAGGGGCAGTCGCAGGGAACCGACATCGGTCGGGTGCAGACTGAGATGTGACCGGCATCGATTACTGAGATGAATTTTGGGTGGACAGCAAACTGTCAAGGAGTCTCAAGCGCCCATATGAAGGATTGAAGGTGTAATTAAGTTCTTAAATTCATCATTTCCCTTCTTTATGCTACTTGTTGCTCACTCATGGCATAGGACTAGGAAGTTATTGAAGAAGCAGAACAGGTAGATCCAAGAAACAGTGGGAGCTAGGCATGGATGAGGATGTGATTCCTTGGAGGAGAACCAAACAGTTGTTTTGGGTAGAGTTGCCAGCTGGAAGTAAGCACTGAGAGACGAATGGATGTTCAAGATGAAGAAGAGTGGAAATGGATACGTGAGATGGAAGATCAGGGTATATGGTCTTGTATAGCTCCAGGGAAATGGAGGTTTGATCATTGTATTTCTCTTTACCAGGTTGGATAATATTAGCTACATTATCCTATTATTGTAAGATGTGCTTGTTGCAGGGTTACATATACAGGTATTGCTGAACTAAAGGTAAAGCTAGTTCAGGTGTGTGTCATGGAGAATCTGGGAGCAGCAAGATTCTTTGGCATGAGTATGTTCTAGAGACATGGGAGGTCACATGTTGACTTTGTTTTAGGATGATTGTGTGAGACTGGTTAGCACGCCGTTGGTTAGATAGTTCACAGAATAGGTTCTTGATTCACATGATGAGGTTGAGTGCATAGTATGTACTAAACTTGAGTTTTCCCAAGCAGTGGGAGTTGTCACAAGTTGGAGCCAATCTGGGAGAGAATCATTGGAGGGCAGTTCAGTGGATTCTTATAGGGACTAGCAGCAGGTGCACATGTTATGCAGGTTCAAGTTATTTTCTACATGGTTTGTAGATGTGGATGTGGTAGGTGATTTGGATGATAGGTTTTGCACCACAGGATTTGTGGTGGTTGGTCTTCAAGAGTGATCTTGAGGAGGGATACAAAGCTAAGGGAACAAACTAGATAGAGTACAAGTAGAGGTTGTAGCTATTTATCTCCAAGTGGGAGATTGTTAAGTTGTGGAGCTAAAAGCTTTAACTCTTTGCAAACTAAAGAAACAGAAGGTTGCTGAGATCCAGGAGCACCAGTGTCGACAGCAAGACCGACA
>JARHVA010007528.1:617500-630000 GCA_037957365.1 Torreya grandis | reverse complement strand
CACACACGTGGGTCTATAGGATTGGTAAATTTATACCAAGGTAGTTTTCACATCACATCATGTAAACACATTAGTAAGTAAAGTACAAGGGTCCATGGTCCTCATCAATGTATTTGATGTCCAAATGCCATCTAATATGAAATAAAGTATCAAACATATAGTATCATGATCTATTTTAGGGATCTCAAGTCTATCAACACCTTCCATAAAGGAAGTTGTGTTTAATAATAGTTAGTAAATCTATATCCATTAGTGTCAAAATGTCACCATAAATTTTTTGACCTCATGGAATATATGGCTCACATTATTTGCTAACAATAAGAGATCCCCAAAACTTCCTTAATTGCCTAAGAAAGTAACCTATATTCACCCACTAGGCCCTCCACACCTAAATTACATACTTGGACATTCCAGGAGTATTATACCTTAATAATCATAAGATGGACCTCGTATACAAGCCACATATGATCATCAAATATGGTTTCATGACTCCAACAACAACCTCTATCACTCTCCTTTGAATTAACTTGTGTCAAAAAATTAATGTTTGACTAGCAATGTTTGATTGAATAAAATATATTATCATGGAAAAGATAAACTTATACAAGGGTCTAGGTTAATATTGCATCATCATCATATAAATCATAGTTTCTACAATAATAATATAATTGTAATCCTAAAAGACATCCTAACAGATGTAAAATATATACATATCCATGAGTATCATGACATCTTAATGGATGCAAAAACTCATACCAAAATAAAATAATCATCAAATAGATGTAAAGATATAAAAGGGAATCATATCATACTTATGGGATTAATTCATACCCATGATCAAATAACCACATCATGAAATCAAAATACATATTTACACAATCAATAGCCTCTAGCATTTTGATTAAAAAAACTACAAGATCCTTCATTCAACACAAAGGGCCAAATAAAAATATAAAACCAAGCCAAAATTAAGCTATATTTATATTTTCATGACCTTATTATTATGATGAATGATACTTCTTCACTTCCAAGTTGTAATTGTTACAATTCAACTAACCATATAAGAGTTTCCAACCTAAATCCCTATCTGGAATTAGCTTGTAGTTCCATTAATTGGTGCTAAATTTTTTTCCTAAGAATTAAACACAATACCTATAAATTTATTTTCTTTCAGGAACCCATTATGTGAATTAACACACAATCCAAGATAGAACTTACAATTACTTACCTTGGTTATCAATAATTACAACTAGATAACTCATAGTTCATCCATGATAAGTGTTAATAAAATGAGGAAAAGAAGAAAGGAGCATGCCTTTAATTTTCCCACCAAAAAATAAAGAATATAACAATTCCTAATAAGTTTATTTATGTTTCATATCCCTATCATGACATAAATCATTCAACCGATCTGACATATATATAAAACTACTAATAAAATGGTTGCATACATATAATAGTTCAAAATATCCTTATTAATGTTTACCAAAATAGATCCCCAAAGGTAACTTAACTTGGAATAGTCTTTCCCAACAAGGAGCTTATCAAACCCATGAAGTCATTTTTACTCAACACATAACCATGCAACTTACAAGAGGTATGCTAGATCCTTGAATTCAGCATTGAACTATTTTCAAGAGACTAAACTAGATATTTGATTAATTAAATAATAAATTATAGTAGTCTTACATATGGTTATATAAATATTTATCACCAATATTCATGCTTCATATCTACTATAGGTCTCAAGACATTCTTCTGACAAGAGAAGGGAGCAAGCTCAACTGATTCACAGATGAAATCCATCTCCCCATATCCAATCTAACCCTCCAGGTTAGAATCAAACCCTTGGTAATCCCAAGGTTGTAATATTATAATATTATAGTGATGAGTTTCCCATACAACTCATCAAAATATATAAGACACTAATTCCCCTTATTATAAG
Organism: Torreya grandis; assembly: GCA_037957365.1. NCBI lineage: Eukaryota > Viridiplantae > Streptophyta > Pinopsida > Cupressales > Taxaceae > Torreya > Torreya grandis. The sequence goes on along the minus strand of JARHVA010007528.1, from coordinate 628,055 downwards.
AAAAAATCCTTTAGCACTTATCTCCCATTAACTCGCCCATAAAAGCCAATGGTCAAAAAGTGGGGCTTGCCTGAATGTAGCTAAAAATTTAAAAGGTTAACCCAACCTAATCAAAATTATAATATTTTAATATTATAAAAGCAATCACCAACTCAGACACATAAGCCATGACACCGTGTAGGTTGATATACTCATGTACACACAACTTCATGTGTCAGCTATATCATAAGATTTTACACCCATATGGGTAGGTGGTAGGAACCTCTTGAGATAATTGATGTTTTTTCAACCATAATTAAAACCCTCACATGTATTCCATTTGTTATTTCTAAATCCATATCAAAATGGGACAAATCCTTAGGAACATTTTAGAAATTTCTCAACATAGGTTCTTGTCTTCTAGACTTACACCGTTCTAAAGGTAGTTTTAGTCCTTCATAGTCTAAAGTAATATGGATAAAATCCTATTATTTTGGTGGCCTCATATTTTTATTTAATATCTATATTCTAAGGTCTATCTCCCCTTGTTGTATCATTTAAGTTCCCTACTCTACGTTGCCAGCTTGTAAGGGAAAAGGGAAGAAGGAAAAATAGAATCAAAACCTATTTAGCTGGGTTGATACACCAAAATGTGACCTAAATTTGTCTTTTATGAGCTATATGGATGTACAAGAACATAACATGATTAAACTTATCAAATGGCAACCCTCAAAAATCAATATTCCACAGAGAGACTCATGTTTGATGCATGATCTAATCCACCTATTTAATAGGTCTCTCAAAGACACTAAAGAAACCTTTCACTTTACAAACATAAAAGAATATTTAATCACACTTTTAAAAATTTAAGGATTATCTTAACACCTAAAAATAGTTAATAAATAAAGGACAAGATGAGAGGAAACAAGAACTATCACTTTTATCTAACAACAAACCATGAAAAAAACACTAAATCTAGCTTTGGGGAGGTATTAATTGTATCTTATTCATTAAAATGGTCAAGTAAAAATGTTTTCTAAGAATGGTGTTTCCACAACGTAGGTTAAATTTCCTTTAAAATGCCAAAAATTGGCTTACATATAGATAATTGAGAGAAAAAAGAGAGGAGTCAAAAGCCTCAAAACTAGGAAAATGTCCTTTCAAAGAATTCCTCCAAAAGTGCTACATAGCATTTCCACCTTCTCAAATATTTATCCTTCATAAATTTTCATGTAAAATAATTTTTTTAATGTTCATGGGTCTTAGGAGACTCATCATTATGTTTGGTCAAGTTTAGATCACTTGGAGAGTGCCTATATTCTTGTGCTAACCCATAAATTTTAGCTTTCTTGTCTCCCTTGATGAATGGATCTCCTCCATGGATGTAAGTATTCAATTCCCTTAAATTATTCTATTTGAAACCTTCTCTAGGATTATGAATGATTCTTGAACACTTGGTATGAGTTGGTCATGAGACTCCTTCAACAAATTGACTTTGACTTGTATATGGACTTTAGAAAAGGAAGAGTCCTATTTGCACTTATTGGAAAACTTTTCCAAAGCCTCCTTTCATTATAAATATTCCTTGACTTATTCATACCTTTAATATTGGATTACATATCCTTCCTCAACTTTTGAAGACTTTGTAATAGGCTATATGGACATATTTCTCCCTCAAACCCGTCAAAAGGAGGAGTTTTCTTCAAATTTGAATCAAACCTAAACTTTTACACCATGGATGGATTCTTTAGGACACACTAGACCTATTTCAATATGATTTAAATCACCAACTACTCCAAAAATATTAATTTGACACTCAAACCATATATTTTCTATGTATTCCTTATAGCACTATTTTCCTAAAATGTTCCTTGTCTGAGAGGAAATGGAAGTCATGATACAAAACCAAGACATTTTAAAGGTACCCAATATCCTCATACACTTCTAAACAAAATTTCATGGCCAAATTCAATGTTTTGATATGCTTTCAATCCCATTTAGCTTGCCAAATTAGGCATAATTATCCCTTTAAGCCCTCAAAGATAAATTTTTAATCTAGGATCTCACACATGTGTGAAACTTCAAAAAAGTGTTTTATTCACTTTTATTATTCCCCCACAATGGTGCATGTCAATGTTTTTGGTCTAGAACCATCTGCAAGTACAAAAATCATGAAATGGCCTTTACAAGGCTTGTCCTATGAAGGCATTTTATAATTGACCCAAAATAAAGGAATAGTTTTTGCACCTATGAAATATTTATTCTGAACTTTTTAGATTTTAAGTGTATAACAAGTCTCAGTATTCCTTTTCCATTAATTGCCATCTTTCTACACTCCTTGGAACCCTCATTTAGCTCAAAAACAAGAAAAAGTAAAGTTCTTTTACTATTATGTACAAGTTGAGGTAGATTAAAAAAAATGTGAATGACCCTATAATATTTAACTACAACCTCTGGTATGTTTCATGAATAAAATATGTGTTTTTGTGAGGTTTCCAACTCAAAACCTGTAAACTTGTTTAAAACAGGGTTTTGGGTAGTTTTCACCCTTAAGGATGATTCATAAAAAAGAGATATCCAAACTGAGAATAAATTATAAAAAAATTAGGTATTATACCCCCTAAAACATCAAATAACTCCTTAAGGTTCCATTCTAAACTTCCTTGATGGGATGAGCGTTCAAACTTGGCCTATCATGTTGATCTCTTCATTTTGTACAACTTATATTGCTTTTGAACCCAAAAATGGATTCTTTGTGACTTATTATACAAAATAAAAGATTTAAAAAATATATTATATCCCCATGAGCATGTTTTAATTATCTTAAATTGTCACTAGATGTTGTAAGTAGAAATGAACCCGTGTTGGGTAAAAGGCCTGGTCTAGGCTAGTGGGGTTTGACTGCATATGGTTTCCCACAAAAACTTTAGAGTGTTTTATCATCATAAAATGTCCTAATACATGTTATTTAAATATAAATTAATATTTTTTAACCATCACAAGTCATCACATGGTGCTTCCAAGACACCAATCACCCATTTTAGTCATATTTTCTTTATTCTTCACCTCCGTGCATGCCTAGAAGTAGCTTACTTCTAAGACAAAATAACAAATATTTTTCATATTTATTCAATAAATAAAATTATATTAGGGTTTTAATTGGGTTATAAGGACAATATTTTAAAACATTCATGTCAAAATGACCTCTCTAGCATGTCCAAACATCTAAAACTCCAAGGCAAACTTTTTAGAAATTGATAGTGTGCAAGGTCTTCCAATTTGATTGCAAATTTCCCTCATATAAACCTTATCATGACCTATTTCCATGATGTGTTAGTTTATTACAATTTATATTACATTCCTAAGGTTTTCATGTTCATATAAACACTCTACAACCTTACCAAACTCTTTCAACACTCACCTTCCGAAAATTGACTTTCAATTGCATATGCAAAATTGAAAATCATACTCACTTTAACCTCACAAACTGATTATATGTGCAAATGTACTACTATAGGTTAATTTATGGATTAAAAACCATCACAAGTTTTTTCAATTTATGTAATTTACCTTCATTTATCATACCCTTCTTCAAAATGGACTGATTAGCCCTTCTGAACATAAAAAGACCCTATATAGGAAATTAAGGACTTGGTCTAACCCTAAGAGGATTGCATACATATATTTAGAGATTTTGTCAAGGTATTAAATCCTTTAATATACTTTAGAATCCTCATATCTTATTTTAATTCTTCTCACATTGATTCAAACTTTGCCTCTAGTCTTTGAGTACCCCAACATATCAATACCCTATCTTCCTCCGTTGTCATACATCCCTCCATCTCACAACATGGATGTAGGTGATTTTGTATTTATCGAGCCTTATGTTTAAGATGTTTCTTCGACCTCACACCTTTATAATATTATTCAAGTCAACATAAATATTCATTAAACCATGAACTTTGTAAACTTACCTAGAAGCTTGTCAAAACAAACATAACTCAATGAAAGCTGAGAGTGTCATGAATGTGTTTTGTACTTTGAAAAGGTACATGTACCTTATAAATCATGATTTAAGTTTGAAAAAAATTCTTAAGACCTCGTTACACTTTCCTAGGGTCTTTATTAATTTATTTGAACCTATCCAATTCATGTGTATGCCTTATTCACATTGAGAACACTACCTTTTTGCTCACTATCCTATTTTCTCCATAAACATAAGTTGGCTGTAGGTAGAGGTCTATACAAACCTATAGGTGAGCTTTTAGATGACTTGAAACACTTGTCTTGAAAACATCATTAACATTTCATGTAATTATGTTTTAATTCTATGGTGATTTTCCCATGCTTATTCAAGCCCTTTTGAACCTTGAGAGTGCCTTATGAGTTTACACTACTATAGGTCATTACCCACCAAAAAGCCGATAGGGTTTCATAGAGGGTTGTAGTTGATATTGACTAAGAGGAGATGATTGAACCATCCTGATATAAGTGTCTTAGACAACTATTCATAGACCTTAAGAATGGACCTTGTGAACATAGCCTTCCACTTGATTATTTCAATAGTAACCTCAACTCTACCACCTGACTTTCTTGCTCCCACATCTTGACTATGTTTGACCTTTGATTAGTATTCTATAGACTATAGTATTTATTTAGGCCTTTATGCCTTGTATCTTAGCTCTCTCAATGTTTTATCATTCAAACCTACTAAGTCATATCATCAGAGTGTCATGACTTCCTTCTCTAGCTATCAAATGGTCTTAATATACGAAATAGGCTTAAGTTGAATTAACAAAGGACTGTAGGTGAGTATTTGGTTGGTTGTAGCTCACCCTAGTGATGGTCCAAGAGTATAAACCCTTGGAGTATTTATAACCATTTATCATAGTGCTTAATCTCTTCTCATAAGTCTTAAGTTCTTGATGTCAACATAGGTGTTATTCTAAACATTTTGTTTTTGGTACCATACATAGTTCAACCCCAACCATCTTAATACACAGTTGTAGGTGTATATTTTGACTGTAGACATTGAGTTTCAATGTTTTCATTGGGTCATTGATCTATTCTTATTATCATTTATATAATACAGACTTCCATCATGAGGGCAATTTTTGTATTACCTCCTTAAGATATGAACTTACCTTGGAAAACTCAAACTACTATGGAAAACATTAAAAACTTTTAGTAGACAAACACATAACCTTGGAACCTATAAGCTTGGAACCTTATTGACAAAAGTGTCCACTTCTTTTTACCAGATGTTACATTATATGAAGGTTTCAAGATGGAGTATTTAGGATTAGCCAAGACCTCAAGGTGGTATATTATGAAAAAAGTTAAAATATTATAGCATCTCTATTTTGATCTTTTAGGGAACTTGTCCCTAAATTCCCCTTCATGAGTGTATATTGATAATGCACAGTGCATGAGCTACTCTAATCCATTCAAGACCTCATCAAATCCTCATAATGTATGCTTTCAACCTTGATATTGTTCAATCCAATTACATTATCCATTCAAACATGTTCATTCCCCTGAGAAACACCTATAGATACTCATTCCACGAGCTGATAGTGTATGTAAAAGATACATGTTGTCACAATCCATAATATAGAATTTGAAGTACCTTTTCTTGGCTATTTATGGTCCAATAAGATGTTAAACATCTTAAAAATTTCAATCACACCTCAAAAATTAGAATTTGAACCCAAAAAATGCATATGTACCATGTTGAAGAGACACTTAGTTAAATCCCTAAAAAAGAGATAGACTTGGAATAGAAATATGTGAAACTTTACTTAAATAGACCAAGAAAGCCCTGACTTATAACATTCATTTATAACCTTTGAATATGAAAAATATTGATAAACAAACCATATTTTGCTTCGAAACTGATCTAAGAGACCACTCAGAAAAGTAGTGAAAGGGAAAGAGGTTTTATTCTATAAATGTCTTCTTGGGAATAGTTATCAAGTGAGATAAATGTGAAAAGGATATTTATGACTCCTAAAAAAACTATCCAAATCCATTTCTCTTTATTATTTTCTAATCTTGAGAAATATACCCAATACTTGACCCCTCTTGAATGTATAGGCTATAGTGATCTATTGTCACCCTTAGTGATTGTTTATAAATATGGGGGCACCAATCTGAAAACAAATTATACTTAATTTAAATATTATTCAGACCCATAAAATTTTTCAAAGTTTCATATCCTAACTATCTCTCTCCTATTCTCGTAACAAGCATTTGAAAACTACCATTCTAGGCATACAAGTAAGGTTAAAATTGGAGTGAGGTTAGATTTTAAAAATTTTCACCTATAACTTAATAAAAACCACTTATATGATCTTATAAGTACCCAATTAATATTATATGATGCTTTTCTCACAAAAATCCTTTGAAAACCAAAAAGAATTTCTTAAAAAGGTTTTTTTCCACTGAACAATCTATTTTCACCATGAAGCTCTAAATTAAATGCTATAAAATGTTTCCCAACGTAACTCACATCTAATGAGCTGAACAAATATGTAATAAATCTTTATTCTGATTAGATACTATCAAAACCTTCTCTAAAAGGTGTAAATGTTTAGATTTTGCATAAAAAAGAGTCATAGAGTTAGTCCATAATATGATAAAAATGATTATTCATTTTTATCAGATGTATTAACCTTGAAACATGCTATGATACCTATAAATACACTCTAGACTCTTCTTACGATTGAAAATGGCTCAGAAAGCCAAATAAATGACTAGACAAGTACAAGACAAGTGAAAGAAAAGGTATAAAATCACCAAAACAACCTTAAAACCTATTAACCATGACTTTTTCAAATAATTTTTAGGGCCAATTACTAACTCAAAAGGCAAAATGGCATGATATGTAAAGTTTCAAATTGTAGGGGTGACAATTTGACCTATGAGGCCTATCGAGTTATTACTTCCCTAAAGAAGACTTCTTCCTAATTTTTAGGCCACCTAGCCCTAAGTTTAATTTGACATGAGAACCACTCAATTTGACCTTGTCCCTTACTTGTGAGTCATAGGTTAATCCTAATAGGCACATTGCCATTTAAAAACCTCTTTTGGAGTAGCAACTGGTATTAACCCAATAAAAACACAACTTAGTTTTTTTGTAAAATGAAGTAACATTATTTTTATTTCCAATAAGTGATAAAAATGTTATTCTCCTAAATAATCAAAGCAAAAGCTATGATACTAGATTAAACAACTATTAAAAAATCATTTCTAGTATTATTAATAGAATACAAAATAGAACCATGTGTATATTCCACTACACAATCTTACAATACATGATGCATTCATCACAATGTTGCACAAGATGATTAGATGACCTATAAAAATATTGGGTCAATGAGATGCTTATGTAAGTATGACCATCCCTAGAGGATTCAATAAATAAAGCACTTGTCTAAAGGGTGAAACATCATTTGAGGGGTAATAGTGTGCAAGTCTACACTAATAACCTTCAAACTTTAGAAGGCACTCAATTTCCCTATCAAAACACCTAAGGATCATTAGACTAATACAAACATTTGATAACCCTATAGATTTATGAATTGGTAATTCATGAGGTAAGAAAGTTCACTCTAATCCTTAGATATCCTTCACCATGTCACTAACCGAGGGTAAGACTCAACATAACAGTGAGTAATCTTACTAGTTATGTTTAATTATATAATCTTGATAATAATAAGGTACCATAACATGTATAATAGGTTCTAAATGACATCCAATGTTACCACCAAGACAATCTTTGGTTTATGTCAGCCATGCCATATTTTTGGGTCAACAAGTAACTATCGTCAATCCACTACCAAGGTGGCCCAATTAGAGGACTATGAACATAGAACCTTAAGATCACCTAAGTAGGGACCAACTTAAGTTATTTCCCCATTAGATCATGATGACATAATTCATAATCTTAAGGTTCATTTTACTCATGTGCCATGACTTAGTAAATGAAATCCTACTACATATGTGCCAACAAAAGAAAAATGGTTATCATGATATTAGATAACCATATCCCAATCACCAGCATGAATATTTGACTTCCACTAAGCCATTGTGCATATGCATAAAAATGTCATAGCATCCCTAATAGTTGAACTATGTAAGCATAAACACATAGAAAGAAGTTATTACCTGAAAAAATATGAGCACTAATTGTTAAATGGTATAAAGATTAATTATGTTATCCGGTTAGAATTATATCAATGAATTCCCAACCATAGGGTCCCCACACTAAGAATTCATTCCAGCTCTTTAACTTAATAGCAATGAATGATTTAACCAAAATAGAAATGACTTATTTGAATGATAATTCATCAAATAGGCTAATTAGAGTGTCATAAATTTAGACCAGCTATGGCTATATTAATGAATAGCTAGTTTCCATAAAAGCATTGCTTGTACATGTCCAACCAAGCAAACCAAGAGAAATTAACCAAATTATAAAAATGTTGATCATTGCATCATCAACCAATAATTCTTGTTAACAATCATTTATTATGATTGATTTCATTTAATCCCAAGCTAATAATAATCCATATAATTAACTTTCTAGTTAACTATGGCTTCATGCTTACACTACCAAACTATAATATGTTTCTATCTTTCAATATTACTAATGGAAGTATCATGAGACATGAAAATCCATTAATTTTAAGTAACAAGTTAATGTAGATGTATAAACCATTGAATGTAGCATTATAAAACAAGTTCCACGAGGCCATAACATAGTGCATTTACCATATAATTATCATCACTTAATAGTATCATCTAGCCATATTATAACATGCATGAATACATATATGATATGAATCAATATACTTAATTTAATAATTGATAAGTTTTCCAAATATTAAGATTGATATGATATAAATAACTGAAATGCTTCAAGCACCCCACAAGTAACCAATAGGGAAGTGAATAGAATAATCATCTCATATACATAATTTAATATCTTTGGTTGAATAAGTAACATTAACATGTAAGTATAATTATTCCAGCCATGGCTATTATATCCTTATGTACCAAAACACCAGATATACCTCCTCACTAAGGATAACTCCAATGAACTAAAGTATAACCATGCTCAAAAGTGGAAATTAGTCAAATGTACAACTATAATGTTTTATGATAATACCACTATAAGGATGTTGGTTATAATTAAAGATTGAAATATTATAGAATATAACACATAGTTACATACAATAGACTACATCCCCAAGTTTAATATCACATGAATAGGGTTGATATAATTGATAGATCAACATTCAAAGGTTGATAGTTTAAACATAAGAATATGCATGCAATCCTGAAGGCATTACATAAGAAACCCATTTTCTTCTCATACAATATAATGTTTGAATCAAACCTATAATATTATTTTTATCAATTGTAATAATCATTACATTATAATAACTAAACCAATAACATAACATCCTAAAATCCATTGATGATCAACAATGGTAAACACAACCTTCCATAGGTGATAATTAAATTAGGGAACCAATAAAAAATGATAGTCAACTGAATAAAATCCATGTAATGAAAGGGTAAAAATATTGTGTCAACTTAAATCTGGTAATGTGAATTATTTATAATCAAAGTTCTATAAATTAATCCAATTCCAATTAAGCAATCCTAGGAAGGAAAGAAAATAATTCAAGCTATCTTCTTACTTCATAGGGGGAAATGATAGTCTTAGAATTCCTATTGTTGTTCATTTTTTAAAACTATTACATTATCTACAACTTTAAGCTATAACCTCCAAAATAAAATAAAATAATGTATGATAAAAAAAAACTCAATTAAATTAAAACCACTATGCATATGACAAGAGTATGATGGTCTAAAGAATCAAGGAGTATACCAGAGTCTCTTCTAGTATTAATTGCTTGTTTACTTAACCATTTATTTCCTTTCTTATTGAATACTATCATTGTAAGGAAAAATTAAATAGATGAAAGGCATATATCAGTTGAGTACCTTATGATATATGTGTTTCAAGGTACCCAAAAATATATCATGTCAGTGAGGCCATAAAATGGTAAAAACTATTTTCTATCCAGTCAAAAAATCAAGTGTAAGGACAAAAAGTAATAGTAAACCTTTTTTTAAAAATGATCTATTCATATAATAAAATGGTTCAATTAGATCTACATCATTCAGTAAATAATAAAAATATTCAGGAACAAAGGGGCCAACTAGTAGGTCAAATTTATCTTCCACCAAAAAATGAATAACAATCACTATTTTGGTTTAAGTTTTAAAGCAATGTAAGATAAGTTCAAATGTTATACTCAAATAAAAATAATATAGATCCTGATTAATAACAACATGGTTTATAACATGCATCAATGATGCAAATGAATCCTTCAACCTGTAATGCATAATATCAATTTTCTCCTTTCTTTATAGGGATCAAAGTGTACCATCATGATTGTATAAAATAGCCAGCTAAACTATGTAGGAAAATTTCTAATTATTTTGTTAACTCAAAAGTAATGTACTCATATTACAGGTGTTTTTAATAAATTGTTAAGAG
>JARHVA010007528.1:567500-610000 GCA_037957365.1 Torreya grandis | reverse complement strand
GTTATGCATCAGTTCGTGCCGTTATAGGGATTCAGTTTTTTTAACTGATAGGTTTAACATTGTATATATTCACATGTTCACTACAGAATAATATATCAAGCATTCTTGCCTTCAATCTAGTATCAGAGCAATAACGCGATGCAACAGAAGCGTGGGCAAGTGGCGACCTACAGATGAGAGTAGTCAGCAAAAGTGTTCATCTAATCGATGCAAAGAAATAGAATACGTGTGAAGCGTGTGCTAAAGAAGGCTCAATGCCTAGAGTCTACGGTAGCTGAGAAGTGACGCAATCTACAAACACAGTCCATTGAATCGAGTATAGAAGTGTCTGATCAGAGTGGCGAAGTGAGAGAAAGAGCCTGATCGACACAAGAAGATGAATAAGCGTATGCTCTTCACACGTATCAAAAAAATTGGGTTTCCATCATGACATAAGAAGATGCAGCAGAAACGTTAGAATTGATGATAAAAGAAAGTCTGAAAGCTAAGACTGCATAAGCTTAGAGAAGGAAATATGAAGTGGCAAATCAGAATCGGTGTGTTTGAATGAGTTATGTCGACTGCACCATTTTTGATTATGCTCTGCAATATGCCCTTTATAACTTTGGAATCTTTAACTAGATGAATTAGCTCCCCAAGGTCTGCTTGACTATTTTCTGTTTGATGTCAAATGCCAAGCATGGAAAATTAGCACAAAGCTCGATGAAGGCTATGATGCAAATGAATAAAAACACTGATATAAGAATCTACATTTGACTGCACAAGCATACCGAGCCCACTTGCATGCCACTCATCATCCTTTAAAAAGGTACACTTGTTTGTACATAAAACAATTTTGAAGCAATGAAATAATAGTTTGATTGTGAAAACTTCTACAAATGATTTTTTTAAAAATTAATGCATCCAAAGTAATCTTGTCCAACGCCTAACTTCTCAAAGGACCAACTTTCACCATGTGAAAGATGAAGATGTGAACAATTATTTAATTCAAAGAATTATGGGGCAACATTACTAGTGTGGTTACCCATCCTATTGGAATTGATGATCAAACAAAATAAGACATGTTAATTGGAAAAAAACTGATGTTGATCACACTCATTGTAACCGATGAGGTTCAACCTCCTATTCAGGGTGCATCAACATCGAAATAGGATTCAGACATTCTATGAACCATTTACTAGGCAAATATCTAGACGAATATTATCAATCTCTATTCCAAGCTTCATATTCTTAATATGAAAGATGGAGACAAAGTTGAAGAATTCTTACGCTAGGTAACAGAGCTAAGAGCATAATAAATTATGCTTGGTAAAATGATTGAGGACATGTTACTAATTTTGATCACATTGAGAGCTCTCCCCTCTCAATTTTCCACATTGGTCATGACACTAAACATAAAAAATAAAGCAGTGTCTTTTGAAGGACTAGTGAATTTACTTAGCAAGAAGAAGTCATATATTATGTGCAAGACAAGTTTGATGATAAATCCATGTTTTTCAAGCAATGTGGTCCAAAATTCTTGAAAAGACCACCAAAGTAGTCACAACAATAGCATAAATATGAAAAGACAAAATTATGGTGTCATATTTGTTGCACCAATATGCATGACACTGATTGTTGTTGGTATAATGCCTTGACACAAGGCTAATCAAGTCAAGAGGGCATAACTAGTACAAATGATTCACATAAATCCAAAAGACATCCTCAATGATAGAAGCAACATGGACATGTAGCAGCATAACATTAATATGATGATCAATCTGGAGATGAGGTATACTTAAAATTAGAATGCAGTAGTTCATATAAAGACATAGTTATTGTCTCCAAAACCTTATCACAAACAAGCAAAATTTGGTTTATCGAATCTAACGATAAAAATCATATGACATGATTCAAGGAACTATTTTATTCACTAATAAATCAACCCACTAGTGATCAATTTTGAATTGTAGATGATAAAAAGTATATTATGCAAGGTATTGAAAATGTCACCATTCCTATCAAGAAATGAACCTATACTCTGACAAAGGTATTGTATGTCGATGGCTTAAAAACCAATATCTTATCTGTAAGTCATCTCTTGAATCCTAAGGTTAAGGTAGAGCTCATGATTAAGAATGGCACAAAATCCTATCTCCTCTCATTGGACGATAAGGTCATTACTAGAGAATTTTTTAAGGATCGATTATTTACATTAGATGTAGTTTCATTTGATGTTGTTTCTCTCTCTACCTCTATGATAGAATCTACTACACTATGGCATTATCGATATGGGCACCTTTTTATTGGTTCTTTGTCCCAGCTCATATCTAAGGCCATGGTCTGTGGACTTCCTCAATTCTCCCATTATTTTCCTATATGCCCTAGATGCCTTGTTAAAAAAAACATAAAGTTTCATTTGAGTTGAGTTCTTCACATGCCAAAGAATGTCTAAATGTGGTACATACCGATCTATGCAGACCCCTACCTTCTTCTTTCTATAGATTCAAGTAATTCCAATTATTCCTTTATGATTTCTTTCATAATATATCATTTTTTCCTAAAGAATAATAGTGAATTCTCAACTCATTTTAAGGTCTTGTACCATCTTATTATCACCCAATCAGGAAGGCCTCTTTGACTCTTCTGCTCAGATCAAGGGAAGGAATTCACATCAAAGGATCTTTTGGCATTCCTGAAGCATCATGGCATCCAAAATCACCTGACTACTTCTTATATGCCCTAATACAATAGAATTATAGAGCAAGGTAATCATTTAGTCATGGAGATGACTCATTATATGATTTCCGCTATGAAGTTGGAGATGCCATTCTAGGTAGAAAGAGTTCACACATATGTATATCTTCTCATGATGGCACCTATAAATATATTTAAATACAATACACTAGAAGAGGTATGGAGTGGTCATAAACCTTTTATCTTTCATCTTAGTCTATTTGGTTATACATCTTATATGTATGTCCTTGCTAAAAAGAGGAAGAAGATCAAACTAAAGACACTCTAGTGCCTTCAATTAGTGTATATTACTACCTCAAAAGCATATCATTTCATGGATCTTGAGACAGAAAATATTTATTAAAGTCGAGACATGGTTTGTGATGACTCATTGTTAAAGGATTCATAACACACTACCTCTCATAGACTGATCCCATAATTAGATGATGACAATGAATAATCTTGTCATAAAGATGGTGATCTACAAGGAGAATTATTTTTTGATATTATAAATATTGAAGATAATTTTTCATTGAATAAACAAACACATTGACATAAAAAATGGGTAGAAATAACTATTTGGGACTCACAACTAAACTCTAATCAAGATACTTTATTAGGAGTTTTGAACAAAATATGCTTGAGAAATGAAGTTAATCTTGCATTGATGAGTTTAGTAGTTGAGAACACCGAACCAAAGATAGTTTGAGGGGTTTTATGTCAACCTTGGTGAAAGAAGGCCATGGATGTTGCATTAGAGGAATATTTAATTATAAATACTCCTCTTAAATAAATATATAAAATATGACATATGAAATTAACGTGAATCAAGAAAAATATGACATCATCCCCTAGGGTAACAAAAATATAATAATTATTATTTATTAAAAAAAAAATTACTAAAAAATTAAAAGTTAACTCACTTGGGTTGACATGACCCTACTTGGTTTATCCTGTTTTTTCCTTTTTATTAAAAAAAATAATTTCTTTTTACTTTTTTGCTTTCAATGAATATAGAAAGTACAAATAGAAAAATCTCTCAAATTTATTAGAAAAAAAGTAACCTTTTTAAAACACATTGGACTATACTTAAATTCTAAATGATTATTCATGGATTATTCTTTGTCATTTATGGAATATTAATTTTTGTGTATCATTTAGAGCTAATCAATTTTTGTATGAATCATGGTGTTGTTGTTGTTGTTGTTGTTAATTTTTGTGCATGGGTTTTCATGGGATGGTATCAAAATCCAGTGAATAAATGTTGGAATATCTTCATCTTTTTTGTCAACTAGAGGTTTCATGGTGTATTTTTTAACAAATTAAATTTCTAGAGGAACCCTATTTTAAATAGTGGTTTAAAATTAAAATTTGATTTTCTATAATAGACTACTGCATGTTTTGAAGTTCTTCAATTCTCTGTTACTGTGATGTATGAGTTAGTTTTCAATTTATAAATAAAATATGTGTAATAATAAAAGTTTTACTAAGTATTCATGTCCTTTGATTGAACTCCTACAACTATTGATCATTGGGATAAATCCACGAATCATTACCTTCACTATTTTGACTATGGAATCATACCAATACATCTATGTACGAAAAAGTGATCCTAAAAGAAGTGTTGTATAAAATTTATATTTTAAATAATGATAATATTTATTATGAGAATCAAGGTACATGAACTATTTGGCCAAATTCCTTACTAAAATTCGTTAAGTCTTAGTGTAGGCCAGTAAGACACTTGGGGAAGCGATATTGATTTTTATTAGATCAAAAAGCTATCATGACTACAAAACTATTATCATGTTATATAATGTCATAATTTAATAATTATTATATAAAAAATCCAATAAGGACATCATTTCATTTTTAATTCATAGTTTTATTACATCACCCATCATTAATCCTCATTAACTCTTCTCTACTCAGCAGATGATGACCTAAGATTTAATTTCTTGATTCATCTCCCAACCATAGACATTCTAATGAGGAATCCAACCATTATATCATCTAATATACCCATGATTCTTCAAAAAATCCTTCCTTTGAATCCTAGTGTTAATGTCATGGTTAGAATCATTACAATGTGGGTAAACATACATTAAAAAATCATTTTCTTGATATGCCTTCAGATTCAAGGTGTGATATTTATAGTTTCAAAAAATGACTTACCTACTTAAAAAAGGCAAGATACTTTATATTTTATTTTTAAGTTTTTAATCCTTAATTAATTTGACATTTAATATAAAGGATTATACTATTTTAAAATTCCATGTTTCCTATGAACATAAACTGATCAAAGGCATTTACATGAGATAAAATAATGAGTTTCCCTTCTCTTGGGTTCTAAAAAAAAACTAGTTTTTATTGATACATATTTAATATATCATCCAAAAAAAATTAAAATTGCTTAATTAAAAAATATTAGATACAACTCAAAAGTATTTTAACATTATGAATTAAATATTTTAATATAAAATTTTGTCACGAAATGTTTAAAAATAGTGAACAAGACACTAATGTGGTTGTGTTTGTAATTATATGTAAAAAATAGTGAAACTAGATAAATGAGGTGCGGTTTTGTTGTGGTTTGTAAAAAAATATAATTTGCACCACATGGAATTTGGTCTTCCATCACATTGCTTAAAATATATTAAGGTTCTCAAATCCTAAATACTTTTTTTTTCAATTTCAGAGTGATTCCACTTTCCTCTTACTATTCAATCGACCCTAACCAAAATTCATGTGCTTCCTTCTATTTTCCATAGCCCAATTAGGCTTATCATGGATAAACATATCCTATTTAGCTCTTTCCTCACTAATACCAATATATAAAATTAATTATGTCGAGTGTTAATATCATATACATGCAATTACAATGTAATATAAATTGTGATTTTACTTATAAAAATTCTTTTTTCATCTCTCTAACATCATCTATAAACTTAATTATGCAAGTTTTTTATTTCCATCAATCAAACTTCTCTGTTTTATTTTTCACACTCCTCACCTCCTCTATATTTTCATTTATTTTTGAAAAATGGTCCAATGCCATGAAACCTCCATTACATCCTAAAATAGGGAAAAAATTGAACACACCAATAATATATACAGGTATTGATGCACATTGCATACTATACATTGTATTTTATGAAATCAATATCATGATTTAGATCTCCAAAAAATTATTAAAAATTCTTTTTAGAAACTAGAAATAATCCCTAGTCCATTATTTAAAATTTAAAGGTCTGACACTACACTTTATTATAATGTATGACAGTGTTTATAGATTATTTCTCTTAGAATTACCAATAATTTCCATATGAACATTATCCTTGGTTGATATTATGGAATCAGTTAGCATCTCTCACAATAATTTATATTAAAACAATATTGGATATAAACTTGGTTATAGTGTGAAAATCAACATATACTATAAGATTTTTGAAAACTCTAATAGTTGTCCTAAGGGATGTGTTTAATAATCCAAATGCAATTTCCAACTTATCACTATGGTGGTAGAGGAATAATTATTTTTCCTTCTCCTCCACATCATTCACTACAATATTTTAATGTGTAAAATACCCTAAAACCTTCAACTCTCATGAAAATTTCTCCAACTTTACATAGATCTCCTATGTCTATGTGTGTGTGATTTGTCTCCTACAAAAAAAACATGTACCATTTTATGCCTTTCAATCCAACTAAATCTCGGTATGTTTTTTATTAATATATATTTCATCAATATCCTTACCACTAAAATCTCACCCCACCTTCCAAATTATGCATATATACTTGACATAAGAAAATGAGATGCAATATTTAGAGGATAGAACTCAAAAAAAAAAAAGAGCTACTATAAATAATCCTAACCTTATATTCTTATGTTCTTTGTAGGTAACAAGTAAACATGTTCACATATCCACCATAGGTATGATTTTAATTTGGGATATATAAATAGGTAAGTCAATAGTATTTTCCAAGTGGAAATTTGCCATTTTTATGTCTCATTTTTATGAACAATCGTTAAGACCCGAAACAGGGATTAAACCCTCCTAAAACCGTAGTTGTGACTAGTTTGCATAGAAAGACCTGAAAGGGATATCCAATGACAATTTTTTTTCTTAAAACCTATTTTATATTATTTATGACTCCAAAGTGGTTCTCCACATGTGTTTTGATGTTGATGTTACTTGTATGGATTGCTCCAAAAATCATATTTTTCATGATTTTTGGTGTTGTTTAGGTGATTTGAAAATGGGATAACTTACCAATCATGGTATGAGTACAATTTGGAATTTTGACAACTCATAAATCTCAAAAATGTGCATAGGAGATTATGGAAGCGGCCAAACTAGGCTCACTTTTAAACATAGTCCCAAATATGTAGGAAACAAATTATTTTCATGGTTTTCACACTTATATAGGGTTTCAAGATGCCAAAATTATCATGGAGGTTTTTAATTATGTGTTAAAAGTGAACCAAACACTTTTAGATAATTTAACATGTGTGGAATCTCCCATCAATAAGTTTTCCACTTTTTAGGCATAGGAGGGCTAATTTTGCTTAATTTGGGAGAGAGAATGAGTTGGAAAGTACAACCACACTCCATTTCTGATAACAAAATTTTATGTAGATATTTAAGGAGATATAAGGAATTTAAAAATACTCTCATATTTCCATATTCTCTTCAATTTTATTCCAAGCAAGGAGATTTATCTATTTTAGGGATACAAAGATTTGAGAATAAATTTAGGGGTTTGATACATAATTATTTGTTTATGAGTGTTTTATGTCTTCAGAAGAATTTTTATAAATCTGATATGATATTGGGGAACCATCCATGGAATAAATTATAAGTATTGAAGACAAGATCCAGGTTTCTCTTCTATGCCATGGTGAGAATGAGCTTTCCAAGGAGCCTAAAACACTAAATCATAACCAAGACTTATAGTAAACTTTGTAAAGTATAATACACATTAACAGTGCCATAAATAAAGATATAAAAATTCAATTATCATTTTTTATCAATTTTAAATTTTTTTAAAAGGTCTAAAGTCTCCAAAAATATCTTTTCTCCTTCTAATGCTTAGGTTTGTTGAGGGAGTCAAATTTACACTTGAAGGCTTCTAATTGCCCAAGGATCATGGAAGGACCTCATAACTATCCTACAATAATTTTTAAAACAATAATAAATGACACTTTAAATTAATATTCCTAAGGGGAAGAACCAATTCTATAATAAAGACTCAAGACCTAATATATAGGGTTCTTGAGCAATGATTTAGGCATTGTTATTGTTCAAGCTCCACCAATAAGGGTTGATGACCTCTTTAAGACTCTTTCAACTTGTCAAAAAAATGTCTCACCTTAACCCATATTCCACTTTTTATAAGGAAGAAAAGATATTAATCGAATAATACTACATTAGAGGTTGAAAAGGACATAATAAAGGTCATATTTCATATTTTTGGGGGCTTTTGTATCTTTCTCTCCATTCCCATTCTATTGTATATTCAGGCCTTAAATACTCAATTTATATGCCTCTCTTGAGCATGAGGAAGCTCTACCTATATTGTAACTTCGAAACATATTATTTTAATACAAATAACTACTTTAAAACTCTTTAATACATGTTTTGTGTGTTCTAATTAGTTGTATTTTCACATGTGGTTATTTTCTCCCCTTGGTAGGCCTTAATCTCACTTAGTTGTTAGTGTAGGATATTATATAGGTCACATATAGTGTTATAAGGATAAGGTCTTATCTTGGAGAGGATATTTGATTGAAAAGTGCCTTGAATTAGGCCTAGCATCATTACCCTCATGTTTTGGCCACTTAGTGAAACCTTGATGTGAAACACTTTTGCTTAGGAGTGATTGGAGTTAGAAAATGTAGTTAATTGTATTAATTACTAGTGTTTGTGGAATTCAAAATTGAGTGTATTAATTATTACATTGGTGAATCATCACCCCTTAAAGTAGGTTTAGTTTCTTCACTTTTTATCCAATTTCAACCTAACATTAGTAGGTTTTTGTAAACTGATCCATAGGTGATGTACTAGGGAGCTAGCCCCATAATATATAGGTTTGGTCTAATTATAGGTAACCCACAACCTTTAGGATAATAATATGTGATGCATATGCAACATAAATAACTCTCACTCTTTTACCTTGTTTCAATAATAACTCTTTGCTAAAGGTTTAATGGTAATTTTAATCCATGGATTCACTATTCATTTGATGTTTCTTGTGACCTTGGTCATTATTTTTACATTCTTAATATACCCTAATCCCAATCATAAAACTCATAATCACTTCTTGCCTTAACCTTTGCAACTTTTTCCCTTTAAGTAGATAGTCCTAGTAGCCTTTTTAGGCTTTTTCATCTTATACGGTCTAGTATACACTAATTTTTAGAAACTAATAAAACATTATGACACTGTATATAGTTATCTCACTTTCCAAAAAGTTTATTCACTTAAGTCTTCCTCGAAGTCACTTTTCTAGTCCCTTTTAGGTCTTTGTTTATGCCTAATTAGTCCTATTTAACCCATGTCTCTATACAATTTTCTGTAACCATACATATAAGTACCATACAGGTCAAAAAATTAAATAATCAGTAAGGGATACACCAAACACATCCAATCACAAAATTTTGTGTAATTTAAAGTGTTGAGTTGCAAGATAAACACATTTTTCTCTAAAAACCCTAACATAGGGTTTATGAAGCCAAAGACAACTCGGGAGGGAGTAATTTGATATATTAATATTCGACATGAATTTAAACCTTTTTTGTTGATTGAATAGGGTCTATATTAAACCTATACATGTCCATGATATGTTTATCCCTTCCTTTACACCTTTATGTGATAGATTACTTATGTATTTTGACCTGATTGTATGTCTGATTATGAAGATATAGTGTTCTACCAAATCTTTAGCATAATACTTCATGAAAAATTATATTCAAACATTTTGGAAACACATAAATAAGTTTAAAAATATAAATAGGATAAATTACCAATGTGTATATACAATCCATCAACCTACAAGACATCTCTCATTACTTATATGCAATATCCAACTTCATCCACATAGGTTACATGGGATATAATTCATTTATACAGTAAAATCATTATTTTAAGCTAATTTTCATGATTCCTTATTGTTAACCTTCATATATATTCAACTCATCTCTCCTAACAAGTGTATCAAGTTTCCACACAATCTTTCTTAACATATAGTTCTCTCATTCTCTTGTCCAACACAACAAACAAATCATATAGGGTATGCATGGTTAGTTTTTCATAAAAGTCTCTGAAATCAACTAAGCCAATTCATGACCGCCATTAAGAAACAAGTATAGAGCGTTATAAATACATCATAACATGAACAAACTATATTTATTGAGTCTTTCTAATAAAATACTGACTTACATAGTCAACTTAATATTTATACATAAAAATGAAGATATGGGAGGGGGAGGGGGCATGGCTATCATGTTAGAAGATGGTAAAAATGGAATTAAAGAGATAAGATCAGATCTAGCATCCTAGACTCCATTAGAAAGACAAGGCATGTTTGAATCAGAGAAAACACTAAATCAAGAAAAATCTCTAGAAATATCCATCACCATACTACCAAATCTTGAGGTAGGAGGAGAATAGAAAATTATTATTAATAGAAAGAAAGGAAAAGGAAAAATTCGTTTGAAACCCATAACAATTTATCTCATATCTAGAAAAGAGAATCTCATGGGATATCTTTACTTGGTTTCTTTTTTATTTCAATTTGGGTAGTAATTATTTTTGTAAAATTTGTTATTTGTGGCCAATTTCGTGTTGCTCTTTTGTTGTTTTTTGGTTGTCTTTCTTCAGTCTATCTTTTGACAACAAGTTTTGTTTTTCCTTAGTTTTTCATTTCACTTATAGATTATGGGTTCCTAGTTCAAAAAAACCTTTATCCTTAATAAAAATCATCTATATAAAGAAAATTAGAGTCGACCATTGGCTTGGCCTTTAAGAATGAGGACACCTTCATAAATTTATTGAAGATTGAATTCTTTCCATCTTTGTATGAATCCTTCACAACTTATTCAAAAAAAAAAAAAAACTAAAAAGTTGTATAAATCCTATAAATAAAATACTATAACTACATTTTTGATCTTCCAGTGCTCACAAAAGGTTATTTAGATCATTGAAGGTATACATTAGTGAATTTTATCATACATATCTATTAAAAATCCCATGGTATAAACCCATGGTGGATTAAATAATGCTATTTAACAATATAAATGTTGATTCAATCTTCAGTGCATTCCTAAAACAAGCTCCACAAATTCAAATATTCAAATTACAAAATTTGGAAGGAAATTACCAAATTTCAAATCTATCCTACCTAAGCTCTTATATATTCTTGGAGAATATTCCAAAGTGTGAGTTAATACTCCTAACACTATTAAGACACTCTAAAAATTATTATTGACCATAAAATACTTTATCAATCCAAAATTTGAACAAATAATCATGGTAAATCATCCTTTGGAGGATGATCTTGCATCATACTATCAATGAGAAAAAGAAACTTTGCTTTGAAAGTTATAAATAATATGGCTTTAATGTTCTTTACAACATCCTTCTTTTCAACCTCATGTCCTCTTAGGTCCAAATACATATTAAAAGCATGTAGACCTTTTTGTTCCTATACCAATGCTACCTTGCCTTATCATTTTAGGTTAACTTTATGTATATTGATGTCCCACCTGATCATCTTTAGTATCTTGGTGTTCTCATAAAATAAACCTACATATAGAACACACAACTTAATCATGACAACCTTTTTCTTGTCTTTTTTGAAACCATACTCTTTCATTCTCATGGTTTTCTTTGCTATGCTTGGATCTATTGCCTATTGTATTTTGTATTGTTTAATATTTTCATCTAAAGCAATGTTAACTTCTTCAATGAAATTCTCCTTCTCTATCTATTATTCACTCTCCACCTGATTAGTTTCTCTACTTCCCATAGATAACTCTCTCAGCATTCCAACCTTCTCAACAAATTTATCTAAATAGTCCATGTTCCTTATCATGAATAAGTGATAAGACAAGTCTAAAAATATCCTTTTCAAACATGAATTTGAAAAAAAAAATGTTTTTAATGGTATGATTGTAACATCTCTTTATTTCTTGCATTCAACATCTCAATATTCTTGTTAATTGTTTTACCTTCTTATCCTATTGCTTAGCTAGCTTGTACTACATTGTCTTCACATTGGATATTTCTATCAACTATCATACTCTTGTCCTCAATACAATAACTCATTTATTTATATGATTTGTTCTCTTCATAACTTTAATGAATCAAACATTCTTCTTTAATTCTTACCATGAGGCATGGTGCTACTACAAACTCATTTTATCTTTCTTCTTATAAAGTGGTTCATCTTCTTAAGGATTACATAAATTTTTTTTGGAGGTACAATCACTGAGAGGTTGGGGTGAATTAGTGATGCAAGATATTTCAAACTTAAATTGTTATCCTTTAAAACTCTTAATCAATGACCACAAGCATTCATAAAACATACAATATATTCATAACAATTAACAAGAAAGATGATACGATATCAAACACATAACACATGAATTCTATGGGAAACCCTCATGGGGAATAAAACACATTCTCAATCTTATAAAGGCATGGACTACTCGTCCTATAAGATGATAAAAAATATGAGACCTTTAAATCAAGCACCCACTTCATAAAGAACACCCATCCCTAAGTATGAACAAACACCCACTTGTTATATATGTTGATCAACCACACAATACCTATAAAATAAACAACTCCATAACTCTAATTACATTCCAATTTGATCAGAGAAATAATGTACAAAAACTCTCTTTCAACTAATCATACACACTCAAATTTGTGGATGTAAGCAATGCATCTAAAATCCCTTTTGGATCAATCTAGGCATCTTCTCTCATCCTTAATATGCTTTTTAATTTAGTCCATCCACTAATCACACTCCCTCTAATCTCTTTCTTTTTTTTCTATCTTATGCTATCTCAATACATACACATATAGCTTTAGAAACAATTACATTGGTCTTCACTATTTATACAGTATTCATTAATATTAACTTTTAGGTCATCCATAACACTTGCCTTAACCCTTAAGAATTTTAACATGATAACACATATCACAATACCATCCTCATAGGTTGGCCATAATATTCATGGGTAACACTTAAGTAGTTATGCCTTTCAATTAGGACTTAGGAGCCCTTATAGGTCTTATGGAG
Organism: Torreya grandis; assembly: GCA_037957365.1. Classification (NCBI taxonomy): domain Eukaryota; kingdom Viridiplantae; phylum Streptophyta; class Pinopsida; order Cupressales; family Taxaceae; genus Torreya; species Torreya grandis. The sequence goes on along the minus strand of JARHVA010007528.1, from coordinate 596,974 downwards.
ATCTATTACCACTTTTGTCACTTCATCAATCAAAAAAAGAACAGAAGATCACATTATGATAAATGGGTCCCCTCTATATGACTTTTAAGACATCTTCAAATGAATGTTCCCACCAAAACACTCTTCTAAAGCACAAATTGCTTAAACAATATTTTATACACAATAACATAATGAATGAAAATAATATCAATTTTAGAGATTAGTATGTACAATTTTACAAAAATTTAAACCTTTTAATAAACATTATTGTATGTGCCTTGAATTCCTCTTCAACTTTGCTTTTTATTCCATCAACAAATTCTTCATATATTAAAAGTTATAGCTTAAATAATGCATATTGGTTTTTCCCTCATTAATTAGAATATTCAAATTCCAATCATTAGTATGGAAATACTAAGCATCTCATCCCATTATCCTTAGTAACTTTGAAGAAATATGCTCTATCAATCTCCTTAGAATATCTTTGTATTTAACCTAAAATCCCTCACCATTGATCATTGATCAAAGATTTTGTAATTAAGACACTTGGTACCTTTTTGTAACTTTTGATCATATTATCATCAGTCCCTACTATTACACCACTTGGCAGTCCCACATGCCTTTTAAGAATTGAATATTTGAATCAAACCATAAGACACTTTGACCTCATTTCATGCTCCCTAGTAAATTTGAACAAATATGCTCTGTTGATCTCCCTAGAAGTAGCCTAGTCTTTAATCTAAAATACCTCACCATTGATCATTGATCAAATTTTTCATAATTATGACACTTGGTACCTTTGTGTGACTTTTGAGCACATTATCATATGTCCTTGCTATTACACCACTTGGCAATCCCACATACCTTTTAAGCATTTACTATTTGAATCAAACCATAACATCAATATCAATTAGTACAAACACCCACATGTTGTTGATATTCTATCCTTTCTTATGATATTATGCCACTTATCAGCCCTACATTCCTTTTACACACTATATAGTCAATCTCCCATGGTCTTTTGCCACTTGGCAGTTCCACATTCCTTTTGCACACCTTACACTGAGTCTATAATGGTATTTTTCCACTTGTAAGCTTTGCATGGCTTTAGAGCATTCTATTTACATATTGAATTAATACATACTATTGATCTTAGTTTGTATGATGACACACTCACTATTGGATCTATCTTGACAGATTGACCCTAGACTTCAATGCAGTTAAAGTTGATAGTCTCTAGCATATCAAACTTTACAATAATAACTTTTAAGGTTTATATCTTGAGCTAGAAAATAGTTTAGGACTTCAAATCTTTAGGGTATCTTCTTAGCACTATAGAAAATATCTCCATAAAAACCTTTGACCGCTACTATTTTTTTTAGTATCAACATTAAATGCACAAACATTCTAGTTCCTTCATATCCACATGATGTGCAGTGATGTTCTAGCTTCACTTAAGCTATAAGATGTATATTGCTCTTTCCAAATGATAAAATGACACACTAGAGATTCATGAAGGCATCTATGGATGCCTCATAACCTCTTCTTTGTCCTTATACACCTATTGATGTGCCATATCTCTCCAATCTATTAATATGATAACTTTATCATTCATGTACTAGTAACACAAGCTCAAGACATAAAAGACCATGTTAAATAATTATATCACCATGCTTAGTTTTCAAATAAATGTTTTATTCATCATTAACATGCTACTCATTCTTCTCTCTTATCATCCATTTCTTCTCTATCTTGACATCTTCATATTCATGATACTCTTTACCTATATACACACATTCCAATAATTCATTTCTCATAATCTCTTGAGGCTTTCTTGCCCCTTTACTTCTTATTCTAGGTTGCCTTGCTAGTATCTTCACCATTTGTCTTCTTTTTTTCTCTATCAACTACTTAAGAGGTCATCTCACTTTCCTCTTGATGTATACAAGTAATATTTGTCTCACATCTTCCAACACTTTCTCTAACCTTGCCAAAACCATATTAATCTCAACAATTCCCTTTTCTCTCTAGTTCCCTTTGCTTCCCTTCTTTGACTCTGTCCATCTTGCAGTGACATTGTTCATTATTTAAGACCTTCATATTTCTTTCACTCTTCACTCTTTATCTCTATATCTTCACTTTTTATTTAAGTCTCACCTTGACCTTTCTTCTTCTTGGAAATTATACCTACTTGTCTCCTTTGACCTCACCTATGTCTCTCTCACCTAACTCTCACTCACTTAGAGTCTCTTTATTATCCTCACTTGGGACTCCTCTCTCTATCTTAAGATCTTATTGAGATTCCTTCCTTGATATTTCACTAGATGTCTTATTTCTGACTTGAAAAACATTTGGCTTAAGGTATTTATCTAATCAATCTTCTTTCTCACTTATATATTTTCCTCTCTACTATTTATTGTTATAGTACTCATAACAATTTCAATGCAACATAATATTCCTAAAAACTAACATAAAATTTTCAAAACAAATAATATACCTCCTTCCATAATGTACCATTCTTTGATACCAAATTTTTTAGAGGCAACAAAACTAATTGTCACTCTTTTACCTTGTTTCTATAACAACTCTTTGCTAGAGGTTCAAAGGCACTTTTACTCTAAGGATTCACTATTTTATTTGATTATCCTTGTGACCTTATTCATTCTTTTTATAGTATTATTTTACCCCTCATACCATTCACATAACCAGTTATCACTTCTTATCTTAACCTTTCTAACTTATTTCCTTTAAGCAAATAGTCCTAATAGCATTTTTAGGCTTTTTCCTCTTGTACATTCTAGTATGTACTAGTTTTGAGAAAATAATGACAAATTATGACACTCTCTATCCTTTACTCACTTTCAAAAAATCATATTAACTTAGATCTTCCTAGAAGTCACTTTTCTAGTCCCTTTTAGGTCTTTGTTTAGGCCTATTTAACACCTGTCTCTACAAAATCTTCTATAACCATATGTATAGGTATGGTACAAGTCCAAAAAATCAATAGTTATTTAGGGATACACCAAATAAATCAAATCACAAAATTTAATGGAATTTGAATATTTGAGTTACAAGATAAACACATTTTCTTCTAGAAACTCTAACATAGGCTCTGTGAATACTAAGACAACCTAAGAGGGATTAATTTGACATATTAACCATCCACATGAATTTTAACCTTATGTGTTGATTGAGTAGGTTATACATAATACTTATACACCTTATTAATACATTAATTCCTTCCTTGACACCTCTCTTGGTCATATTACACAAGTATTTTGGCTTGACTATATGTTTGAATATGAAGATACAATTTTCTACATAATTTTGAGCATAATACTTAATGAAAATGCATATTAAAACATTTAAGAAACACAAAAATAACTTAAATAGTATCAAAATGATAACTTACCAATGTGTATATGAAATGCATCAACCTTCAAGTCATCTCTCATTACTTATATGTAATTTCATACTTCATCCACATATATTACATGATATATACCAGGTCTGTAGAATAGACCCATTAATTTAATGTGATTTTATTTATTTCTTAGTTGTTAAAATTTATACATATTCAAATCATCTTTGCTAACAAGTGTCTCAATTTTCCACAGAATATTTTTGAACATAAAACCTTCTTAGTCTCTTTTCCAACATAATAAACATAGTATATAGGGTATGCTAGGTTGATCCTTCATAAAAGTCTTTGAAATCAAATAAGCCAATGCATGAACCACCATCAAGAAATGAGTATATAACCTTCCAAACACATCAAAAAATGAATAAACTATCTTTATTAAGTCTTTATAATATAATACTAACTTACACAATCAAATTAACATTTATAAACATAAAATGAGAGTCTACAATTAGTTTTCCCTTTAAGAATGAGGACTCCTTGATCAGTTTATTGGATATTGAAGTCTCTCCATATTCAAATGAATTATCCATAACCTATTCCAAATAAGAACTAACAATGTATATAAATCCTATAACTAAACTATTCCAACCACCTTTTTCACCCTCCAATAGTCTCAAAAGGCTATTTAGATCATTCAATGTATACATTAAGTGAATTTGACCATATATATATATATATATATATATATATATATATATATATATATATATATATATATATATATATATATATATATATATATATATATATATTACAAATCCCATGGTATAAACCCATGGTGTCTTTAATAATGTTCCATAAAAAATCAAGGGTGATTCATCCTTCAATGCACTCAAAACTCCTAAACCAAGATTAACAAATTTAAATATTCAAATTATAGAATTTGGTGAGAAATTGACAAATTTGAAATCTATCCTACCTAAGCTCCTCTAGACACTGGGATAAGATTACAAAGTATGAGTTGAGACTCCTAAAACCCTTAAGACACTCTACACATTCTTATTGACCATAAATCACTTTATCAGTCCAACATTATAACAAATAATCATGGAAATTTATCCTTTATAGTATGAATTTCCATTATTGTTTATTATAATGTTGGACTGATGAATTGTTTTATGGTCAATAAGAATATGTAAGATGTTCCTACATCACCATGTTAATCCAAGTTTGAAGTAGATTTGAAAAATCTCCTTCATAGGGTGAAACTTGGGTTGTTAATAGGTATTAAATAAGTCTAATGCGTGTTTGGTATCTAACCACATCTCATCAACTCCTCCAATTATTTTAGTTCATGGACAATCACAAAGAAAGAATCTATTATGAAAAGTTGCATAATCCTTAGTGTACCTAGGACTAAGTAATAAGGTTTTGTATTACTATTACTCTTACACCAATACACCTTATCCTTTGAAAGTGATTTCCTTAAAACTTATACCGTATATAATGGTTTTATCTCAAACAATGAATAAATACTTCAACAACTATCAATATTACACAACTTACATATCAACCTTGACTATGTCTGAGCAAAATCACTACTATTTAGACTATGTGGGATTCTTATGGTGACCATACATTAAATATGGTTTATTGATTAAACTTTGAGCATCCATATGATTTGTTTCCATAAAATTAAGTATTATTAATATTTTCCATCACCTTTATACTTAAAGAGTTCCATCTGCCATGTTCTCTTTTCTCCATTATTTTGATAGTTCAAAGTGCCTATTTGGTGGATATTGATAAACCAAAAATGATGTGGAATACAAATTAAATTTAATTTCATGATTAAATGGAAATAATATAAGATATTACAATAAGTATTCTAACAAAAGACTATTCATTTCACATTCTCAATGACTCTTCTTATTCCTATGGGAATGGAAATCTTATTGAATCAAACAAAATGCTAGACACCTAGGATTAATAACCAATATGTGAAATATTATTACATCCCCCTTAATCTATAAGGATATTTTCTAGACCAAATATTCCTATGAAACTTTCAATTTTTTATCATAAAAGTGATTATTTTACGATGTCTATTGGTTTTTCTACTGTCGGGTAATGTTATAACTTTACCATCTTTCACATAGTGTTGAATCAAATGAAATTTTGTATTGATGTGCTTCATTTAGTTTTTAAAGGATGAATTCTTTACCATTTGGATTATATAAGTGTTTTCAATTATGAGAGGTGTTAAAAAAACCTATTGTTTCTCCAAATCTGAAAGAACCATTTTGAACCACAAGACCTCTCTAGTTGCCTTTTAAGTAGCCATATATTTTTTTTCTATTAAAGAAATTGTTGGAACTAATTAATTTTTGGATTCATAACTAAAAAATATTGTTCCCAAAATCATTAAAAAAAAATGAGGTAGACTTTTCATCTTCACAATCAGTACCATAGCCAAAATACCCAACTAGTTTGAAGTCTCCTGTCCTAGAGTATTTGATACCAAAATGTTGTATGCCTTTGAGATATCCGAGGACCATTTTCTATACTATCCAATGAATATCCCTAGGTTTTTTTATCAATATTTAGAGGAAACCAAATGTATATGATATATATATTTGGCACTTCCTTTGAGCTATCTATATTTAGTGGCATCAACAAAATATATTGAACCTTCAAATGTCAATTTGAGATTTTGTTCCATGGGCTTGATGAGAGGATTATAATATTCCATTCTTAACTTGCTCATATTGTCACCAATGTACTTCTACTGAGTGATGAGTAAATACTTTTGTTTTTGAATTACTTCAATACCCAAATAACAATGAAGATAACCCAAATTGGTCATTTCAAATCTTTTCATCGACTCTGATTGGAATTTCACTGTGTACCATTCATTTTTCCCTATGATGAATAAGTTGCCAACATACACCACCATAAATAAAACTCTTTTGTCAACTATCTTGATGAAAATAGTTGGATATTCAAACTCAAAATGTTTGAAGTTAATGTTCATGAGGTGCTCATGTAGTTTTTTGTATAATGCTCAAGGGGCTTGTTTCAAACCATACATCATTTTTTCTAGTTTGCACACCTTCTAATCTTTTCCCTTTACTACAAATAAATTAGGTTGTGTCATGTACATATTTTCCTTGAGGTCTCCATTAGAAAATGCAATTTTAACATCCATTTGGTGAATTTTCCATCCGTTGTGAGTTGTCAGAGCCAACATGGTTTCAATTGTAGTCCATTTTTTTTGTAGGTGATAAGTATTCATTATACTCAACTGATTCCTTTAAAAAATACCCCTTTATAATAATACTTATTTTGTGATTTTCAAGTGAGTTATTTTCCTTATATTTATTATGATAGAACCACTTGTAACCAATTAGTTTGCAACTATAGGTGAGTCAACCAAATTCTGATTCCCATTTTTCACTAGTTATTTATAATCATCTTTCATTATTTTTATCTAAGATTCAAGCTTCTCAACTTGTTTAAAAGTTATTGGTTTTGAAACAAATAAAACATTGAGTTCCTTTTGAGAATCATCTAATATGAGTTTTCTAATCATGTCATAAATTTCATCAATAGAATTCTCTTGTTGAGAGGAGGTTACATGTGAAATTTCAGTGCCTATTTTCCTAACTTCATCATGCCTCACATATTTCAGTGTTTGAGTGGCATACTTAAGCATCTTATTCTATGATACAGATGCTTAAATTTTATCCTCTAAAGTTCATTCACTGTCTACTCTCTATTCTATTGGACCTTATTTAATATCTGATGAAGTTTCACTCTCTCCTTTAAGAGGAGTTCCAAGCTCATGTATAGGAGATAATATAAAATAAATACATTCCCAACTTTGTGTCGCCCAATCATTAAATAAAACATTTAAATCACTTTCATTATAGACATCAAACTTTTAACATTTATCCAGTCGTCTCACCTAATGATAAATATGGTCTTTATCCTTTAAATATTCATAAAAGGTAAATTCAATTGTGACAATAAACTTGTAATCTTTCTCATTGTACAGCTTAAATGCCTTGGAGGAATCAAAATATCCCAAGTGGATGCATTTTAGACACTTGTTATCTAATTTATTTCTCTTCTCCTTTGGAATCAATGCATAACAAGTGGATCTAAAAATATGAATGTGTTGCATTGAAGGGAGGTGAGCACACCACATCTCATACAAATTATTTGAGTCAAGAAATGTTAATGGTGATTTTTTGTGAACGCATACTATCATTTTAGCTTCTTTGGCTGAAAAATATAGATTTACACCTTTGAAATACAATATTGCATGAACCATATTCATCACAATTCTATTTATTCTTTTAAACACTCCATTTTATTATGGAGTGTGAGGAACTATGAGATGGTGTTTGATACCATGTTTATCAAGATAGGATTCAAACTTATTTAATGTGAATTCATAAAAATTATCTATCTTAAGGGTTTTGATGTAGGTTTGTTATTTATTTTTAATCATTGTTTAAAACTTTTAAAAAGTATTGAAGTATTTTGATTTCATTTTCTAAAAGTATATCCATGTCATCATGATGTAGTGATCAATGAATAGTCTCAAGTACTTATGAACACCAACAGAGGGGATTGGAAGTGAACACAAGTCCAAATGAATAACATATAATTTTTTGTTTGGTTTCTACTATGACTTCAAAAATGGTTATCTTACATGTTTAGCCAAGATGTAAACTTCACACTTTTCATATGATTTTGAACGAAATGTAGACATACAGTAACACCATTATTTTTTAATACACAAATGTTGTTATAATGACTGTGCTAGAATTGAGCATGCCAAGAAAAATTTGGAGACATTTTATCTTCCACAAGATGAGCATAATTCCTTAAATTTGATGTCTCACACTTGAGTTTGATTAGTTTTACTTCCTCATATCAAGTCAAGATGACCACATTCTCACTTTTTCTCCTGATTGTGACATCACCATTATCTAATAGAAAAGAATGGCCTTGTTGCCTTATGAGCGCTAAGGATAAAATTTTTAATTTAAATTAAGCAAGGTAGAAATCATTCTCAAGTTCTTAGTGTGGAATCCCCGAATGCGTGAGTTAAACTATACCTCTCTCCTATAGTTTTAGACTTGATCTATATTTGAGGTTATTGAGCCATAAATTTCTTCATTGTACTCCTCAAAGAAGTCTTTTTAGAATTTCATATGTTGAGTGGTGTCAGTATCATGAACCCAAGCATCAAACGATGATGAAATGATTGAGACACTATTTAATTCATCATATGTATTGAAAATCACACATTTACTAGTGAATTGGGTTGAGTTTGCCTCTTTTGGATATTTATTTGAATTTACCTCTTTCTTTTTATGGTATGCTTTAAATTTATTCCATGGATTTCTACGTTCATGAGTCTCTTGTTTACCTTTGTTGTCACACCATTCAAAATAAAGGTTCTATTTATCATTATGTTTTTGATTTTGACCACCATGATTTTCATTTTTGCCACAGTTTCCATTGTATTTGTTCTTATAGTTGTTATTACCTTCATTTTTAGAAGACATGGCCTTGTTTGATGGTTTAAAAGATTTTTTTTTTTGATATAGGACACACTTTCACCTGTTGTGGTTTCATTTTTTCTTCTAAAGCACTTTTGTCTTTCTACCATATTTTTAAACAATCGGTAAAATGTGAGTCTTTGATTAATTACTTTCTTGTATAGACTCCAAATAAGTTAAATAGTTGGGAAGAAGGTATTTTATGAATAAGGTCATTTATATGTCTATTTTGACACCTAATATTTCATAATCATGTTTGATATCACACATCTCTAAAGACAATCTTATCACAACACCATATTTCAACTCTATGTTCAAGATTTTTAACACAAAACTAAGTGAATTACAAATCTCAATGGGATTCATATAGGTCATTCAATATAAAATATGCTTCCCTTGGTGTATTTTACCCCTATATATAATAAAACACATCTCTGTCCACTAATGACCTCATCAAGGCCAAAGCCTTCTAGTTTTTTTGCTTCTATGTTTGAGTGTCCTTTTCATTCCTTATTAGTTCAGATGATTGGTTTTCACCATCATAAATATTAAACCATTAACTTTTGAATATGAGTGTGTTATCCACTTGTCAAGACTAATCAATCCAACCATCTTTGTCATTTAAAGTAGTGCCAATAATAGATTTAATGGAATACATCATTTTGAGTTTTTATTTTATTTTTTAGAGGTTTTAGGTTTTTGTTTAATCATAATGGGTTACTTATGACTCCAAAATCCTCCCCTTTATTATATACTCAAAGGTATTTAAATATATTAATTTTTTCAATAATATTGGCCTAAAAAGAAAACCTCATACATCAATATAATTAGTTTTTCTTCATTTTCGGATTTATGTTTTTTGACATACATGAATGGGTAAAAGAGTAGCTCTCCTTATTTCTCCTAAAATTAAAAAAATTAGTTTTTGTTTTCTAATTTTGCGTAGAGGATATTCTCTTAAATAAAATTTTAAAAAAATGTTCAAAGTTTTAAATTCTTTGAATTTTCATTTATTTTTCAAAATTTGAAGAAAGAATTTAAAATAGAAATTTCTATTTAACTGAAATATAGAAATAATAATATACCTCTCCTATTTAACTTGATTTCTAATATTGAAAAAAATAATATATATGGATAGAAATCAAATGAAGACTTCCACACACTCTTTTGGTTAATGAACTCAGCCTCTACCTATTCTCCTCATGTGGTCTTGAAACTTATACATGGAAAAACTAATGTATGATGTAGATTTTAATTCTAAAAGAGTAAAAAAAATGTAACCTATAGGTAATGAAATGCCAAGGCACCAATGATATCTCCATGTATGTCTCATAGGATAAAATAAAATATATATTATTTTTTCACAAAGTTATAAATTTCACAACCAATAAATTGAAACACCAAAAGTAGCTCCATGGAGCATAGGTCGTGGCTCAAAAATTTGCACCACAATTCATCTATGTAGGGATCCAACAATCTTTAGATAAAAAAAAAGGTAATATACTATTAGATATAAATCCATAATGCAGATAGAGATAATACATAGGTAAAAAAATAATATTAAACATTTAGCACCTCCCTTTAGAAGAAAACTTTTCCCAAGATACATTCTACGTGACAACTTGACAAGACTAGAGAAATGTCCAAAACTGGCCTAGTAACAAATTGCCATGCTAAGTGTTGGTTCACCACAATATGTAAAATATTATTGAAAAATAATATTTTATGAAAGTTCATATAGTTGAGAAAGAGGATAAATAATGAAAAATAATATATTAACTTCCAGGTTTTGATACCAATGACAAGCTAGATTTCGTATAGATAATAACATTCCCATTCCCAATGTCTCTTACTATTCCTATGAGATTTGAAAGATTATTGAATGAGACAAAATTCTAGACACCTAAGATTAATAACTAATATGTATAATATTATTATAAATATATAAATATAACTAATTTACACCAACACAAAACACCTCAAAATAAGTCTTAAAATATGTATTTTTCATAAGAATTAGGTTCTCAAGTCTATGATTGTACAAAAACCCTGTTTAAGAATTTAGGGTGAAAGGAAACAATATAACTTCATTTATATCCATCTAAAATGATTAAAATTGCTAAGGGGATTAGGAATATGTGATTTTAAGATAATGGAGGTAGCATTAAGATGAAAGGTACCTATAGAGGTAGCTATTGAAGTTTCAACATCTGCAAATAATAAGATCATTATCAAAACACTACTAAAAACTAATTTGGATCTATTAAAGTGTTGACACTTGGTTTGAATATATAGCCAAGTGTTTACTAAGTGGATAAAATGGTTTTAAAATTTATGATAATTATTTAAATGTTTATATGTGTTTCAATAATAAGATATGAATAAGGATCAGTGACTAGGCCTACCAATAGATCTAAGAAAACCTATTTCATGAGACTTTAAGGATAAGAGTAGATTATAAATTTGTTAAAAAATATTTTTGTAAAGAATCAGAGTAGAGTTTAAGGTGTTAAATTGAATGACATATATATGTTATATCTTTAAGCATTTGATTTGGATCAAGAAGACTGAAATAGGACATCATTATGAGTTTTGGCCCACGATAGATTGTAAAGTGTTTGAAGTCTTATGATCTAGACTAAGGATTTCCATTTAATCTATTAGAAGATGTTTATTATTATGTAAAACATTAATATGGATAAATCAATTCACTACACATTCAATAGGATTATTATAACTAAATGAAGATTATCTATATCCTTTCTAGTGTAATTATGTGTGTACTTGTGAATACTTCCTGTGATTGGTAATGAAGTATTTCTATCCAAATGGATATGAGTGAGCATAAAAACTAAAGAGATAGTACTTCCAATAAAATCATGGATATAATGTGCAAGACACAATTTAGTTCTAAAAGCATGACATAGCTGCAATGAGGAGAGTTGGTGTTTAGAGATTAGAGGCTTTCATGGCTTGCATATTCCATAATATAAGACAAATGTTTCTAGAAAAACCTATTTCAATGTTTAATATTAGATTCTCTGATCCATCAGAAGGATGGATTTGTGATAAGAGAAAAAAATTGACAATTAATTATTGTCCACCAAATATAAAACCTAAAACAATAATTTGAAGATTGAAAATCAACTATAACTTCACCCCTAGAAATAAGTGGTGGAATTTTCATCTAGAACATCACCCCTAGAATAACAAATGGAATACTAAAAATCAAAATATGCCTTCTGCTAATGGTAATGAGGTGGATTCCAATTTTAATCCAAAAGAGAAACTTGCAAGTGTGTCAATATCAAAAAATTTATTGATGAGAAAAAAAAAATTAAGTTGAAGATTTACTTGAGATTGGTGGAAAATTTTAATTTTGAGTAAGATTTGACATCAAAGTAGGATTTTTAAGATGTTGGGGTCATGATAACCAACACTAATCCACATTGGGGTGTTTTAAAGTAAAATCTAATTTCATTCAAACAAATTTCAAGAGAAACATAAATCTTTTGAAACCATGGTACTCTAAAGTGACATAATATAAAAAAATTGAGAAGTAACACAAAAAAATAGTGTCAAGTTTAGTATAATGTTAATGTGTTTGTTTTGTTGTTTTAAGCTTGCTAGTTAAAGTAAAATGAAACAATTTACTATTCACCAATGTTTATATGGACTAGGGTATTTATCCTTATTATTCAAATCATCTCATGCTTCTGAATTCTATTTTTATGAAAAGTCATGCTGATCTTATATTCTTGTGTTATGTCATGTGGCTAAATATTATAGATGTAAAAAGAGGTTAATTTTACGTTACTCATTTTATTATTAATATAATGTCCATTTTTTATTTCATGGCTTCATAGTTTCTACTGTGGCTCATTATAAGTCATGAATTTGCATTGGGAGACAAAAAGTAATATTATGGCTTCTTTAAGTGGATAATAGATACGGGGTCAAATTTTTTAGACATAGTACGATGTTATACAATGTATGAAATTAAAGAATAAATTTATCAAGCACAGTATGTATTGGTAGTAGATAAATACCATTCTACATCATATACATGTTCAGACGTAGCATAATGTAAGTGAGAATAGAACTCTAAATACTATCACTATTTACACTTTATGATATAATGTTAGGTTTTCTTTATTGTGTAGACCCTTAGTGCCTTAGCTGTGTGTGTGTGTGTGTGTGTGTGTGTCTGTGTGTGTGTGTGTGTGTGTGTGTCTGTGTGTGTGTGTCTCTATATACATACATACATATATATATACATACATATATATATATATATGTATATATATATATATGTATATATATATATATATACATATATATATATATATGTATGTATATATATATATATATGTATATATATGTATATGTATATATATATGTATATGTATATATATATATGTATATATATATGTATATGTATATATATATATGTATATATATATGTATATATATATATATGTATGTATATGTATGTATATAATATGTATATATATATGTATATATATATGTATATATATATATATATATATATATGTATATGTATATATGTATATATATATCTATTTATATATATGTATATATATATGTATATATATATATATATATGTATATATATATATGTATATATATATATATGTATATATATGTATGTATATATATACATATGTATATATATGTATGTATATATATACATATATATATACATATATATATAAATAGATATATATACATATATACATATATATATATATATACATATATATATATATACATATTATATACATACATATATATATACATACATATATATATATATATACATACATACATACATATATATATATATATATATATATATATATATATACATATATATATATATATATATATATACATATATACATATATACATATATACATATACATATATAAATATATATATACATATATATATATACATATATATATATATACATACATATATATATATATATATATATATATATATATATATATATATATATATATATATATATACAAGACACACATACATTGATAGAGAATCTAGTTTGAAGTGCATAAGGACTAAAGCACTTATAGATGTCAAAATCCATGCCATAATCCAATGTGTATCATCCCACCATTAACATGTTATCTTTCAACAACTTAAGTATAAGAGATAATACCTTATTTAATTAACATAAAAATATATATATTTTGATAATACACTTAATAATATATACATGCATCATTTGGTATATAATCATGTGACCAAATTCTATTTAGAAATACCTTGGGGAAGCTACAATCCAATATATATATTGGAAAAATTAAACACTTTAATTGTAGTTAACTTGTAACATGGTATGTTTAAGGAAAAATTAAACATGTAATATCAAAGATAGATCTGATGCTAATAAAATATAGTGTCAGTTTCATATTTCTAGCATAAAAAACCAATATAATATATTGACACAAAAAAAAATATGTACATCAAAATAGCTTAAAAGTTATTAATTAATGGTTCAAAGTTAGAAATTCTAAGAAAAACCAATCTAATATTTTAATAAGTATGGTTACATTGCTTTCTCTAAGAATTGGATTTTTAACGTTAGAAGTCTAAATAAATGCATATGTAAATTGGAATGATGATCACTAATTGATGAAAAATAGAGTCTAAAATAGTAAATTCTCATTTATTAGAATTATTTAATAATTCCATCAACATAGAGTATATGGATAGTATAATTCTTCAAGTGTACCAATGTAGAGTAATATTTCATAATATTTGTCCTATGATTACTTGATTTTCAATGATGTAGGGTGAAAAAAATCCTTGCAAAGAATTATAATTTCCCATCACTTGCCATCCTAAACATTTAAAAATAATAATTATAATAGCTATTTGCACATTGGCCCTATAAAAAAATATTTAAATTCATATTCAAAATTAATATATGTAAATAAAATAGTGTAACTTACCTTCTTTCCATTATGTAAAACTATGAAGTCATTTATTTCTTCCTCTATTTTAGGATGTTCTCTTGCTTCAAATAATTTCCAATTTTCTTCCATTGATAATGTTTTGAAAGCCACATAATTTATCATAACAAAAAATGATTTCTTTGGAGAATGTGTTCCATCATTGTCATCATGGTAATTTTGGATCCATGTGCATTGACCTAATTGATGAACATATCTCCACCTTCAAAATTAAAATGACATGTATAAAACATGCCTTGAAATCCAATACCTGAAACATTGATAAACAACATTCGTAGATAAATTATAAAATGTCATAAAATATGATTATAATGTTTTTGAAAAATGAGGGTAGAAATTTTTACATGAAAAAATTGTATCATGATATAATACACATTCTATTTCCTCTCCATTTTTAACATGTACTCCTTTATCTGAATCAATAGAAAACAAGGATTCTAGTAATCTATTTGATGGCAATTAAGTAGCATATGTTTTTTTGGTTCTTCAAATAGACATCTCATACTTAAACATATTCCATTTAATTCCCATGGGCATGAATAATCTAATGTGTACATTATTTACTCATATAAACTTTATACCTACTTACACCTGTTCAAAATTATTTTTGAGATAAGAAATTATGGTTGCCAAATGTATGGTTCACCATTTAACTAAATTAATCATTAGCAAAATGATCTCTTCAATTTTTTGATGTGATGCACGAGTTTTTGGAAAGACATATGTATATTTATAGAACCATATCCCTTGTTAAAAAAACAATGTTGGATCCTTTCCATCATACATAATTTATCCAATTTTATAATGAACAACATAGAAGTTACTAGTAATGCATTGAATTGGGTAACACTCCTCACAATTTTAAATGCACAAGCACATAATAAAAAAAAATGCTGAATATTTTTTAAAACCATAGATAAAAGAAATTTATAAGATAATAATATATCCAATAAATAAAAAGTGGTGAATTCATAAAAAATATATTATTCTTTATTCACAGTTAGAACCCATTTTTACAAAGTCCTCTATTTCTGCAATTGATTCCTTCAACATATCTTTGTTATCATAGACACATGTAACTTTAATTTATGATATTTTTTTACCTCCTTGGATCATCTTGAAAACATTTATCATCCATTTCCAATGGGTTTTTACATTATATCAATGCATTACTCTCACTTTATGTTCACCATTATTAGAAGGTCTCATTATAACCAACAAAGTGATAATTAAAGTCATTGGAATCCAATTCCAATCATCATATTTTATGTTGTAAATGACATAAAATATTATCTCACTTTTAGGACTTTAAGGTGACATTTATCCCTAAAAATTAATTATAAAGATACAATGAAATTTTAGGTCAAATTGATAATAAACACCTACCATCCAATGCATGGATATTTGACAAGATTACATAATAAACAACATTTGTTAGGTGTAGCTAACTATGGTGATCTATAATAATTAGTACCAAATATTTTTTTCTATCATTTATACAAGCACATAGAAAACATCCTCAGATAGAAGGATAAGGCTTTATTGGCATTTTGTTGATAAATACTTATGGCTTGTCCAGATGCCCAACATGGCCAAAGAGATCAAATATGAATGAATAGTTTTCCATTCAATGGATAATGTGAAATTATGTATTCATTAAATTAAATAGGCTCCATGAACATCAATTAATGTGTAGTAATTCATCATATTTCTAGTGTTTGACTTAATTATCCTTTCAACTACCTCTTTTCATTTAGGTAGGCATGTACTCCTCGGAACTCTTGAGGATTCATGCCGATCCATTTAAGACATATACATGATCCATAAGAGAATAAATTGTTGAATAGAGGATGAAGAGAGGATAAATTAATATGGTAGAGGTGGACGTTGAAACATTAATAAATAGAATTTATCATAAAAAGGAAGGAATGATAATAAAATCACATAATTTTTCAAAAACATTTTTCATTTACCCTTAAGTCCTTTTATCTTATTTATATACAAAATCAAAAATAGGTACTCCATAGAATATTAAAAATATACAAAGTTCTATCCAAATTCATAAATTACTTTGAACTAAACACTCTAAGAGGGGCTAAACATAAACTATTATGAAATCTCATCTTTAAATATAATAGTCTATCTAGGAAATAATTTAAAACTCAAAAAAACAATACAATGCCCATATATAAACTTAAAATAGAACAATAAGTTTCTTTTTATTACTTAGAACCTTATCCCAAAGATATAGGGGTGAATGCCTACCTTGGATAAATATTCAAACCTTTGTTTTAGTTGGAAAACCTCATTGTATCATCATTCCCATTTTATTTCAGCTCCCATAAAAAAAAAAATTGAGGGCGGTAATGCTAAATATTTAGGACATCCTCACGCGTGAGAGTGAGGTGGCATCTTAAGTATTACATGATTATTTTGTGAGAATGGTAAAACATAATCAAAAATAATTTAAGGGAAATAGTGTGGAATAAAGTCCCCCAAATTTATATTAAGTCCTCTAAATATTATCATAGTCATAGATTATGAGGGGGACATAATTGAGGGTCATAATAAAAATTTAATTTTATCATAAGATTGATCCTTGAGAGTCTTAAACCTGACCCCTTCTCTCCTTACATTTTTGAAAGAATTGATATTCATGAACTGAGTAATTTTTTCTCCTACATATTTTTGTACAAATATATGAGGGTGGTCATAATGATGCAAGAGCATCATAATTTTTTATATAAATCCTTTTTTTATCTTAGAAATTTTTTCTCCTAGAAACATACATGTTTGTAAATTTAAATTTGAAAAGGGAAATTTTCCCTCCAAATTATATTCAAAATAGTATTAGGAGTCAAATAAGGATTTAAGAGTCATAGTTAAATAAAAAGGCATTGTAAATTAATCCTAAACTCGTAATAAGCTTTGTTTCCCAATGATAGTTATGTTACAAGGATGTGCCATGTCCAATATAATTGAAAAAAGGGGATATATGCTAAGTTATCTTTGAGTAGTTGAAATATTTTTAGAGATAATAAAAGATCAAGTCAAGTTTAGAATTTAGTTGTGAGTAAATATATTTGGAATCATTAGCAAGAAAGGAAATAAAAAGATAGAGAGCATATTAGAACAAAGAGGCAAGTAGTGATAAACCTCTAGGTATGTATAACTTATAATAAAATAATACACCTATATATGTACGTATGTATGTAAATCATGTTTTAAAAGTAAATTAGGCCTCCTTTTCTCACTAGTAAATAATTTAAAATACTTTCTGATAATAAATTCAACCAAGTTTTTCTAGAACAATTCAAGTTGATTTATTTTGTTCGAAAGGAGAAAAAATTATCAGAGGGATAAAATAGGTGTTGTCATGGAAAGAGAAGCCATGATCAAATTATTATAATACCTTTAGATCCATAAAGGTTTGATTGATAATTGGCATAGAGTTTTGTGAAGAATCAAATATGAAACCTCTTGAAAAGTTATTTTTTCTAAAAGAATAAGAAGAGGATCATAAGAATGAATCATCACATATATTATAAATATAACAACAAAATGATACATTGAGAAATCATTTGGATACATGGAACCTTGGAGATTATCCAAGATCTTTTGTAATGAATCATATGATTGTTGATTAGTTTTATGATCAGGAATTAAAAATCTAGTTGGAAGACTTGTAAGTGTGGGATGAAATTCAAATCTTATTTCATTCTGTTTAGTAATCCATGTATAAGTTTTTATTAGTTTATGGGCAAATAAAGAATATTTTGTTTGTAATTTGAGAACGTTGGTGATATTTTTGTATTATTTGAACTTTTGGTGTTGGCATGATGATCATATACAAGAGATGTTTCGATATTTAATGTTATTCATTTCTCAATGAAACCAATAATGTCAAATGTTTCAATCTAATATATTAAAATAAATAATAGATAGTGTTTTATTTCTACCATAAAGGTTTTTATGTATTGAATATTGATTTCAATTGTTAAAACTTAAAAGGTAGAATTCATAAGTTGCATCATATAACTACAATAGATGCATGCCATCTTAGAGATAATTCAAAGTGATAGATAATAATATCTATCACTTGATTCCAAAGATCACATTTTATCTCACATTGTTTTGATGTTGGCAGAGGTTGCATCACATATTTTGTAGACACAATGATTTCCTATTGGAGATAAATATGATGTAACCATAATGATTCTCTATTGGATAGAAATTTAATTTATATAAAGGACAAGATTCAATGATTTTCTATGAACCTATATAAATATACACTAAATTTTATGTGTACTATATAAATATACACAAAATGTTTCACAAAAGCTCACCTTTTATAGTGGATTAGTGGAAGGAGGAGATACTAATTTTGCATATCAACTATTATAGACCTATATTTCTAAGAATCTAATATTGTACCATGATCACCTACAAAAGAAGAAATGAGAGTGATAGATAATTTAAAGGATGTGAGAACCATATGAAAAAATAAAACTAGGATAATATAAAAATGATTCAAAAAACAAAACTAAGACAATATAAAAATAATTAAGACATGAAAAAATGAAAAACAAAAACAAAATTAATTGGAGTGTTTATAAAAATTATTTAGATAATAAAAAATAAAATAATAATTAAATGAAGTGTTTTTAACATTTTAATGGTAAAATAGACCTCATTAGCTCATATGGATAAGCGAGTTATTTTGATTTCAATTAATATATTTGTTAAAGTAAGAAATAAAATATTTTTTAGAGTTCCTACAAGGCCATTTTTAAACCCAAATTTTCCCTAATAGAATATGATGCCTTCATTAAAAATGGGGTGTGGGAACTTGTATATTTACCTATAGTAAATAAATCCATTAGTTGCAAGTGCAGTTTCAAGATAAAATACAAGGTAAGTAGATCTATCAAAAAATATAGAGAATGACTATTACAAATGAATATGTTCATCAAGAAGGAATTGATTATGAAGATGCTTTTGCACCCACTACTAAGATCAAAACCATTAGAGTTGTTTACACACTCATAACACAAAAGGGATGGAATATTCAATAGATGGAAGTTAAAATTGCATTCTTGAATGGTGATCTCAAAGAAATGTACTTGACCCAACCAGAAGGCTTCATTAACTAAAACTAATCACAAAAGGTGTGTAATATAATAATGTAAATTTATGGAATCAAGTAATCACCAATAACATGGTAAATTAATATTGATGGTCATTTATTATATAATGGATTCATTATTATCCCCTCATCTATAAATTTGTATATCAATAAAGTAGGCATAAAGATCATCATTATGGTTTTGTATGTGCATGATCTTATGACCATAGGATTTTTTGATGATCTTTTTAATGAAGTAAATAATAAATTGAAAAATCCTTAGATATAAAAAACATGGGGGTAATTCATTATCATCTTGGCTTGGACATATGGAAAAAAAAAGAATCATATTTTTGTCTCACAGATGAAATATACCAAGATGTTCCATGAGAAATATAGAATAAAAAATTATAAACCAATATCAACCTCAATGGAGAAAGTTTTGAAACTTTTCTAATTTTAGGATTCACCTCAGATAGATGAAACTAACTATACACAACTATTTAGGAGTCTCATTTACTTGACATATACCAAATTAGAGATATGCTTTATTGTCATCTATCTTTCAAGATTCATTCAAGAGCCAAAGAAGTGTCATTCGGTTGAAGTGAAACATGTTTTTAGATTTATCCAAGGTAAATTTGGTTATGATATAGAATACAAGACTAACTACAATTTATTCTTGTAGGTTTATATAGAATTGAACTATGTTGGATCTGTTGATGATAGGAAATCAATTCCAGGTTATACTTTTCATTTTGGATACGAAATGATTTTGTGGATTAGTAATTAGTATTTTCTAGTTGCTATCTCATCCACATAGGTATAATATCATGTTTCATTATGAGCTATGTGCGAATCAATTTGGTTATTCCCCACTATATCTAAATAGACATTCCTAAAGATCAGCCACCAAGTCTTTTATGCAATAATCAGGGTGTATTGAGGCTTGCCAAGAATCTAGTATTTCATGAACTAACCAAACAAATTGATTTTTAATGCAATTACATTTGATAACATATGTTGAAACACCACATTCAGATCCATTCCTACACAACATATTCACAAATAGTAGATATACTCAACAAGTCACTTGTTAAAGATAAATTTAATTTGTTTCAATGATACATTTGTAAAAATAATGTAATAAAGGGGGGAATGTTAGCACAATTGTATGTTATTACATTGTTTATCATAATGATTAAATAGTCATTATATAATTTTTTAATTTAATTTTTTAGTTGTATAATAGTTGGTAATGGTTATAGGTATTCAGTTGTTTTAACCGATAGGTTTAACATTGTATATATTACCCTGTTCACTAATGAATAATATATCAAGCATTATTATCCTTTAGATCTATACCTCAAAGATGGAAAAATAAATAATTCCACTTTAATTAATATGTGACACAACATGTGTTATTTACTATACATTATTATCTTATGTTATAATAATTGGTTATATATCCATGATCTCCACAATAATTACTTAATCTGCAAAACTATCCCATGTTTATATGTGTAATGAACTAATCGATATATTGTGCCACTTGATCTCTAGTGATTTTATATTTGATAAATTTATTTGTCCATAGTACACATAATAACAAAATATTATTTTTTATCTATATTGAAACAAATATTATTTCCTTTATCTATATTCCTGGGAATTATTATGTATGTCATCTTCATATTCTGCATGACTAAGTAGTGAAAAATAGAAATCCCATAAAAATTAATAAATGTTCATGTCTATTATATCTATATCATCATAATAACTAAAACTATAATAATCATCAATGTCATTTATAGATATGATGTTTACATTCTCTAAATCAATTATAAATTTTAATTTTGTCACAACCTTCTCTTGGTCCACCTTTTTAGGTGAAATTCATTAAGCCAAAGGACTTGTAGGCTATACATATGGACTTTTTATTCTATATTAACCAACCTCATGTGTATGAACCTACTCTTTTTTTTAAATTTCTCATGTTGTATTAGTCGTAGAGTGGTCTAATTTTGATGATAAGTGACTCTCTTTGGTAGATTCTATAATCTTGAAATACTAAAATTATTGATTATCAATAGTACATGTATAAAACTATCCATCATGTAAGACTTCAGGACACTGATGTAAAATAGAATATAAAAAGTCCATTTCATGTATTCATAGGTAACCCAATAGTAACTTATAGTTTAAATAATTAGGCATGAGTTTAAATAGATGAGATAATATTTTGGACCACATCATGATATCCAAAGTGATATAAAAAAAAATATTGATGGGGAATATCATCGAATCCTTTGATATTATTTTATTTATTTTGAAATAAATCCTTGTAAATACCCATTATATATAAAAATTTAAGATTTAAAATATTCAACCCAAAACCATTACCTTCAAAACCATTTTTTCAACTTGTACTTTTGATTTGAACTTGTATGAATAAAGGAATATTTTAATCAATAGTAGATTTTACATGAAAATAAAATTGTTCCAAAATATATATCATACTTAATATCGATTAAACTATTTAAAATATATGTAAAATAATAATTCCCTTTGTGGTGAAGCATAAGTGTCTGGTTGAATTCTTGAGTCAAAATATCCTTTAAAATAATAGGTTTTTGAATTAATTATAAAATATAAATATTAGATGAATTATTCCTTAATTGATAAATAATGTAATTCTATTTATATTTGTTACCTAGTCTCATTGGATTATTTTTTCAATGGAAAGGGAATTTTTGAGTTTATTCCTCTTGTCTTCCCCAATTAGGGAAAAGACCTCATCTCATCACAACATCTTAGAATACAAGATATACAAAATGCCTAGGATAAATATTGGAGCCATGAAATGAGTTAAGACATTTGAGAGGTCTATGGGTGAACAAATGGATAAATTTGAACCCTATGACATCTAGTAATAATACAATACTATTATATATGAACCAAAGAACAATAAGAATCTTAGAATTGTTCACTATTTAGATATTGATTAATACATGATTTTATATTCTATTTTAAATTAAGTATCCATGGATTTAGACTAAACATAAATATTTTATATATTATGTAAAATCTACATTAACATTAGATTAAGAAAAACTAAACTAATAAATAGTATATAGAGTTAGTCATTATGATCATGATTAGAATTAAAATAAAAAAATATAAAATATGAACTCTTTATAGAGATGCTAATAATAAATTTAAAAAAATGATAGAAGGATACCCTTATGAAAGCTAGCATTTTTGAAATATAGAATCAATAAAAATGTTCCAAAAAATGGTTGATCAAATTTAGAATTAAGAGAGTTTTGATCTTAGTTATAAAATTTGTTGAGTAAAGTTAATATTAATAAAATAGATATAAATTAAGAATATCTTATTAAGAACTTGATAAATATAGGAATATGCTATAAAAGGAAAATATCTAAGAAGAATCACTTAGGTGTAAAATCAAACATGCAAGACTATGAGTGAAACTTTCAAATAAATTATGTGGTTACATAATGCTACTATGAATCAAGAATATGACTTCACATTCTCATGAGACAAGGCCATGTTATTCAAATAAGACTGACCTGTGCTATATTCTATAGGGTAGACCAAATTTTGGTGGGATTTTAACTCTTTATGTAAAAATGGATTGGTTAAATTTCACTTATAGGTTATGTGTGCATGATCTAATCTTTTTGATTTTAATTTAAAATCCTTTATATTCCTTGTTTTCCTTTACTTTGAATGCTAGTTCAATATACCATGATAGGTAAATAAATGAATATAAAAAAGGGGTTAGTGTTTGAAGTTGTTATTGACCTAAAAACCCACTATGTTGAGTGTTTCCCAAATATCAATACTTCAAATTTGGATCAAACTCCATGTATTTATCCCATAAGACAATGGTGTGTGAAATACTAGCATAAAACTATATGCTATTGAAATCCTAAAGTGTTTAATATATTAAAAAATTCCCTATGAATTTGGAGGTATATTTAGACACATCTTAGGGATAATAGGGTTATGTGGACTCAATGTTAGGAATAATATATGGTTTTAACTCAATGTGAACTTATATATTCTAGGGATTTTCAATGATATGAGCCTTTAATGAATAAATGGATTGAAAATTTTGATTTATAGTGATCAATTTGGAATTCCTTCATATGGGAGTTATTAAATGTGTGGGATGACCCATTACATGAATTTAAATTTAAGCATTTAGCTTTTATTTAGATAGAGAACTTGGAATGTGGATTCAAACCCTCTTAGTGGGTTAGATTATCCTACAAAAGTGATCTCCTCTGAGGATCAAATAAAAATAATATGAAATATTGGCTCAATCAAAGGATAATATTCGGCTATTTTTAACCATAAATAACAACATTTAGTGATCATTTATTGCATAAAGGAATACGTTAGTTCTATAAAGGTGAAGGAGTGGTGGTAATGAATGTTGAATTAGGCATGACTTAAGTATGTATAATAATGGGTCATAAGTATTATTTTTAATAATAAATGTTAACACATGTGTCTACACTTCCATAACATGTATCCATGGTTGTCTGAAGATAACATGGAAAGTTAAAGAGAAGATTTTGGGATGTAGTATCACATCCAATGAAATACTTGCAATAATTTTATATTGAGTGTTATAAAATCATATTATTCTCTAATCTAATTTTTTGATTATATGCATGTTCATCCCCAATAATTTTAATAGGGTACTTTTATATATGTTAGGTCCATTAAAATTTTCTACAAACATACATTTAACTAATCTATTTTTCACTTTTACCTAAATGAATAATGTTAAATTTTGGTATGTTTTTAATTGTGTAGGTAATTATTATTTAATTAAATTGATGAAAGTTTTATAATTCTTGAATTTATTCATAATGAATGAAAATGTTACTAGTTGATTATCAAAAGGTAGAAGTGTTTCTTGTAGTCCATCATATAATATGTGTTTTAAAGCCATTGATCTATTATGTAACTATAATATATAAATATTATGATTGGAGTTATTTAATTTATTTATGATGTTAAATATTTTGTGTTTGTTATCTTTCTTTATAGGATAATGAGGTGTTTTATGAGGAACATGTTGACTACCTTCATTCTGCCACACATGATAAGGTATGATACGCAATATAGTGTTAAAAATATGGATGTTTTAATTTAAAATAATCCATGGGAAAATAATGGAAGTTGTATTGTGGATATTACTATCTTAAGGTATTATGAAAATAGGAATGAAAGGAATTATTCATTCCCTTTGGTTTACAATACTAATTATAATAAATATTGGATTGGATTTTTCAATATTTTTTTAACTAAACGGGATAAAAATATTATTCAGTTCAACCAGAAAAACAATTACAACTCTTTATCATGATCAATTAAATGACTCAACTCCTGTAAGAACTCAAACGATAACATCCTCTGATCTATGACACACTAGTTAGACCCCTGTTTAGAAGCCCATTTAGCAAGACGGTCCACAACTCCATTCCATTCCCTTGGAATATACTTGAAAACCACAAAATCCAAGGATGTGCTGAGCTGGAGAGCCTGTCAGGAAATCCCTGCCAGCTGCCAGTCCACATTCTAAAAAATCTAACTATTAAGCAGGTTAATCACAACTTGAGAATCTGATTCACAAATAACTCACTTCCATCCATGCTGGCAGCACAATTGCATCACTTGTAAGATGGCCATCGCTTCCATTATGTTATTGGTATGACAGCCTTTGAATACAAAAAAAACAAATTGAATCTCCCCATCACTATGACAGCCCACTCCCCCAATGCTAGCCGCTCCCAGGTTACCTTTGGAGGATTCGTCAGTATTTACTTTGAGTGTCCCAGCTAGAGCAGGCATCCAATGTCCACTCCGTTCAACTGGCCGAGACCCTTGCCTAGTGTGTTGCACAGGCTGAGTGGGTAGCGCTCCCCTAGAGTTGGCCGAGTGCACGCCCAAGAGTCTAAAATACACTGCGCTATCCTCTAATCCCATATCATTCACTGTAAATCCCTTTGCCAGTAGAGTTTCAGCCAGTGAACTACAAACTCTTAGCTAGAGGGTGCTCCAATCTTGCTGGGTCTCCCTGAAGATGTGCCTATTTCTTTCAAGCCATATAGTCCACAGTATAAAAGCTGGCCTAGCTGCCTAAGCTTTTTGCAAGATCGATGCCTTAGTGAGCAGATTACCTAAGTGGTTCTAAAATTCAAAAAGTGAGGCCACATGCCAGCACGGATAGCCCCACGCATTCCACCAAGAGTGCCATATTTTCTTAGCAAAGGGGCAGAGGAAGAATAGATGTGCCCCATTTTCCTCACTCTGGTAGTAAAGGACACATTTAGACAGACCCTGGAACCCATGTTTGCAGAGGTTGTCCCAGGTAAGGCATCTATTATAAACTAAAGTCCACATGAAAAAATTACATTTGGGCTAAGATAGGCTGCTCCAAATTTTCTTCCCCCATAGGAAATTAACTTCACCATACATAGCTTTCACTAGATTGCTATATCCTGTGGACATCAAATATTGGCCGGTAGAGTCACCTCCCCATGCCAGAGCATCAGGCCCTTGTAAGATGCTGCATCCACGAGAGGCAAGGATCATAACCAGCTCTTGTCACTGCTCCCTAGAACCTCCCAAAGGCCAATCTAAGGAATTTTTCCATCTATACTCAGTGGCTGTGCCTAAATTGAATTCTTCCTTGTACTGAGCAACTAAATTCCAGCCAGCTTCCTAAAAGGCATCACACAAAGGCTGCAAGTGCGGATGAGAGGATAGAAGTGGGGGTGAGCCATCCCAAGAATCTTCCTAGAATAGAGTCTCCACTCCACTATGGCATATCCAGACAAGCTGTGCTTGACTAATTGCACCCCTAGTTTGAGAGTCTGCCAGACCATGGACCCTCCCCTCTCTAAGGGCAACCTACAAATATCAACAAAATTAACCCCTAAAAAGAATTTGAATGACAAAATATGATCCCATAACTGATCCTAATTGGAGCACCACCTCCAGTATAACTTAGCAGCAAGGGCTTGGCTAGCCAGAATAGCCGATCGTAGCCCAAGCCCTCCATCTCTTTTTGGCCTACACACCATATCCCATTTGATAAGACTCCACTTGGTGCTCTACAAGTTGTCTTTCCAAAGAAACTATTGTGAGAGGGCATCAAACTCCTTAAGGAAGTACAAGGGGGCAGCTTGCACCATACATCGATCGATAGGTAGTGCCTAAATCACAAATTACAGGAGTGTGACTCTTCCTGTCGTAGAGAGCCATCTGTGGGTCCAATGTCTAACCCTCTGTTTGAGTTTCTCAAGAACATTCTGCCAGAATAACCTTGGTTGCCTTCCCACTACAATCGGGATTCCCAAATAGATGACTGGGAGAGCTTGAATTTGGAATCTCAAGGTGGCCGCAATCCTCCTCTGAATAGGCTCGGGAGTGTTAAAGAAGAAAATGGAAGATTTATGGTCATTTATCTTCTACCTAGAAGCATCTAGATAGACATCAAGTGTGCTTTGAAAAGCCTCCACCTCCCTAATTCTCACTCTCCCTGTAAGGATAGTATCATCAACAAACTGGAGGAGGGAAGTGGTTATTTCCTCTCCCCAATTCCAGCCCTGCACCCTATTCTAGGACACCTGAGCCCTGATAAGCCTACCAAGACCTTTTGCCATAATTATAAAAAGATAAGGGAAGAGGGGATCACCGAATAGCTCGATGGGCTACCCATTGATAAGGACCAAATATGAAGGTGTGGTGACGCAGCTCATCACCCACTAGATCCATTCCTGATGAAAACCAAGGCCAGCAACACTTTTTGCAAGAATCTCTAGCTGGTCCTATCATAAGCCTTTGCTAAGTCGAGCTTGACGAACATGGCTTTTTCTCGTGAGGTACTCATGGAGTGGATAGTTTCTAAGGCAATCACTACCTCATCTAGAATCTATTTGTTAACAACAAAGCCCCCTTGTTCCTCCAAAATGATGTCGAGGAGGTAGCCTTTTAACCTTTTTGCAATGAGCTTGGTAATGATCTTATAGACCACATTACAGAGCGCAATAGGTCTAAAATGGTTCAGTTGATTCACCTAATCCTTATTTTGAATTAGAAAAAGAAAGGTAGCATTCAGAGCTCTCAACATTTCCTTGTTGGCAAAGGATTCCTGGACCACATTCAGGAGATCCTAGTTGATTATATCCCAGAATTCTTGATAGAATTCCATAGGGTATCCATCTGACCTCAGGGCTTTGCCTTTATTCATGCTGAAAACCACTTATTCCAGTTTTGCCATAACAATCAGCTGAAGAAGAGCCTCATTCATACCAGCAGTCACCAAAGAGGGAATACAAGATGGCACTATGTGTTCAGCCTCCACAACAGGAGGCAGGCTAGTGGAGAACAAGGCTGAATAGAAATTGACATCTTCATTAGAAATAGATTGGGAATTAGTCATACGAGTCCCATCCATGCTGATTAGGGAAGTGATGAAGTTTCTATTCCGCTTGGCTTGGACTGACTTGTGGAAGAACGTTGTGTTCCTGTCGCCTTCCTAAAGCCAGTCTATCCAAGCCTTTTGCTTCCAAAAAATTTCCTCATGAAGTTCCCATTCGACTAGTTGATTGCTCGCAAGAGACTCTTCTGAGCAGAGATATTCAAGAAATCCAATGTCCTTGATTTGTTGGGTGACCCTGTCAAGTCATTCTTGTGCCCTCTTCGTCATGGTGTGAAGGTTACCAAAGCTATTGATATTCCAATATTTCAGCTTCCTTTTGACATTCTATAATTTTTTGGTGAAAGAGTACATAGCTGTACCATAGTTGGGTCCTCCCTATTTCCACCACTGTGCCATCAAGTCCTGAAGGGATGCCTCTCAAAGCCACATAAGTTGGAATTTAAAGGGAGCCTTCCTTGGCCCATAGATATGACTAGTAGCCAACTTGATCGGCCAATGGTCAAACCCTCTCCAATCAAGAATTTTTTATTCCAAGGAGGTGGAGCTTGACAGCCAGTAACAAGAGACAAGAAACCTACCAAGCCGCTTAGCTATAGCATCATCACCAGTTCTCCTATTGGTCCAAGTGAAAATTTTGTTAACAGGTTTGACATCTGAAAGGTGGAGGTGGTCAATATTTTGTCGAAGGATCTCTGAAGAAAGTCCTAGCCTGGGCAGCCCTCCTCTCTTCTCTTCTAGGCTGAGAACCACATTAAAGTCCCCTATTATAATCCATGGTAGGAAGGGATAATAGCTCATAACAAACTTGATGTGATCTCATTACTTCTGCTGCCCAGGAGGGTCCACTGGAGCATAATCATTAGTTAAAAGAATAAGTTCCCTGGATTCCAAAGAGAAGGCCATCATTGAGAGGGCTGA
>JARHVA010007528.1:557500-562500 GCA_037957365.1 Torreya grandis | reverse complement strand
ATTAACTAGCCAACCTCAAGAACCTATTATAAATATTATTCTTCCACCCTTTATAAAAGTTATAAGATAGGATAACCAACCTAAAGGGTATGATCTCATTGATAAATTACATAATACATCATCTAATATTTCTATTATATAGTTATTACAAAGGGTATCAACTTAGAAGGATATATTATACACAATTTTGTGAGATACATCTATTCATGTTCACATAAAACTAGCTTAACTTGATTATAATATGAAGACATTCATAACTATTAATTATTAATATCTCTATTTGCTTTGATAAATAAGATATATATCTACAAAACATTATTAAGCATAATATTCCATTATTCATTCAAGTTCATGTATATGGATATTGATTAAAAGAGAGATCATTTATACTATTTATCGAATAAATACTTATAGCTATACCTTACTTAAAAATTAAGTTCTATTAAGAGCAATATTCAAATATTTTATAAACCTATGAGTAAATTTCATAATACTTAAACATTGGTAATGGGATCTATCACTTTCGATATCTTGGTAGGTCATAAAATGGTAACTACTTTATTTCAAGTTGTTAAATCTCAATTATACTATAAATTTATATTAATATGTCCTTATATCCATGCTATGGGACTCATACCTTATACATCTAATATATACACCATGATTTTACATGATTTACATGGGCTTACAACTCTAATTGATGATACACCTTTTCAATAACATAAATCCTCACAATCAAATAAAGGTTCCTTCATAACGTATAGGAAACTTATTGTAATTTAATATATTCATACTTATAATGTGTGATAATCTATTAATTATTTTTATAGTGAAAAATTTTCTCCATGTCCTTAAAGTGTAGAAGAACCTATCAATGAAATATTTCCATAGGAACACAACTTTGCACAGTTTTAAAATCCTATGAATAATTAAAACAAGCATGAGGTGTCTATTATATAATGTATCGAGTCAATTACAAAGTTACTGCTATTATTAAATGCATAATATTATTATTTCAAAAAAGATGACAACTATTATAGTGATGATCAATGTATCCTGTAATTAACAAATGAAAAAGGGTTCAAATTTTCTTTTAATCTAATTGATGAATATGAAAAGTTATTTAATTATTTAGTTAAAAAATTTGGGTTAGAAAAATACATGACAATTTATCCTTTAAAAAATAATGTTAAATTAATCATTTATGAAAAATAAACTACTTGAGATATACAATCATGGAGCATTTTACGTTCTACTAATTGAATCACATCTAATCTTAAATTTATTCTACCTTATAAAGGAATAAGTTCAAACAAAAAATGAAAACACATAACCACTAAATCAATATTATTATTTATTTAAAGAATCATTTAAAAATATAATTACTTCATATTAAAAATTAAAAAAAACCCTTACAACATTAGTCGTAAAAGAACTCCAATTAAACTTTCTTCTTATATATAATATTTGATTATAAAGTCATTTATAAATGGATAATAATGTAATAATTTTGTGATAACATGTGTCCAATTTACTAACATATGTACTATATAGCTTATAAAATCATTTAGATATGGTACAAAACATATCCATCAAGGTACAGGTCCAACACATTGCATTGGATATTCTACATTACTAATCACATTGGGATTAAAATCATGCTCTCCATTATTTCACATTGATGATACTTTAAGGAAATATAATTTTATTCTTGAGAGATCATGGAAAAATTAATAGGATTTACCTTCAATAATAATTATGATGCACTCACATTTTAGCATGATAGTTTAATGGTTACCATTTATAAGGAGAGCATAGTAATAATCCAACATAACATTGATAAACATATAACATCATAGGTATTTAAGTAAAATTTGGCACATATTTTAAAATATAATGAGTTTAAAAGTTTTATACATGGTACACATATTTAAATAAGTCACTTATTAGAAGATAAATAATGTATATATATTCTCTATGTAGGTACTCCATGGGATCTTTCCTCAAACTAGATAATGAATTGCCATATGGTCACAATACTTAATTATATATAGTTTTTTCCTCCGTACTCTTGTTCATCATTATTATGCACTTAATCCATATTATTCTATCCCTTGCCACCATATTTAATTCTGACATACTTTATCCCTTGTATTTTACTTCAACCAAATTTTATCAACCCAAGGTAAATATCTCATAAATATTTTAATACACATCCTTCCTAATAACTTATTTAATCATTGTTACACATTTATACATGTGTTATCTCTAATTTTTTATTTAATTATTATATAAATCTAATTTCACATTAGATTACATGGCCAATATTTATATTTATGCTACACATACCTTTGAAATAAGGGAACATTAATTGATCTACTTCATTATCATACTTTGATTCAACACTTTGTTGATGGCTCTTCAAATCTCCCCTGCATGCATTTAAGAAAATATCTTACATTTTAAAACTCTATAAATTTTAGTTATGTATACTTTACCTTAAAAATCTGTATAAAAATAAAAAATCATTCATAAATTCTAAAATGGTAGAAAAAAATAAAAATATTTACAAATAATATCAAAACCAAGACCTATAGACATACTTCAATATTTAAAGATCACATCATCTCGTATGCCATTTTTCCATTTGTTTTGTACATAAAAAGTTTTATTAAATTTTTAATACATAATGCTTCTTAGAAGGTATTTTAGTGTGAAAATAGACACACTTATATATATATATATATATATATATATATATATATATATATATATATATATATATATATATATATATATATATATATATATATATATATATATATATATATATATTCATATATAGAATAAACTATATATATATATATATTCATATATATATTAAGTATCTATTAAACCTAAAAATTGATTGATATTTGAGTACATTATCTATTTTGTGATGAAAATTATAGAATAATTCCCTATTATTGTGTTTTATTTGGAAAAAGAGTCAAAAAATGTATAGGTACAAGACTTTAGTAGATGACAAAGAAATAATTTGTTGTTGTCTAACAGGTGTAACTGCATCTTTATTAACTATATGTAATACTTTTTTATCAATATAGTTTATTCTATATATGAATTACATATAGTTAATAAAGATGCAGTTACACCTGTTAGACAACAACAAATTATTTCTTTGTCATCTACTAAAGTCTTGTACCTATACATTTTTTGACTCTTTTTCCAAATAAAACACAATAATAGGGAATTATTCTATAATTTTCATCACAAAATAGATAATGTACTCAAATATCAATCAATTTTTAGGTTTAATACATACTTTACAAGATTTTAATGTTAATGTAGCCTCTCACTCAACACCGTTGCTCATTTGGGTAAATATTGTTGCTTTATATGATCCCCCTTATAAGTTTTATTTATGTGAAATCATTTTTTTCCATGTTGAGATATAATTAAAAGATATGTCTCTTTCTCACTCATACTTTACATGTACCATGATAAAAATTGTAATCAGTAAAATAAATATAAATACATAGTATTAAAATATTTTATTTTTAGATTTTATTCATCTTATATATTATTATTTGTATTACACAACATATGAAACATTTTTTTTTGTTATATACAATAGTTGGTCTTATGTATGTTTAACATACACCCATTAGACTTTATTGCACCATAATTCCTTGTGTGTACTACTTTTAGAATTCAATATTTATTGGACATTTACAGTTCCATTATACTCATCCTTTGGTATTTATGTGAGACATTTATGTATGATGTATAGCTCTATGTGACATATTACATGTCCTTTGTATGTGGAAATTATTCCTTATTCTGTGAAATTGTGTGTTTTTTATAAATATTTATTAATTACTACTATAATGACAAAATGTCTATCATGAAATAATAATTATATAGTTACATACATATATGGTCATATGATACACATCATGCACATATTTAATTTTGTTTAACCCTAAACTTAGATGAGATGAGATATATACGGTTAATAATATACAAATTGAATTAGCAAACTGGTGATAAAAAAGTGTATAGCAAACTAATTAATTTGAAAACTTAGATAAATAATATTCTACATTTATAATATCATAATATGCCAAAAATGTAAGGTACAAATATGTATTTATATTACAATAAACTGACAAGTGAACTTAGTTGATCGTGCATATGTAGATCTAGGCTAAATTACAATAGAAGTGGAGTAGATTAGGATTTTATAATAATCATCAAATTATATAATTTTAAACTATGTGGCCTCGAATGCTTGTGTTAAATATGGATTATTTCCTTGATATTGGTGTCTAAAGTAGACATGAGTGTCCAATACATAATTATGACTATATATGGATGTGACCACCTTCAACCTTCTAAGGTCTTTGCTTATTTTATTCTAATTCTTACAAATCATGTGAAAATGGTATAAATTAATATAAATGATCAAATATTAGCTTCATCACCCTTGAAGTGATTGCGTTAAAAATGGGTTAGTTGGAAAAATATATTTAGTTGCCAAAGAAACCATCTATGAGTCAACAGTACCTATATAGCCAATGTTGTAAAGAGGGTTTCATACATATGTAGTTCTCCCATACATGTTGGATTTTATGTGTATATCGATGTAGTGTGTCATAATAAATTGCATAGTGTGACCTATCTTTTAACATGGAAAATATAAGTCATGGGATGCTCTTTAGTAATTCAGACATATGGGGTTACTGCTCCTATTTATAATACGTAAATAGGTAATTATAGGGTAGGTTTCCTCACTTGACTACTTGATTTAGTATTCTTGGTAAGTTTTATTTTGAGTTCACATATTTTATAGGTGAGGAATGAATGAGGGTTGATCGTTTATATACAAGAATCTACTTTGAACATATATCTCACTAAATAAATAAGGATGGCCATAAGGATACATTTCATATTAAAATTAGATTACCTTTATGCACTAGACATTTAGTTGGGAAAATGAC
>JARHVA010007528.1:290000-555000 GCA_037957365.1 Torreya grandis | reverse complement strand
GATACTTCATGAGGTGTTCAGATCAGAAGATAGGAAATAAATGAAGTTAATCTCACATTGATGATTTTAGTAGTTGACAACATAAAACTAGAGATAGTTCAAGATCCTTTACATCAACCTTAGGTGAATAAGGCCATAGATTTTGAATATGATTCCCTCATTAAAAATGTGGCATGAAACTTGTGTATCTACTCATAGTAAATAAATCCATTGGCTACAAGTGGATTTTCTAGATAAAATGTAAGGTAGATGGATCTATCAACAAATACAAAGAATGACTTATTACGAAGGGATATGCTCAACAAGAAGGAATTGATTATGAGGAGACATTTAAACCCACTACTAAGATTAAAACCATAAGAGTTTTTTTCACACTCACAACATAAAATGGATGGAAACATTAATAGATGGATTTTAAAAGTGTATTATTTAATGGGGATCTTAAAGAATAAGTGTACATGACCTAGCTAGAAGGATTAATTAAAAAAAAAACTAGAAAATGTATGTCATCTAATTAAGTGACTTTATGGACTTAAGAAATCACCAATGACATAATACATTAATATTGATGATCATGTATTACATGATGGATTAATTTTTATCCCCTCAGATAAAAATTTGTATTTTGAGAAGGTAGGCATAAATATTGTCATCTTGATTTTTTATGAGGATGATCTTGTGATCAAAATAAGTTCATATGATATTTTATAAGAAGTAAAGAATGATTTAAAAAACTCCTTCAACATAAAAAACTTGGGGATGCTCAATATTGTCTTGGCTTTGAGATATGGTAAAAGAAGAATCATATTTTTGTATCATAGATGAAATATGTGAAGATGCTCTTTGAGAAATATGGTATGACATATTTTAAACTAATGTCAAATTCAATGGAGAAAGGCTTAAAACTATCCCCATTTTAGGATTCACCTCAAGTAGAAGATACTAACTATAATAAGCTTGTTAGGAGTCTCATTTACTTGACATATACCAAACCAGACATATGATTTATTGTCCACTATCTTTTGAGATTCATATAAGAGATTAAGAAGTGTCTTTGGGTTATAGTGAAACATGTTTTAAGATTTTTATAAGGTTAAGGTTATTAAAGTGTCGAATACAAGAAGACATGAAATTTATTCTTATAGGTTTACATAGACTTGAACTATGATGTTGTGTTGATGATAGGAAATCAACTTCAAGGCATATTTTTCATATAGAACTAGACAAAATTTATGGATTAGTAAGAAATGTAGTTCCTCTCTCATCCATAGAGGTAGAATACCATGCTTCACAAGGAGATGTGTGTGAAAAAAATTAGTTTCATCACATTCTATCTAAATAGATATTCCTAAAGATCAACTATAATTTCTTTTCTATGATAATCAGGTGTCTTGAAGCTTTTAAAGAATCTAGTATTTCATGAAATAACCAAAAATACTATTTTTAAATGAGATTACATTCAATAAAAATTTTCTAACCACCAATTAAGCTCTAGTACTATGTAACAGATTCACAAATAGTAGATATATTCACCAAGTCACTTGGTAAGGTAAATTTTCATATATTTTCAAGGTTACTATTGTAAAAATAATGTAATAAAGGGGGAAATGTTAGCATAATTTTATGTTATTACACTATTTATCATAATTGTTAGTTAATAATTATGTAATATATGTTATATAGTGTGATAATTGTGTAGAAGTTAGTAGTGGTTAAAATGATTCAATTTTTTTAATTGATAGGTTTAACATTAAATGTATTCATAATTTCATTAATGAATAATATATCAAGCATTCTTCACCTTTAGATCTATACCTCAATGTTTGAAAAATAATTAATTCCATTTTACATAATATGTTGTTCTTATTATATATTATTATCTTTGATTATAATAATTGGTTATATATCCATGATCTCCACATTATTTACTAAATCTAAAAAAAATGTTCCATGTTCATATATGTAATCAACCAATAGATATAATGTGCTAAATGATCTCTAGAAATGTTATATTTGATAAACATGTTTCTGTATAGTACACCTAATAACATATATTCTTTTTTTATCTATATTAAAACACATATTATTTCGTTTATCAATTTTTGGAGTAATTATTTTTCCTTTATCTATATTTATAGGAATTATTGTGTATGTCATCTTCATATTCTCCATGACTAAGTAGTGTAACATATAAATCCCATAAATAGTCATAAAGGTTCATGTCTATTATATCTATACAATCATCATAAATAAAATTTTGATAATAATTTATGCCATTTATAGATATAAATTTTACTTAATCTAAATTAATAATAAAAATTAATCTCATCACATCCTCTTCTTGGTCTACCTTTTAAGATGAAAATGGTTGAATCGAAGGACTTATAGACTATAGTTCTAGACTTTTTATGCTATATTAACTAGCCCCATAAATATTTTCCTACTCTTTTGGTAAATTTTATCATGTTGAAACTATGGTAGGTGACCTAGTTTTGAGGATAACTAAGTCTCTTTGGTAGATTCTATAATCTTGCAACACTAGAATTTTTTATTATGAATAGTACCTATATAAAACTATCCATTATGTAATAGTTTAACACATTGATGTAAAATAGAATGTAAAAAATTCATTACATGTATCTATAGCCTACCCAGTAGTAACTTAGATTTCAAATAATTAGGCATGACTTGAAATACATTAGATAATATTTTGGATTGCACCCTAATATCCAAAGTGATAGAACATATATCTTGATGGGTAATATCATCAAATACTTTGATATTATTATATTTATTTTGAAATAAATCTATTTAAATACCCATTTTATATAAAAAGTTAAGATTTCAAATATTCAACCCAAAACAATGTTTTATTGTTGTGATTTTAATTTGAACGTGTATGAATAAATGAATATTCTAATCTATAGTAGATTATACATAAAAATAAAACTATTAAAAAATATATGACATCCTAAATATCATTTAAACTATTTAAAACATATGGAAAATAATAGGTCCCTATGTGGTGAAGCATAGGTGTAATTAAATCCTTGAGTTAAAATATCCTTGAAAATTATAGGTTTTTGATGTACTTATAACATATAAATATTAGATGGTTTATTCCTTAATCGATCAATAATGTAATTCCATTTATATTTATTAACTAGTCTCATTAGATGATTTTGTTGATTGAGACGTATTTTTTGAATTTGTTTTTCTTATATTCCTCGATGTAGAATATGACCTCATCTCATCACAACAACTTAGAATATAAGATCTACTATATGCCTAGGGTAGATATTAGAGGTAGGATATGAGTTAAGGCATTTGAGAGGTATATGGGTGAACAAAGGGAACCATTTGAACCCTCTAACATCTAGTATCAACTTGAGACTATTATAACTAATCCAAATAAATTAATTATCCTAAAATTATTCACTATTCATTTCTTGATTAACATATGATTTTATATAATATTTTAAATTATGCATCTATGGATGTATAAGAAACATAAATATTCTACATAATATCTAAAATATATATTAATATCAGACTAAGATGCATTGAAATAGTAAATAATCTATAGAGTGAATCAATATAATAATTATTAGCATGGAAATCAAAATATCTAAAATCTAAAATATTACTAGAGATGATAATAATAAATTTAAAATAATAATAGAAGGATAGCCTAAGGGAAGCTAATTTTTTTGAAATATCCAATCAATAGAAAGGTTCAAAAAAATGTTTGATAAAATTTTTGACTAAGAAAGTTTTAATCTTGATTATAAAATTTGTTGAGTAAAATTCTAATTAATAATATATATATAAATTAATCATTTCTTATTCATAACTTGTTAAATATAGAAATGTTATATAAAGTCAAAATACCTAAGAAGAATAACTTATGTATAAAATTAGACATGTAAGACTATAAGTGCAAATATAAAATCAATTTTGTGACCATGTGAGGATACTATGAATAAATAATATGACTTCACATTATCATGAGATAAGGCCATGTTATTTAGATAAGACTGGCCCATGCTAGAGTCTAAAGGGTGCACCAAAATTTTATGGGGTTTTAACTCTTTATTTAAAAATGGGTTGGTTATACTTCACTTATAGGTATTGTGTGCATTATTTGATATTTTTTTATTTTTATGTATAATCCATTATATTCGTTGTTCTTCCTCACTTGGAATGCTAGCTCAATATACAATTATAGATAAATGAACTAAAATAGAAAAGTAGTCAGTCCCTGAATTTGTGATTGACCTAAACACCCAATGTGTTGAGTGTTTTCCAAAAACCAATAATCCAAATTATGACCAAACTCTATGTATTTTTACCATGCTACAATGTTGTGTGAGAAATACTCATGTAAATCTATATGCTAGTGAAATCATAATGTGTCTAAGTGCCTTAAAAATGACCTATTAATTTGGAGGTTTATTTATAATTATATTAGGTATAATATGGTTATGTGTACTCAATGTTATAAATAATATATGGTTTTAACTCATTGTGCACTTAAATATTCTAGTGATTTTCAACTATATGAGACTTTAGTGAACAAATGGATTGAAAATGTTGATTTATAGTGTTAAATTTGGAATTATTTCATATGGGTATTTTTAAATGAGTGGGATGACCTCTTACATGAATTTAAAATTTAATTAATTATTTATTATTTATCTACAGGACTTGGAATGTAGATTTCAACGGTATTAGTGGGTGGGATTGTCCTGAAATAGTGTCTTTGTCTAAGGATCAAATATAACTAATACAAAATATCAGATCAGTAAGAGGATAATCTTGATTTTTTTTAAACATAAATAAGAAAATTTATTTAT
This sequence comes from Torreya grandis, assembly GCA_037957365.1. Lineage (NCBI taxonomy): Eukaryota > Viridiplantae > Streptophyta > Pinopsida > Cupressales > Taxaceae > Torreya > Torreya grandis. The sequence continues at coordinate 550,144 of JARHVA010007528.1, read as the reverse complement.
CATTTAATGCTTACAATAATAGGTCAGTAGCATACAAGTGAAGGAGTGGATGTGAAGGAATTTCGAACTAGGAATGAATTAATTTTGTATCATTATGAGTCACAATTATATTTTTTAACAATAAATGTGAATTTATGTGTCCACACTTCCATAACATGTATCCATGGTTGTTTTAAAATAATGTTGTAATGAAATTTATTATGCATAACATGGAAAGTTTTAGATATCATTTTGGGGTATAGAATCAAATCCAATGATATAGTTCCAATAATTTTATATGGAGTGTTATAAAATAATGTTATCCTCTAATCTAATTCTTGAATGATATCCATTTTCATCCCCAATAATTTTAATAAGGTATTTTTATAAATTTTAAGTCCATTAAAATTATCTACAAACACACATTTGACTATTTTATTTCTCACTTTTACCTAAATGAATAATGGAAGATTTTTGTAAATTATGTATTCTATAGGTGATTCATGTTTAATTAAAGTGAAAAAAAATTATTTTCCTTGAATTTAATCATAACTAATGAAAATATTATTAGTTGATTATCACTAGGTAAAAGTGTCTCTTGTAATTTATTACAAAAGACATGTTTTAGGACCATTCATCTATTACGTAACTCTCATATATAAGAATTATCATTGTCATTATTTAATTTATTTATTAAGATAAATATTTAATGTTGTTTATCTTTATTTATAGTATGTAGAGGGGTTTTAGGAGGAACACGTTGACTACCTTCATTTTCGAACACATGATAAGGTATGCTACATAATGTAGTGTTGAAAATATGGATGTTTTAATTTTAAATAATCCATTGGAAAATAATGGTAGTTTTATTTTAGATAGTACAACCTTGAGTTATTGTGGAAAGATGAATAAAAGGAATTATTCATGCACTCTATTTTGTAATACCAATTATAAGAAAAATTGGATTGGATGTTTAAATAATAATTTTTGAGTAAATCTTAGGATTTTTTATTGCTAATTCTATCCTTAAAATAGGTTTTAAATATTTTATCTTTTTAAACCATTTGATTACATAATATATAGAAATAAGGTACACTATCCATATACAACAATACTAAAAAACACCTTCATTACTTTTGTTAACCAATCAATCTCATTAAATATGATCTTAATTAAAATTTAGACACTAAATTTCAATCCATAAATTTTTTTAGATTATTTCATTTCAACCTTTACCTTTATTTGTTAATTCACCATTTCAATAACCCAAAATATCTAATAAAGACTTGAAAGTCTCACAATTATAGTGCATATTTGCAAATTTCCATATTATATTCCTATTCATCCTTATCCAACATGTACTTCACTATAAATTTAATATAGAAAACCTTTTTATACATTCATAACAATGAAAAACAAACAAAGTTGCATTTCAACCTTTTATAGTAGTGTGGCCTTGTTCGCAGTGCTCTAGTGGTCATATTTTCAAAAGTACATGATTCATAACCTTTCTCCCACATAAACCAGAAGGTATATTATTATAAAAAGTTGAAATATTATCCTATAAAAGGAAACCAAGGATAAAAATTGAACCTATATATATCTTATAGACTAAAAAAATATACCCTTTGATTAAATACTATAATCTTAATTTTGATACAAGACCACTATCATGGATCAATTTTAACATTTTTTATTACACGTTAAGGTCATCATAAAATCTATTACATAAAAAAATATTTATTTTTTTAATCACATTATATTACCTAAAGGGATAATTACATTTTCCTAAGGCCATATAAATATGTAGGTAGAACTCAATTAAAAAGAATGTTTATGAGGATAGCTCGGCCATTCCCACATGTTACTTTTTTCCCTTTTTGAATATGATATATTTTGTATCATTCTAAAATATTAGGTCATCTATTTATAGTTATAATATTTAAAATTATGAGATATTCATAGATATAGGTCACATAAATATAAAGGCTAACAAACACATATTTTTAGATCCATCACATAGTTTGTCTAAATAAAGTTTTAGTAGAAGAGAAATTTGCATTGTCAATTTATCTTCATTATTTTAGGTGTATATAAATGTAATTTAAAATAATTCTAATTTATATTGTGTTAATGGTATATCAAAAATTAATAATATAGTCACTTTGACATAGAGATGACTTTTTTCTATAAGATTTATGGTTCAGATGGGAGGAATGTATTTCCCAAGGAAGTTACTACTATTAAATTACCATCTAAATTGAGGTTATTGGGATACATGAATGGTTGCACCGATTTAGTTATTGATCTAAAATATTGTGTTGACACTAATAAAAAAATCATCTAGTATATATGCGAGCTAAAAAATCATTCAAACTCTTAGATAGATCACCCTTTATTCTTGATTATTACTATCAATTATTTTTAGATATCTACTATATTTTCTTAATTTATATTGTATAAATATTCATAATTATCTTGATTCATTATATAAAGTAGATCATTTATTTTTTTCCTTTTTACATCATAGTGGGTTTAAAATATTAATATTTATATTATATATTACATTAGGTTATGATGTTTATTGTTATCTATCATAATCCATTTTAGTGTGTTAGTCATTATATATACACCTAATTGAAACATGGTTTTATTCAATAAAGTCACACACACCTTAAGGAATCTGGTGATTTTTTTAGTTCTTATATTACCTCTTATCATTATTATAATAATCCCCTCCTTTCCTATGGGTTAGGTATATATAATAATATAGATATTTGGGGATAAGAGTTCTCATTGACATCAACCATGAATTTAAATAAAGGTTATGGTTATAAATAAGAGTGTATCTATTTTGGAAAAAGGAAGGATACACTATATCATGAAATCATTCCTTTTTACTACCACTGATTGTTATAAAATTCAATCTATGCTAACTAATATCACAACTATACATTAAAAATAATACACCCAACCTCTTGTGGTTCCTTATACTTGTTATAAATTGAACCTTATAATAATTTATCTTTTATCCCTTATTCAACCATAACTTATCTTAGGATCTCAAATCCAAGATATTGAAATCATATGAAGATGATATGGATTAACTACATAACCTAAAACAACTAATATAAATATTGCTCTACCAACCCCTCTAAAAGTTTTAAGATAGGCTTACCAACTTGAAGGGTATGATATCATTTAGAAATTATGTAACACATATTCCAATATTTCTATTATATAGTAATTAATAAGGGTATATGCTTAAAAGTATATATTATACACAATTTTTTGAGATACTTATTTTCATTTTGACATAAAAATAGATTCACTTCATTATAATATGAACACATTATAAATATAAAATATTAATATCATTATTTATTTTTATAAGTAAGATATATCTCTGCAAGACATTATTGAGCATAATTTTCCACTCTTTATTCAAGTTCATGTCCATGGAAATTGATTAAAAAAGAGATAATTTATACTAATTATGGAATAAATACTAATATTTATACTTTACTTTTAAAATTGGGTTTAATTAAGAGCAACCTTGAAATATTTTATAAACATATGAGTGAATTTGATAATACTCAAACATCAATAATGGGATCTATCACTTTTGATTTCTTGGTAGGTCATAACATTGTATCTATTTTCTTTCTAGTTTTTCAATCTCAATTATAGTATAATTTTATGTTAAGATATCTTTGGATCCATCTTATGGGAATGATACTTTCTAAATTCTTTATGTACCATGATTTTACATGATTCACATGAGTATACAAATCCAAGTAATGATACAACTTTTCAATAACATAAATCTTCAAAATCAAATAAAGGTCCCTTCATGACCCATTGGAAAATAATTCCAATTTCATGAATTAATACTTATGAGGTGTGTGAATCTAGTAATTATTTTTATAATTAAAAATGTTATTCATGTCCTCAAAGCGTAGAAGAGCCTATCCATGAAATCTTGCCAAAGGAGCAGAACTTTGCACAACTTTAAAATTCTATGAAAAATGAAACCAATCTTGTGGTATCTATTATATAATTCATAGAGTATATTACAAAGTTACTACTATTAGTAAATAAATAATATTATTATTTCAAAAAATATGACCAATATTATAGTGATGATCAATGTATCTGGGGATTAACAAATGAAGAAGGTTTCAATTTTTATTTTAATCTAGTTAATGAATATGAAAAATAATATACTTATTTAATTACATAAATTGGGTTAGATGAATACATCACTATATCTCCTTTAAAAAGTAGTGTTAAAGCAATAATTTATGAAAGGTAAACTACTTAAAATACAAAATCATGTAGCATTTCACAGTTTACTAATTAGAGCACATTTAATCATAAAATTATTATACTTTATAAAGGAAGAAGTTGAACCAAAAAATGAAAAAATATAAGCACCAAATCAATAATTTTATTTATTTAAATAATTATTTAAAAATATATTTACTTTATATTAAAATTTTAAAAAGAAACCCTTAGAATATTGGTAATAAAAAACTCCTAAAAAACTTTTTTCTTATAAACAATATTTAATTATGAATTCAATTATAAATGTAGAAAATTGTAATAAGTTTTTGATGGCATGTGTCCAAGGTATTAAAAATATTTACTATTTATCTTCTCAAATCATTTAGATATGGTATTAAACATATACATCAAGATACAGGTCCAACACATTGCTTTAGATATTCTACATTACTAATCACATTTAGATCAAAATCATGCTCTCTATTATTTCGTATTGATGATATTATAAAATATATATAATTATCCTTTGGCAATATCATAGAAAAATCAATGGGATATACATTCAATACTAAATATGATGCATTCACTTTTTAGACATGATAATGTACTAGTTACCATTTCTAAGGAGAACATAATAATAATCCAACATAACATTGATAAGCATATAACATCTAGGTATTTAAGGAAAATTTGGCACATATGGTAAAATATAAGTAATTGAAACATTTTACACATTGTAAACCTATTTGAAAAGGTGGATTTTTAGAAGATAAATAAATTACATATATTATCTATGTAGGTAATCCCTAGGAGTTTAGCTCAAATCGGATAATCAGTTACCATACTATCACAATACCTAATTATATATTTTTTCTTTCTTAATCTTGTTCCTCATTGTTATGCAGCTAGTACATTTTATTCTATCCCTTGCCTCTATCTTTAATTTTGGTACAATTGTTCCCTTGTCTTTTACCTAAAACTAATTTGATCAACTCAAGATAATTATCTCACAAATATTTCAATGCACATCCTTCCCAACAACTTATTTGATCATTATTACACATTTATACATGTGTTAGCTCTAATTTATTCTTTCATTATTGTATATATCTAGTTTCACATTAGATTACATAGCCTTGATTTTTATTTACTCTACATATACCTTTGTATTAGGGGCACATTACTTGGTCTCATGAATTATCATACATTGATTTAATAGTTTGTTGACGATTGTTCAAATCAACACCCCCCCCCCCCTTCCTCCTTCACACATAAAAAAGAAAATTGAATTTTAAAAATTTATAAATTTTCATTATTTATAATTTACCTTAATAGTATGTAAAAAATACAAAACATTCATAAATACTAAAATGGTACAAAAAATAAAAAATATCTGCAAATAATATAAAAACTAAGACCTATAGACATACTTATATATCCCTAGATCACATCCTCTCATATGTCAATTATCCATTTGTTTAATACATAATGTATTTAATTAAATTTCTAATACATAATGCTTCTCCAAAGTTATTTGAGTGTGAAAAAAGATGTAATTTTATAGAAAACAAATCATACATAGAATAAATTATTTTGAGTAAAAAATATTACATATAATCTATAAGGACATAGTCACACTGTGTAGACAAAAAAACATTGTTTCCTTATCATCTACTAAGGTCTTGACTTTATACATTTTTTTGTCTCATTTTCCATTTGAAACACAATAATATGGACTTATTCTATAATTTTTCATCACAAAATAAAGAATATACTCAAATATCAATCAAATTTTAAGTTAATAACATATTGCACATGGTTTATATGCTAATCTAGCCTCCCACCTAACAACCTTACTCATTTGGGTGAATATCCTTGATTTATACAATCCCTCTTATACTTTTTATTTATGTAAAACAAATTTTTTCATGTTGAGCTATAATTGAAAGATATGTATCTTTTACACTAATACTTTACATGTACCATGATGAATATGCTACTTGGTAATGTGAACATAAATACATATTATTAAATAAAATTATTCTTAGTTTACATGCTTCATTAATATTATTATTTGAATTACACAACATATATCATTTTTTTTGTTTTTATATACATCCTTTGGCTTTGTGTATGTTCAACATACACCATTTTGATTTTATGGCACCATCATTCCTTGTGTGTACTACGCTTTTATTTATATATTTAACCAACATTTACAGTTGCCTTGTACCCATCCTTTTGTATTTATATTTGACATTGATGTATGATGTATAGCTCTATGTGACATCTTACATGTGCCTTTCATGTGGAAATTATGCCTTCTTGTGTGAAATTGTGTGGTTTTTCTTACATGTTTATTAATTACTACTATTATTTTACAATGTATGTCATACACAACTAAGTATATATTTACATACACCTATGGTTATATGATACACAACATGCACATACTACATTTTATTTAACCCTAAACTTAGATGAGAGGAGATATCTAGGGTTAATAATAGAGAAATGAATAAGAAAAATGGCGGTAATAAAATCTATAGTATATAAAATAATTTTAAACTGAAAATAAATAATATTATACATTTACAATACTAAAATATGCAAAAAATTGGAAAGTACAAATATTGATTTATATTATAATATATTGACAAGTGTACTTAGTTTACAGTGCATATGTAGATTTAGGCTAAAATAGGTTAGAAGTCAAATAGATTGTGACTCTATAATATTCATAACATTATATAATTTAACATTGTGTGGTCCCAAATACTTACATTAAATATGGATAATTTCCTTGATGTTGGTGTCTAGAGTAGACACTAGTTTCCAATACATAATTATGACTAGAGATGGATGTGATCACTTGCAACCATCTAGGATTTTACATATCATGTGTAAAGGGTATCATTTAATATAAATGATCAAATATTAACTTCCTCACCCTTGGACTGATTGTGGTAAAAATGGGTTAGTTTGCATAATATGTTGAAGAACCTAAGAAACCATCCATCAATGGGTTCTACCTATATAACCAATGTTGTAAAGAGGGTTCTATACTTATGTAATTCCCACATACATCTTATATTTTGTGTGTATATGGATGTAGCGTGTGATAGTAAATTAGATAGAGTGACCTATCTTGGAACTTAAAAAATATAAATCATTTGGTGCTCCTTTAGTACTTTAGACCTATGGGGTTGTTGTTCCTATGTTTGATATAGAAATAGGTAATAATAAGGTATGTTTGCTCACTTGAATGCTTGATTTAGTATTCTTGGTAAGTTTCCTTTAGAGTTCCCATATTTTATAGGTGAGTAATGAATGAGGGTTGAGATTGTATATATACCAATCCACATTGAACATATATCTCAGTAAAGTATTTGGGATGGCCATAAGAATATGCTTCATTTTAAAATTTGATGACTTTTATGCACTAAACACTTAGTTTGGAAATAGACACGTGTTGACATAGTTATTTGGATGATACATTAGTGTATATGAAGTTTGAAAATAGGCATAGGTCTAGAATTAGTAGATAAGGATAATGCTAAGGTTTTGAGCATTTCTCACAATATAGATGGCCTAGTGATTAGAATAATAGTGGTGAAAATAATAGATAAATAATTTCACATAATTAGATAGTGAATGTGAATATTTGAGTAGTGGGAAGGTCTTAGAACTAAAACATACGACCATGATAGGTATTTTACATGTATACAAGAACGGTGTTCTATATAGTTTAGATTTAATGTCCATGTTTCCCCCCTTTAATCTAGTGATGAAATTATTAGTTTTAAAGAAACTAAATTATTTCCTTTATGTGTATAACACACCTCATCTTTGTGTGAACCCAACTTGATTGGTTTTATTTTACAAGAATTGAATCCTTTAAAGAAACTAAATTATTTCCTTCCTGTGTATAACACACCTCATCTTTGTGTGAGCCCAACTTGATTGGTTTTATTTTACAAGAATTGAAACCAAGAAAATGTTATGTTATATAATTAGTGCATATAAATTGGAATTGAAATAATTTGAAATCCTTGAAAATTAATGAGAGCAATATTAGGAGTACACCTTTTTATCATTACAATAATATTACCTTTTTGAAAATTGATTTAGATATACAGTTTCTTATGAATCCTCAGATTTGAGATTAAGACAATTTAAAAAAACACAAGTGCATGTGTGTGTGTGTGTGTGTGTGTGTGTGTGTGTGTGTGTGTGTGTGTGTGTGTGTGTGTGTGTGTGTGTGTGTGTGTGTGTGTGTGTGTGTGTGTGTGTGTGTGTGTGTGTGTTTTGTGTGTTTGTGTGTCTGTGTGTGTGAGAACATCATTCCTCTAACCTTATTGAAAATGTGAGTTTTGACATGACCATTAATATAATATAAATTATGTGACCAAATCATACTTATAACCTATTGAGTGTGACTGATCCAATCAAATAACACTATATATCTAGTGAGAGTGGATAATTTAATCATTCCATCCTATAAATCTGGTGAAGTTAGCTCATTAAATAAAGTGTAACCTTATTAAAAGTTTAACCAACTAATACAACATATTGGGTCAATAAAAGTCCATCTTGGGTATGATAACAGTCCATTATAGTATTTTCAATCCTAAAACTAATTTGATTTTGTAATTTTAGATAATCTTTGCATGGCATGTGAACCTCATATATGTATAAAGATGAAACATGTGTACAACAATGGTATAAATGTATATAGTTTTTTTTTAAATGTGTATCCAAATAATATAACTATAAATTTTGGTTAATTTGAAAAAAAATAATTGTGGAGGACATGTTTGAATGGCATCTTGCCACTGAATTTGGAGAATCTAATAATGGTTATAACTTCTGATGACATGTTTTCATATCAATCCCACACTATAATATAAAAAACATGAAAATGTGGAAGCCATGTCTCTTTGGCATGCCCCCACTGATATTCCCTCCCCCCCATTTGAGGCAATGGTAAATATAAAGGGTTATTCACCTTCCCTCAAAAGTATAACATAATTTTATAACTATGCATGTATCATGTGACATATATGAGTAACATGTATGAGTAGATATAACAATGAAGTACATATTATGTGATCACATAAGGTTATAAGATGGATTATGTAAATCATGGGAATGTCTAGAGAGTAACAATATAATATCATGTAATCAAGCACACAAAAAAGAGCACTAAAAATCAAAATAGAAGGTAATGGTCCAATTATACCTCATATGAGGGGCATGCTTAAATGCCACGTAATCAAAGGGACATGATTTACTCAAATGTATATGAAGCATATATTTCCATATTCAAATGTACACTATAATAAACTATGAGCTATTTAAATATCATAATAGGTAGAGAATGGGCATGACGGACACAATCAATAGAGCATATTTGGATTCTCCAATAAGGAATACAATTCAAGATAAAATCAAGCAATGGACACACTCAACTAATTTCAAAAATAAAACCATAGAATCATATGTAACTAGGATAGACATATCATACTATACCTTGGGTATATATGTTAAAAAAAATCATGATGTACGTAACATATAGAGTATATTGTGAAAGATATAATTATGGATGAAAGCATGTGTAAGAACATAAAATCAAACATGGCATTGGGAATTTATCATATAATAATTTAACTTGGGTGTATAATTATTAAAGAAGTATATGCCCCCAATGTATTGATGGCATGAGTATAGGGAAAGACTAACATGCATATATACATATATCATGTACATGGGTATACTTTTATCGCACTCAAAATTTGCAAAAAACTTATGTGTGTATATATAAGGAATTGATATGTTATCCAAAAATGTGAAACTCATAACATAGATGTGAATGAGCTAAAACATTATGCAAATTTTATATATTTTTATATGGTTTTAGTTTTTATATTTTTTTCATATTTTGGAATACTTGGAAGGAAACCACTATCCTATGATCTCATCCAAGGGATATTAATAGGTATCTCCCAACACATAACTTGGTGAAGGAAGGTGGTTTTACTTTTAAGGAACATATGAAAGTGTAATATCTATTACTATAAGATATGAAATGTTTTACATATGTATAATGGGATTTTATGGTCATGAAGAAATAATATATGAATTACAGTTCATGGAAACCATAAATAATATATTTATGGTGTATTTGGAATTAAAAAAATAGCAACATGTTTGGTTATTTTGGATGTATAAATATGATGAGTAGTAGTAGATGAGATTTATTTAGAATCCATTGTGTCTCTAATTAAATGGTGTCTCAGGTACTTGTCACCTAGGAAAGGTGATTTTTTATTGCTTACACTTTTGAAAGGTTAACTTTAGGAGATTTTATAATTAAATTCTAGGATATAAACTTATTTTGTTCATGTGGAAGTTCATATAAAATTCTTGACATTATACCTACCCTATTGGTGTGAATGTATTTTAAAACATTTTTTCACTGTAGAAGGTATTACTCAGAGTGTATGTATACAAGATCATCCTAATAACATATAAAAGAATCCCATATACGGTATAGCTGATAGTGGAGTGACCACATGTGCTTTCCCAAAATTTAAATGTAAGTAAATTTCACAAATGAATTACTACGAGGTTATATCAAATGATCTAACCAATTTGGCTGTAGTGTATACATAATCAAGTGTATATCCCAAATATGAAAGAAATTTCATAGATAAATTTTTTTGTCTAGCACCAGTATCAATAAGAACACTATGTATAGGTTGGTGTTTAATAAATTCTTGAATTACTAATGAATGAATATCTTATTGATTATGCATAATATCCTGGTAATCAAAAGTAAAAAAAGGTATTTGAATCATGGGATATCTATGACATGTATAAACATGTATAATTACCAATAATATCATCTAATGGGTACCCATAACATTTTGAAATAAGATGTGCATTACATGCCTTTTTTACATTGGGATCTTTCTTAGAACGGTCTTACAAAGGATTGTTAAATATTTTATGATTATATAGATTACTTTGTTATAAACTTGATTCATTTAGATGATAATAAAATGTAATTTTTTTTCATCTATGAAGTGTTAGATCTTATGCTTTAATCTGAAACATCTCTTCGTAGAATACATAAGGCCTTAGCAATAGTCACAATAGAAATTTTCATCAAATCATGTGGGTAGACGTTGACTCATATAAACCTATATATAACAAGGGAGATATATGAGGTGACACTACAAAATATTAAAAAGGAATGAATTAAGAGATTCAGGTAGGTGTGAAAACTATCTCTTTGGTGTAGTGGTTAAGACATGTCATTTAGGTTGTTATGACACAACATTACCCATAGTAGTTGTTTCTTTTTTAGGCTCTATGGTTTTAATTTATAACATGGTTTGATAGTGAACCTAGTATTTGATGTATTTAGTGTGTTATACAAACATATAATTTTGTTTAATGATGTGATTTTTCTTTCATGATCATGAACAACAAGTAATCAATCATCAAAAGATTTGAACTTTCTGAAAATAATGGACTCATCTATTGGGGTAAGTAATGATTTATTGAATATGTCTTGAATATATTTGTCTATCATTGGTTTTTTAATTTATCCAACATTATATTTCACCTCAAAACATACTAATTAATAGGTTCATTGGTTCCTTGTTTAAACTTTTTAATTTGTTCAATATGAAACATGTTTGGTAATGTTGATAGATAAGTGTGCCAAATATTGATCTAAAAGAGCTATGATTTCATTTAATAACTTGATTGGTAAATCATAGAACCAAAATAAATCATATTATTTAAGGCTCCTGGTAAATATATTATTAAAAAGAAACTTTGGAGGCATAATCAAGGCATGCACATAGAAATATAGAAGATGATGGTCGGGACACCCTTGCGATAATAAAATTTTAACTAAATTTCAATAAAAATGGAAAGAAAGGGGTGAGAATATATTTTAGGTTAAATAGGGTTGTGCAAGACATATTGGGAATCAATATCATAAGGTTATTCCTTCTATTTTTTCAAATATTTTCATCCTTAACATGTAAAAGTTCTAGATTTTGGAAAAGATCTTTCGTATTTTTATCATTAAGGTATGAATTTTTAGAAGTCATAAAAAGTGGCGTACCCATTGATTGAGTTTTTATATATAGTAAAACCATTAATTAATTTTAAATAGTAATGTTTTTTGTGTAATATGTACTAATAGTGGTGTTTGTTTTGGGGTATAATGGTGTAAACACATAAATTATGCCTCTATTAGAAGTATGAAATGATGATGTGCTCAAGGAGAGGGTTATTGTTATATGTATATGGATCATATATCTAATATCATTATCAATATATGGACCTTGGTGTTCATCTACATTTTAATTTTTTTAGTTTTTAATATAGTGTTGAGGATGTCATCAATATTGCCCAGGTTTTGTTGGATAATGTGTCAAAATATAGAAAGAAATTATACTTTCTCTTGATCTATTTGTTCATATTAATTTTTATTATTATATTCATCATTTTATTTATCTATCTCATTTTATATGATAACCTGTTAAGTATAAAGTTTATTTTTTATATAAGCACATTCATTAAGTATAGGGTGGGTTACTTCATTATTTTGAGCCATAATAGGTAGACAGTGAGGGAAATATAATTATTCAATATAAACACCAACTAATATATAGATATGAAAATGTTTAATACAAATGATAGAGTATATATAATAGAAGAAATAAATGAAAAATCTCAAAATATTGAATACCCTATGCTAATCTAAAGTTTTCTTAAATAGACAAGTTCATTATATGATTAACCCTAAATTTATATGAGAGGAAACATGTAGAGTTAATAAAATATAAATGAATAATCAAAATGGTGATAATTATATATAAATTAGTCTAATTGATCTTCAAAATCAAATAAACAATATTCTAAATTTATAATAATGAGATATGCCAAAAATGAAAAGTAAAACTATTGATTGATATTAAAATAAATTAAAAAGATTACATAGTTGGTTTACTATGCATATACATGTCTCAAATAAAATAGGATAGAAGTGGAATGGATAATATTATAGGTAATTTTGTTATATTCTATAATTTTACACCTTATGGTCTTTGAAACTTGCATTGGATCTATACAATTACATTGATGATAACATCTAAACTAGATACAAGTGTCTAGTATAGAATAGTAAATTTATTAGCAAGGGATCACCTAGAACTTTATTCATTTTATATCATTCTTATTATGATGTGTATATATATTACATGTATATATTATGTCTTTTTTTAGAATGATCAAACATGAGGTTCCTCACCTTTGGAGTGAATATGATAAAAATGGTTTAGTGAGAAGATGGTATCTAGCTACCCTAAGCAACCTTCTGCCAATGGGTGATGCCTACATAGAAAAAAAATAAAATACGGCCTCAAACTTATATAATTATTATATATGTGTTGGCTTGTGTGTGCATAAGGATGTAATGTGTGATAATCAACTACATACATCAACCTATCTTGTAACACAAAAAATATAACTCATGTGATGTTTCTTAAGTATTTTGGACCTACAAGGATAATGTTCTTATTATATATATGGAAATATGATGATAGGGTGGGTTTACTCACTTGATGTTTTTATTGAGTTCTCTTGGTATGTTTCCTTATGACTTCTTAGTAATTACTAGGTGATGAAAGAATGATGGTTGATATTATTTATATACAAATGATTTTTTATAATATCTCTAACTAAATCACTTAGGTAGACCATAATGACACATTAAATTTTCAAATTGGATGAAATTTTTGCTTTGGACACTTAGATGAAAACTAGACATGTTCATTGACATAGGCATTTCGCTAGGATGTAAGTTACCATGAAGCTTGAAAATAGGTATAGGGCCAAAATTGGTAAAGAAGGATAATTATTAGGTTTTGATCATGCTGCACATTATAGAAGGACTAGTCATTAGAATAATAGTGTTCATAATAATACGTAAATAATATGGCACAAGGATATATTGAATGTGATAATTTAGGTGGAAGGAAACCCTTATAATTGATAGGTGCTTCCATGATAGGTATTTTATAATTATACAAGAATGAAGTACTATATAGTTCAAAAATTTAAAAAAAACTCAAAATTAATAAAATATTCACCATTTCAATATCATATTAACTCCTTATCATCTATGTTTATGGTTCTATGTTTGTACATATCATATCATTTATTTATATATACACACATATATTTCACACATACTTTGAGTGTGATATATCCATACCTAGGCACATGATATATACACATACAAATGTATGGCCTCCCCTCTATTTATGCCATCATTACATTGGGGGAATCTACTTTTTTCACAATAAACGCAAGTTACATTATTATATGATCATTTTTAGTATCAATTAATATATTATGTACTTACCACTGCCATTATCCATACTTATATATTTCACATTATACTTCATATGGTATGTAATTAACTTTTTTTAAACACATGTATACATGGATTAGTTTGACATGCTTCTATTGGTTGCTTATGATTCCATGATTTCCTTTTCATACTTCCTTGAGGATTTTCCTTGATTTATATTATATTCTATTGTATTAATTATTCAATCATTTGAATATGATCCACTTATTGTAGACCCCATGCCTATGCTCTTCTTCTTGTGACATTAAAAAATTCATAGTTTGTTTTATGTGGAACTTTAAATGTATCACTCTATGATTTGTTGATATTTGAAAAATTAATGTTCCTTTTATTGTGTGACATTTTAACATGCCCCTTATATGAGGTATCCTTCAACCATTACCTTTTATTTTACTTTTGAGTGTTCCTGTATGTGTGCTTGATTAATTAGTAACATTATATTATTACCTTCTAGAATTTTTCATAATTCATATCATTCATCCTAGGACTCTATGTGATCACATAATATGTACCTCCTTTTATATCTACCTAGACATGATACTCATATATGATACATGATCCATACACAAATTATACTATTATCTTATCTTTTTGAGGTAATCTAACTACTAGATTATATTTACCCTCACCCTAAAATGGGGCATATCAATTTTGGCTTGGCATAGAGGCATTTCTTCTATATTTTCATAGTTATAGATTACACTAGGGGAATTTTATAGAAAAATGTCCTCCACAGTTATAATAGTACTAATATTTTCTAGATTCACATGATGTTCACCAAATTTTCTAACCTATATTTATATGAGAGAGGATATGTATGGTTATGAATATATAAATGAATAATCAAAATGGTGATAAATATATATGTATTAGGGTAATTGATTTGTAAGCTTAGATAGTAAAAATACTCTAAGTTTATAACATTGAGATATGTTAAAAATAGAAATTCTAATTCTTGCAGATATTTTAATAAAATGAAAACAATATTACTTATCTATTTTTAATTTCATAAGTATATTTTAATGTTTATGTTAGATCTAGATGGTTTAATCAATGATAGTGTTTGAACTAGTCATAAATGTTTAGTACATAATAATGAATGGATCTAGGTGTGACCAACTGGAATCTTATGGGTTTTATTTAAAATTTATTATGATGTATATATATAATTCACATATATTATCATTATTCATCAAATAAAATAACCCTATCTTACTTACTCTTGGAGTGCCTATATAAAAATGTGTTAGTAGGCACATAGTGTCAAGTTCCACCAAGGAGCACTCAATTCATGGACATTGACTACATTTAAAATAATATGAAAATATCCATAGACTTATACTATGATGATGTAATTTGTGAAAATAAAGTACATAGAGTATCCTAACTTATAAATTTACAAATATCAATAATGGGATGCTCCTTTAATACTAAAAACTTAAAATGTTACTACTCCTATACCTGATATGGAAATAAGGATGAATATGCTATTTTTTTCACTTAAATGCTTGACTGAGTTTTCTTTTCAATTTTCATTATAGTTTATGGTATTTTCTATGTGAAGAACTAATCATGGTTGATCTTGTATATATAAAAACAACCTTTGATAATATCTTATACTAAATAACTTATGCCTACCATAAAGATATGTTTCACTTAAAAATTGCATAACTTTTATGCACTGGACACTTAGCTATAAAATGGAAAATTATGTACAAATATACATCTATTAGACATTTATTTGAGAAGCTATAAAATAGGTACAAGTGCAAAAAAGGAAGATAAGGATAATGATTATGTTTTGTGTATTTTTCATAGTATAGAATGCAATGTCATTAGAATAAAAATGGTCAGACTAAGAGATAATATATTGTTTTGTAAACAGATAGTTAACTTGAGCCTTTAAGTAGAGCGAAGGTCTTACAATTAAAGGGTATTACCATGAAAGGTATTTTCCATGTATAAAAGACTAAGGTCATACATGGTTTAGATTTAGTGTGTAGACATGTGTGCTTTAAATGATTAGTGTATTCAATATTATTCCTAAAATACATAAATAATAATTGAAACTTATATACATTTTAAAATATAAGTTTTCATATGATTCAATGTTACATATTTTGGGTATAATTCAACTATTCAAATGACATTATTTGATTACATACTTGAAAAATGATCTCAAATTTTATTTTAAGATAAATTAATTTTAATAAAGTTTCCCCATCTCAAAATAATGACATCATCATAGACATATCTTCAATATTTCACAAGTACCACATTACATGTTTGATGGTTTACAATATTAAAAATCATAATTTTTATATTAAGGTAGCATTTGGATTGGTTATACACTCTACTCTTAAAATTTACTTGAGCATAAGTACACATGTGAAAATATAATTATAAGATGTCAAATATTTTTTCAAATATAAAATTATCACTCTATAAAGTACAAGGCGAATTATATGCATTCATTTCTAAGCTACTACTTCATAAAATATATATTTCTCTTTTTCTATTATAAAGTTTCAATAATTTATAGTTTCAATCTAGATCTATCTACAACATTGTGATTTGTATTTTAAAAGTGGGGCATCTTTGATTTTAGTGATTTTTCATTTATTGGTTTCAATTTAATGCATCATGTGATGGTTTACACCTATTCGTTTTAATTCATAATGTGATCCATATTTCAATTTAGGACACTTCACATATTGGTTTTACTTTACCGAACCACTTTGTTGATTCCCACATATTCAAAGGCATTATGGAGAAATCTATGAGGGAAGTATACTTTTTACTTAATAATATTCATATAGTATAAAAATTCAGATAATATTACTTTCAATTTTCCACCATTTCTACATTTCCCAACATGATTTAACAAGTGGGTATGCACATCTCCATGCAAATACAATGTTTGTATACACACTCATGTATCATATACACTTAATTTCAATAATATTATTGATCATTATAATTAAAAAGTGAGAAATTTAGACATTAATAATTAATAAATCTATTTTTGTCAATGATTTTCCTTGATACATTTACTTTTCTCAGTCAATTATTCATTTTGATACCCTGTTGTCATTTTAAGTTACACCCTTTTAGGAGGTGGTTTGAGACTTCTCACTCAATTGACATAATGGTAACTCTCTAAGGTTGTTGATGGAATTAATAATATATCAAACATCCATAGAGGGATGGATCACTTGAGGTTAGACCTATATTATTACTACACCTATTGAAATTGTAAGGAAAAGTGAAAGTGAAAGTTGAAAGAAAACATAAAAGGGGTGATGCACAAAATATTAACCTCCTCCACTTGCCTATGACTACATTAAAAACCTAAATAAGACTAAAATATAATCACACAACCCAATAATAACTATCCTAAAACAATTATTTAAATATGAAGGTTATGATAACTACATCAACCAATAGGGATGATCAATAGGTCGAATAGAAGATACTCATGAATATTTTTGACATTTAGCCTTTAAAAATCATTTTACACACTAAATATGACCTAAAACAAGAATAATTTATTATAAATAAGTTAGACTTAAAATGGTAAATGAGATTATATTCAAGATAGTATCACTAAATTTTTTCACATAATCCATCAACAAAACATTAGATGGAAACATGAGAAGGTAAATTTTAGTTTATATTATCTCAAAAGGCAATGAATAAGTTTTAAGTTGAGTAAGGATTCTATATAATAATCTTTTTTTAATCTTTCTACAAGTAATTCAGGTCTGAATATATATAATAATATATGATGGAAAATGGTAAGAGACTAAGAATATCATGAATGCTACTGTAATTCTCTTTTAAGTCACAAAATAAAATTATATTTTTACCAAGCATGCCAAGAAGGTGTCATATTATTCTCAATGGAAGTTAGGAAAATAATTGGTGGATTTATATCTAATTTATTTCAAATAGGATCATTATTGCCTTCCATAACTCACTCTCAATTTCCTTGAAACTACCATTTGTCTATTGATGGGTTATACATTACCTCTTGACACATGGCCTACTTGACCTTCTTGGAATTTTTATGTACCATGTTGGATATTTAAATGCATGTATCATATTTATGATAATGAAACTTAATGCCTAAACATTTTCACACTTTATCTATTTCATTAGAACCTATAATTTTCATGTCTAGACCTATTTGATCAAAAATAAAGTAATGAGGATAAGTCTATCTCTTCATCCAATATTTAGTCCTTATTTAAAAATTGTCATAAAAATATTATACTCCTAATTTATTTCTTATATAAAATCATATATCATATTTCAAAAATTATATATCACCTTCAATGAGTATTCACATCTTAATAACAAGAGGTTTAGAGAGGGCTTCATGTATTCATGTTATAGAGGTTCTATACAGACATGAGAATTATATTGATACCCTATCCATATTCCATGAAATTTATTTAAATTGATAATTAAAGTGTTTCATATAATCTTATGAGTATTACAGGGTGTGTTGAAGTTGATATAATATTACTAAATTAATGTAAACCTATATGCTTTGTTCAAGGATCTTAATAACATGAAGCTAATGGGATGTTTGTGTATTAATCCTTTAGAACTAAATATAGTATATGAATTTGACTTGTTTAGGACTTGAGTATACATTAAATAATTTCATTTTATGTTAATAATTATTTATTTAAGGTGATTATACACATAATGACCTTAATAACATATTTAGAATTCATTTACTATATGCAAGATAGGAGAGTATTCATCACTGCTTGGTCTGGTTGCTTTAAATAAATTAAATCACCATGAATATCTATAATATATATATTAAAAGGCTAATTTAATTATTATTAATATTTGAATGCCTATTCCAATGGTTAAAAAGTTCAAACATAACTAAAAACATGAAACAAGGCATTTAAAGTGCAATTTTTGACCGTTTTCTTGTACATCTCCTCCACACATGCCAATGTTAATGATCCAAAAGGTCCCCATGAGATTTCAATATATAATAAAGGTTATTTAAATTCATTTTAAGTGTATTATAATAATTCAAATAAGCATTCTTAGTCTTTGAGCTCTTTAAGGGCAAAAAGGGTAATTTTAGGTCTCCATCTTATTAATAATTATACACAAAGTTGAGGACACAAATTAACTATAAAATGACATTAGGTTTAAGTATATAAATAATATAATCATCTCTTAATGTCATTATTCCCCATGAATTTACTTTTCCAACTTCCCATGTGATGAAATTTGCCTTCTAGAGCTTGTAGGCCTATAAGTGTACATTCATGAGGACTGTGTTGAGAAAAAAATCATTTTTATCCTATGTTTTGGTTTTAAATACATCATATAGGATTTTTAAATGATTAATTATGAATTTTATTGGTTTATAATTTTTTCAATCCCATTAATGGCCTTAATCCTTGCTACAACCATGGTTGGGGTTTCAAGATAATACGACTCTTTTATCCCTAATGGCTTTGTTTTGATGTTTCCTCCTCATCTCAAGGCATATGATCAATGTAAAAACATTATTAAATGTATAAATAATATTTAATATCCTTAATAAGCTCAATCTTTAGGTAAAACTCATAATTTTTTGATATCTACACTTGCATCCTATGTGTTGTCCTTTAGACCTACCACACTACCAAAGCCTAAGAATGGTTATTCTTCACTAGTTTCTCACTATAAAAAGTATTATAAATAACTAAACCATATACCTTGAGTTACATAAAACCCTATATAACCCTACTGAGTTTCATTTTAAACACCAAAATTCACATTTTCCGATCTTTTACTCAGGCCTATAGTTGCCTATCTAGGCTTAACCTATTGCAAACATGTCATAGAATTGGAATCTGATGATTGTTATAACAATTGAATTATATTTGGTGGTAATTTGTATATTTTTTAATACTTTATTATATGATACATATTACATAATTTTCCAAGGATCTCTCATTTCAAACTTGTAGGCCCAGTATAGTCCACTTGAGTATGCATACATCAACTATCTTCTCTCACCTTTTATGTTATTCAGCTACCTATAATAGGTTTTAGGTTATATTAATTTACATAAATATAATTTTTATAGTGTAATATATACATCTTTTTTCAATGTAGGTCTAGTACTTAGTTCTTCAACACTTGAAACTCAGTTTAAGAACTCTAGACTTAAGGCATTATGCGTGGTACCTAAAAATTCATATAAAATACGAACATGATGTGGTATAAATATAGTGTATGTTTTTTTTTATTTCTCTACAAAATTATATAAAATTTCACCAAATTCAATTTCATATGGATTACTCTTGTGGACATCAAATATACTTGCCTTTTTAGACTATGTTTCATCCATTTGAGGCCCATTGGCTAAACAAGTATTAGGAGACCACTTTGGAAATGGTTTTAGTTTTAAAATAGATTTAATTGGTTATGATATACTATTAAATTTTAATAATATACGTATTAATTTCTCACATAACTCCACAATTACCTCAAGAATCATCAAACAACTCAAAATATGTACTCTCAAACCCTGCAGACCTATATCTAATTTTTTTTCTCTTATTTGCATTGGATCCCTACTTGGATATGATATTAGAGATGTATTTAGACAATAAATAACAATAATAGTATTTCAAATTCATTAAAAATATACAAAACATATTCAATAATAGAAAACTAAAGCATTAGGATTTTACAAGGGTTTTAACTAGCCTAGAAACTTCTTAATAATGAATAATAAAGCATGGGTTCCTAAAACCTAAAATTATACCATGTATTTTAATGGAATAAAGGTGGTAAAAATACCATTAGATAATTTGTATTGGTTACTCTCTTCCTTCATGAAACAACCTAAATAAAATGACTCTACTTAACTTTCAAGTGATTCAATAGAAATATCATGTGTTTTTCTGCCTTCTTTTAACCTATGGCTTCTACCTAAGGAAGATTTTGAGCTTTGGGAGGTTGAGAGAGTTTTTTTAATATATATATATATATATATATATATATATATATATATATATCACATTTTTTAAATTTTATTTTATTTTGACATGCTTTAAATCCCTATGAAAACCTGTAAATCTCTCCGAAACATATATTTTATTGCCATGAAACTTGTCTATTGGGAATAAAAATGTGTTGTATCTACATACTCAGCATCAAATGGATCTATTAATAACTATATAATGATGATGTTAATGTACAAAAACCTCTTTGGCCTCATTTATTGCCATTATGATCTGTTTAGATTTAAAGTAATGAACAAAGAGCCTTCAAGAGTGAATAAACATTAGAAAAGAAGGATTTAACAATACTTAGTTGGCTGTAGAAGAAAAAATTATATAATATAATATTTCAAAAGTGTCTAATGACAAAATAAGACCTATTTAAGCTCAATGCATGGTACTATACAAGAAGTAATAGAAGACAATATAGGTGAAACATTAAATTCTCCAAAAATATCTTAAACTTGCCAAAGGGATTCAAAAGATAATGTAAGTACTTCACTGGATTATTTATAATCCATTATACACTATATAAAATAAATGTTTCTCGTATGATTATAGACTTCATATCTTCCTCTGTACATAATTTATATCCTTAAATTCACAAACTAGCCTTAATCTTTTTGAAATTACGTTAAACATTTCTAAACCCCATTACAAAATACCTCATTTCTAAAGGGAGACCAATGAAATTTTAAAGATTTAGATGATAGCAGATGCATTATGGCCTAGGATACCAAAATTTGAACATAAGCCACAATATCTAATTAGCCTTCAAATTCTCAAAAATATTTTTTATATCTTCAAGAAATCCCTATGTTATCCATATTCATCCTTATCAAACATGGGATTCATTATGACAATGGTTTAATAATCCTATGTCCCCATTGTACAAGAGCTTACTACCAGACATGGGTACACTATAGCTGCTTCCCAAAGTTTAGCCTTATTCATAATGCTTAAATAGTCACCTTTTCAAAATGACACACTTCATAATATCTCTCCCACAAAATCCAATAGATTGGTTATAGAAAGCATTTAAAATATTCACATAAACATTAACATCAAGGCTCACACTTGAACTTCCCTATCTCTCACCAATAAAATACATATATTTTAGATTTTTAAAACAATCTATACTATAATTAAATACTACAACTATATTTCTTCTATAATACCATAGTGTTTGGCCAACTTAAAAATTATTTTATTATAGATTAAAGGCATTGTAATAAAATCTTGTTTCTCATATTCAAATCATCTTACTTAAAGGGATAACTACATCAGCCCAAGGCCTTTAGGGTATGCTAGTAACACCTACTAAAGATTTTTTTTTTTTTTTTTTTAATAGGATAGCTCAACCATTAACACATACCCATTTCCCACCTTTTTTCATTTGATATATTTTTTATGCTTGTATATGAATAGGGCATATATCTATAGGTATTGTATGGATCAAGTTGAGTTCTTCACATAAATAAGTTGTCTATATATAGAATAAAAAAATTCAAAAAATAATATCTAGCACATAGTGTATCTGGATAGAGATGTAGTAGGATACAATAATGCACTATAACTTTATCCATATTTTTAGCCTTGTCCCAATATAAATTGGATATTTATTATTTAATGCATTAATGTTTGCAAGTCACTTTAAGTAGGCACAGCCTATAGAAATTTAACATGATTTGAATTTATATACTTTCCAAGGATGATTATCTAGCCCTAATCCTATTTTATATGTTTAGTAATTTATAACTTTTGTAATTTTTAGATATTTATATTTATTATATTTCATCTTATTTAATTTCTTAGATTGAATTTTAGTAGTTTTATTTTTCAATTAGAGTGAATTATTTATTATAATTAATTATATTATAAAAATATATTTATTTATTTAATGATCAAGAATCAATTCTAAGACCAAAAATGAAAAGATGTTTTTGTTTATGGAAAAAATTCAAATCTTAAACCCTATTAAATAAAATATGATTTTTTTTATATATAGAATTAAATAAATCAAATTTGAAATAATACTGTAAAATATATAATATAATATAAGGATGAAACCCTAATGGGAACATAGGGTTCTTCACAATTCAATACATGTACGTGTTTACAAATATGTTTTAACATAACATTGAGTAATGCAATCAAGACTAACCCAAATAGGATAGGACAATGTATAGTAATTTATATATTATTATATAACATTAATGCATACATATGAATGTAAAATATTAAAATTGATTCCAATGATTTGAAAAGTTGCATATGCTAATTATATTTGGTAAACCATGGGATGAGTACATAGCATTTCTAGTTGATTAACTGAGTGGGACTATATTTAGGAATTGGATATCATATAAAAACATATTTATAGAGTGTTTGGTTTATAAACTATATATCTATATATGTATGATCAATTTAGTCAATATGGGTCAGAATCATCCATTGATACTGACCTATATAGAATTACATGAATGTGACCATATATTCATCTTCACATTTATTTGTATACTATTTATTTATGATACTAAACATTAATTATATGTAAAATGCTATAAATTATTCTCCCTCAGTTTGAAACCATAATTGTACTTATGAGGGATGGAGAATTTTAAAAATTTACAACGTGTAATGGGCTATGCTGACCTCAATTGCCCTTGTTTGATGATTCTCTTGTGCTTACATATCAAATAATTTAAGTAGGGAAATCAAATCACATGTAGTTCTCCCACCAAGTTATATTTTGATTTTTTTTCCTTCTCTATATGTTTGAAATTAATGATTTGCTTTTTATAGTTGAAAATATTTGCTTTAACTTGGATTTAGTGTGATTCATAATTAACTTGGGACTTCTTATAGTGTTAAATTCATAATCTTAGAAGAATAAATATATTTTATCATTATACAACAATGTATCTACTTGATGTGTTATAAATAGGTTCTAATTCCCATTAGAATGAAAAATTGATTTATTTATATGCGAGTCTAGTTAGATAATTTTTCATACCACTAAGATGATAGGAAAATGGTTTGATGATAAAGAATTTTTTTATTTTAAAAAATAGTCATTTATCAGAGAGGGTCAAGTAATCCTTGAAGTTGGCAGAGATGTCATGTAGAGACTAAACTTATGGAGGCCATAAATTTTGATCCTTAACTCAATTTGATATCTAATTTATGCCAAATTGAATGTCCCATTATTTTTAATTTATTTTTAACTTATCTCATATGGTTATGAATTTTTATAACATTCTTTAGGCCATATGTGACCATTTTAATTTCTAAAAAATGCCTTTTAGTAATTTATTTTAAGATTTTTCTATTTTTAGAATTATCATAGTTTTTTACCCAGACATGAACTTCAGTTAAAATACTTCTATTAGGATAATTTTAGTGTTGTGTGTGTGTGTGTGTGTGTGTGTGTGTGTGTGTGTGTGTGTGAGAGAGAGAGAGAGATAGAGAGAGAGAGAGAGAGAGAGAGAGTGAGAGTGTGAGAGTCTGATACAATCTGATCTCACATGGAAAACATCAAAATATAATGGGCATAAAATTACAAGAATATGAAAATTACTAAAAATATTTAATGAAAATGCATGGGTTAGTTAGCCTTAGGTAGATTTTATTTTATTCATCTATTTTTAATTATACATGTAATCCCCAGTTTTAATTTAAGATTTATTTTAAAAATATATTATAATATTTTATTCATTCAATGAGAATAAATAGAGAAGTTTGCTTTCAATTAATTTCTAATTTTATGTATGTGAATATTTTACTCAACTAGTCTATATTTTCGTAAAGCTAACATGCGTATAATTGAAGTGAACTAAAGTTTTGGTCGCGCTTGTGTAGAATATTTAGTATATTTTAACTAGACAATAATCTTTCTAAAGGTGAACAACAAAAAGATATAAGGGTCAACAAATGAGATAATGAATGGGAAAGTGTAATAGTATGATTTTTTTTGTGATTAACTCTTCCATGGTTTGTGTCATGAATGTAATTTTAATTTAAATAATATCAATATTGAATGTCTACATATATTTTAAACTAAAATTGGTATATATTAATATTATTGAAAAAAAAAAAAAAAAAAAAAAACCACCTAGATATTAGATGAATTTTCCATTGATAAATCTCTCTTAGAATAATTTTAGGCATATAAAGATCTCCCTCCATCTATGATAAGAATGTGTTTCCCCATACCGAAAATTCTCACACGTAATTTGGAGAGACTAAAGAGAGTATTGATCATGTACACATAGATGACCCAAATATCATCGATACCACATTAGAGTTTAACTATGGGATAGATAAGGATTGAATACTAGTCAATTTAATGCTTTGTCCAAATATGATGAAACAAATTTTGTTTTCGAAGTTTTTCATGATTATCTAGAATTACTTTAATGGGCTTATAAAGATATATCAAGAAGTGATCCCAAAGTCACAATACATGGTATTACGTTATATTTGGATTCTAATCTAGTTAAATATAAAATAAGGAAAATTCATCCAAAGGTATCCCTATTGATAAAAGATGGGATCCATCCACTATTATATGTAGGAGTTTTCACTTTAGGATTTATCACTCCATTTATTTGTCATAATAGATTGCCAGAAATCCTAATTAATATAGTTGATGTTTTATAAGTTATCTATATTAAAACAATGTATGTCCCAAATATGATTTTACACTATCGATAATTAATATGATTGTATAATCCATAAATGTGTATGAACTTTTATGATTTTTTAAATATTTTATTTATATATAAAATTAAATATAATTATTGACGACGAGAAAAAGAACATTTTGCAAACCATGAGAAACATTTTACTATGTAGTTATGTCATTTTAACTAAAAAAAATGTTAAGGAAATTTTTGAGAGCGCTATGAATCTTATTGTTCACAATTACATAAATATTATAATAGAGTATTATGTGGATGATTTCATAAAAAACTCTAAACATAGAACGGGTCATAAGTGCATGGACATGAAAATTAATTATTGGTTTAATATATTTATTTAACTTTTACTAATTATTTTATATCATTTTAAATGATTTTGTTGTAATTCTTCAAATTTTACACGCAAATGATATTTTTGAAAGTTTAATAATGATCTAATGTATTTAAAAACAAAAAGTTTGAAGAAAATAAATATTAAAAAATGGTAACTTAGAAATGAAAAGATATTTTAATATCTCATCATATTTAGTGATACAACTAAATGTTTATATAAGTTATTCATCAAGAATAATTTTATAATTATTTGAATGTCAGATAATTGTATTCACATTTTACAAACATCTAAATACCAAAAAATAATTATTAATAGAAAAAAAAAGAATAAAATTTATTTGTATAATATAACTTTTTTCATTATATTAATTTCTTATTTATATTTGTTTAAATTTATATTGTTTTATTTTTGTAGGCTTCGACGAAAACAATATTTCATGCCTAGAAACGAAGTCTGGGAAAACTTTGATAACAATAACATCCAACAAATCTTTTACTAATAAAAATGACCTACTTGCCATGGCAAACAAGGCAAATTTGACCTGTTGCATTTGTCATGTTTATTATTATTATTATTATTATTATTATTATTATTATTATTATTATTATTATTATTATTATTATTATTATTATTATTTTGGCTTATTATTTTATTTTCTCTATTATGTTATTTACAACAAAAGAATGGCTTTTAGTATTTAGACAGTATCATGATACATCAGATGTGTTGGTTGATTATATCTATAAATTTTGATGTACACTTAATTTTTTTCACTTCAAAATAATAAATGTAATATATCTTTACATTTACACAACCAGTTAAGTAGTTATATGAAGGCTCACCCTGTTGAAATTAAAATTGAATAAGCTCTAGAACATTGAACTAAACCTTCATTCCCCTACTTACTTTAGAAAAACAATAAACATAATATAATTTTTTACATTACACATCTTTCATACAATTAATAATTAAATATGATTGTATTTATTATATTTTGTCCTACTATTTTAGTATTTTTGGCCTCAATTAATTTTCATTTCAACTAACTTAGAAATTCATGAACTAGGGCTACTATCAAGCTAGCCCGGTTCATGAACTAAGGCCTACTATCAAGCTACCCCGTATTATATTTTTCCATCTAGAATGGCTCATTTATAAATTCTCTCTTTATTTGACGATGGAGTTTGAATAGCCATCTTATATGCCTGTGTATTGATCAATGAACTAGGCAAGTGCTTCTGCTCTTGATTTTATGTTTTTTCTGTACTCGTGCTCAAATTCTGAGAAGATAAAAGGCCTGTAAATCCTTGGATATTCGTCGTCCACAAGCTCTGTAGGAGCCCAAATTTGTTTGTCTACTGGCAAGCACACAACATAGGCCACGGAAAAGCACTCCGTCCATCCTTTACTAACAACCCGATGCTCCACGCTGCGGTACCTGCCGTTGCTCCATTCCTGCACAAAATATATTGTACACACACACACACATATATATATATAGACACACACACGCACAAACGATGCGAATATGTTACCGGAAGGTATTTTGTAAAGAATTTCTGACATTAAGTGAGTCAGCTACATTCACAACAAATGAACGAGATAGAGGTTCCACATTCAACCACTCTCCCTCCTTTGATCGAATCTGGAGTCCCCCTTGGTTGTCTTGGTCAAGGATTGTAAAGCAACTGATATCTGTATGCGAAACCCCAAACTCCTCATCCATACTTTTGCCATTAGATTTATAGTGGTTTAAACGCAAGTAACCTGTGCATTCTTCGAAATTAGAATGGTAGAAAGTCTTCGGCTCGCAATAATAATTTTACTGATCTTTCGTTGGAGATCTGCTAGGCCCAAGGCATACGTTGGAATTGTCTCACTGCCATTCATGTTTAGAACTCAATTCTTAATGAGCCACAGTTTTAGATTAGGAAGGTATAAGAAACATAAACAATAGAGATTCAGGCTAAAATTAACATACTAGAATTTTGTATTTCCCTCTCCCAACCATATCATGTGGGAGAATTCATCCACTGAGTCTGAATCTGCGACTTTTAACAGTGAAAAGCTCTCAGAACAAGGGAAATGATAGTAGCTCATGGCTGGATTAGTAGTAACGGCTCTTTCTTTAGCCACTGGCGGCATGGCGAATAGTTGGCTGTCTAGGGTTTTCACTTCATCGACAAGATTTTCTGAAATTCTGTGATTTACAACAGAGAAGAATCCCCAGTTTTTGCAAGCTTCTCTGATGCAAATCCAAAAGATTGAACCTGCAATTGTACTCAGAAACAATAAAAAAATTCCAGAATCCAAAAACTGAAGTAGACAATAAGAAGGTCCTGAGAGTAAATCAACACTATTTTATTAATCTCTGTTCCTACCCAATTACAGTCTTGAAATATAACTGTCTATGGAAAAAACACAGCGCAGAGTTTCCCCATCTTTCAGCGAGAATTAACCCCCTCCGTAACTTCCTAAGACCCACAATTTAAAAGACTCCTAGCAACTAACTCCCCAAACCAATAGGGGACAGCTGTCAACTGTCAACCCAAAAAAACTCAAACAGAAGACTAAAAAAAGAAAGAAACAGTCCTAAAATAACTGATCGGTTACAACCATATTACGCCAAGGAAGGAGCTGTTAATGCTCCGCAAACTGATAGCAGTTAATGCTCCGCATCATCCTCCCCTACTCTAAAAGATGATTTGGATCTCTTGGCTATTCTGGTTCTAGTGCATGAGGTGGAAAAGTTTTGCTATACTTGAGTAAGTCAGCTTCTGAAATCCAAGAGTTGTAAGAATCAGGGAAGCCCTCCCACTTAACAAAATACATCTTATAGGAACTGGATCGAGTAGTCATCAATTTGGTATCTAGCACTTGTTCAATCTGCTGCCTTGTCTTCCTTGGAATTTGCTGGATTTTATGGACATCATCCATCTTGTTTTGTTCATCTTCTACCTGTTCGTCACTAGTTTCAGCAGAGTATGAGTAAAGGTCAGCAACATTAAAGATGGGACTGATGTCTAAATCTTCTGGCAATTCAATTTGATAAGCATTGTCATTTATCTTCTTCATGATTCTACATGGTCCAATTTTCTTTGGCTTCAACTTGCTGTAGGCACCCTTTGGATACCTTTCTTTGCGTAGGTGCACCATTACCATCTCTCCTTCTTGAAAGACCTTTCTTTTACAATGCAAGTCAGCCTTCCTCTTATATTGTTCATTCATGGACTGCAATTTGAGTCTGACCTGCTGATGTATCTCACGAATATTTTCTAGAAACCCTGTAGCTTCAAGGCTGCCATATTTACCTTCCGGCAAGTCAACCAAGTCCACAACTCCTTTAGGATTTGTACCATAAACAATTTGAAATGCAAATTTACCAGTTCACCTACTTATGCTGGAATTATAGGCAAACTCCGCTTGAGGTAACACCAAATCTCATTGTCGGGGATTGTCTCCAACTAAACACCTCAAAAGATTGACCAAGCTCCTATTCACTACCTCTGTCTGACCATCAGTTTGAGGATGATATGCTGAACTGAATTGTAACCTGCTATCCAAATTTTTCCATAGGATTCTACAAAAGTGACTTAAGAACTTAACATCTCTATCACTCGTTATTGTTTTTGGAACACCATGCAATCTCACAACTTCCCTAAAAAATAAGTGTGCCACTTGACTAGCATCATTTGTCTTCTTACAGGGTATGAAATGGGCCATTTTGGAAAAATGGTCCACCACTACAAACACTGAATCATTGCCTCTTTGGGTTCTAGGAAGCCCCAAAACAAAATCCATAGAGATATCAACCCATGGTTCCTTTGGCACGGGTAAGGGCATGTATAAACCAGTATTTTGGCTTCCTCCCTTTGCTGTTTGACATACTCTACAAGTACCAACAAACTTGTTCACATCTCTCCTCATATTAGGCCAAAAGAACTTCTCACTTACTAATCCAAAGGTCTTATCTCTTCCAAAATGCCCACCCAAACCATTTGACTGCAACTCCCTTATTAGTTTGTCCCTTCATGATCCAAGGGAAATGCAAAGTTGAGACCCCTTAAACAAGAAACCATCTAACAATATGTAGTCATAAAATGCATGCGTATTGGTATAGTTTGGGCTACTTAGAGCTATCCAAATGCTGCCAAAATAGGGGTCTTCGGCATATTCACCTTTCATATCTTCAAAGCCAACCAATCCATGACTCATTACAGCTAATAAATGGCGCCTTCTACTCA
Organism: Torreya grandis; assembly: GCA_037957365.1. NCBI lineage: Eukaryota > Viridiplantae > Streptophyta > Pinopsida > Cupressales > Taxaceae > Torreya > Torreya grandis. Next base: position 519,104 of record JARHVA010007528.1, on the reverse strand, counting down.
AAGCATCAGCTACAACATTGCTCTTACCACTCCTATGCTACACAACAAAAGTATAAGCTTGCAAAAAAGAAGCCCATTTAGCATGTTTATGGGACAGCTTACCTTGGGAATTTATATACTTCAAAGCTTGATTGTCAGTCATCAAAACGAACTCCTTATGTAAGAGATAGTGCCTCCAATATTTTAAAGCTTGTACCACAGCATAGAATTCTTTATCATAAGTGGAGTACCTCTTTTTAGCTTCATTTAATTTCTCACTGAAGAAGGCCACTGGTTTCCCCTCCTGACTTAACACTCCCCCAATAGCTACCCCTGAAGCATCACATTCAACTATGAAAAGCTTCTCAAAATCAGGTATGGAAAGAATAGGTGCCTTTGTTACTTTCTATTTAAGCTGTTTAAAACTAAGGTCAGCTACTTTTGACCAAGAGAATACCTTCCCTTTTGTATAATCTGTCAATGTTGCACTTACTCCACTAAAATTCTTGATGAACTTCTTATAAGAACTTACTAAACCATAAAAACTTCTCATCTCAGTAATGTTTTGTGGAGTAGGCCACTCAAGAATGGCCTTGACCTTTTCTGGATCCATGCTCAAGCCATTTGATGAAATAACATTGCCCAAAATACCAACTTATCTTTACAAAATTCACTCTTTTCATTATTGATAAATAACCTTTTTGTTCTAAGTATGTCAAGTACCATCCTCAAATGTTCTACATGCTCCTTCAAGAATTTACTAAAAATTAAGATATCATCAAAATAAACTATCACAAATGTCCCAATATGTGATCTAAATACCTGATTCATTATTCGCATGAAGGTAGCTGGTGCATTGGACCAAATGGCATCACCACCCACTCAAATAACCCATCTTGGGTTTTAAAATTTGTCTTCCACTCATCACCTTCCCGAATCTGAATTTGATGATAACCACTTCTGAGGTCAATTTTGGAGAAGATCTTAGCACCTGATAAACAATCTAGCAAGTCGTCCATTCTGGGTAATGGATAACGATACTTCACAGTGATCTTGTTAATTGCTCGAGAATCCACACAAAGTCTCCACTTCCCTCCCTTCTTAGGGGAAAGTAGAGCAGGTGTGGCATAAGGGCTCATACTCTCTCTCACGAATCCTTTCTTCATTAATTCTGTGATTTGTCTTCTCATTTCCTCATTCTCTAGAAGAGTCAATCTATAAGCTGCTTGATTTGGAAGTTTAGCACCAGGAATCAGATCAATTTGGTGAGTAATACCTCTAAAGGGAGGCAAACCAGCTGGTAGATCACTTGTCATCAAGTCTGAATATTGTTGTAGCAAGTCCTATACTTCCAAAGGAATTATTTGCTGATATGATTTCCCCTTACTCTATGGGTACAACAGATAACATATCTCTCACTTTGACTCTCTTAAAAAATCTTTCCACCCTACTGTAGATAGTGACAAGGCTGTTATTTTTACTAATCCTTCTTCCTTAAAAGGTTTCAAAATATGGAGCTTATTTCCAAGTTGTATCTCATAAGTATTTTATTTACCATGATGGATTACATTTCTATCATATAGCCAAGGTCTTCCTAATAACAAGTGACAAGCATCCATTGGCACTACATCACATAACACCTTATCTTCGTATGGGCCAATTTTGAATTCAACTAAGCCAGACTGGTTAACAAGCACACTATGATCTTTCTTTAGCCATGAAATTTTATAAGGATTTGGTTTGGGTATGCAAGAAAGATTTAATTTTTGTACCATTTCTGTACTTACCAAGTTATCTGTAGATCCTCTGTCCACAATCACCTTGCACACTTTATCTTTGCACTTGCATTGTGTTCGAAAGACATTGTTTTTCCTCCAATCAGCTTGGGTGTTTTCTTTGTCTCCAGCTACCAAGGTTCTTCTCAACATCAAACTTTCTCCCATCTCTGGTTCCACTTCTTCTACTAAGGGCTCTTCTCCTCCTTCTTGAGTCATCATGTCTCTTTTGGGGTTATAAGGGCAGTCTACCGCCCTATGAGCATCATTGCAAATATAGCACTTCAAAGGCTTCCAACCTCCCAAGAATGGTTGTCCTCTTCCTCTACCTCTGAATCCACCCCTTGGAAGTTTGGCTTCTCATTAATCATGTTCTCTTCATCAGTAATTGATTTGGAAGAGCCCCCTCTTCCTCTATTTGAATTACTCTCACCTCTTTTATTGCCCACTCTGTTGACTCTACTCAATTTCTCTTCAGCCTTCAAGGCTAGTTGATATGCTTCATCCATAGTATTTATTTTTAGTAGAGCAAGCTCATTTTGGAGTTGAAATCTCAGCCCATTAACATATCTAGCCATAGTATGCTCATCATCTTCATGTAGATTAGTCCTGATCTGTAACTTCATGAATTCTTTGGTGTAAGTAGATATGGACAACTCCTTCTGCCTTAAGTTCTAAAACTCTCTAAAAAACTTTTGCTGATAATCAGAAGGTAAGAACTTGGCCTTTAAATGTTTCAACATTTTTGGCCACAACCTAATTTTCTCTTTCCTTTGAGTTCTTCTAGCATGTTGGAGATTCTCCCACCATAAAGTTGCATGAGATTTCATCCTAGACGCTGCAACTTTGACCCTACGTGGGTCATCTTCTTCGATTCCTTCCATGTCATAATATTTTTCTAAATCTTGAAGCCAATCCAAGACTACTTCAGGATTTAGATCACCCTTAAAATCTGGGACTTCAACCTTGACTCTAGTTCCTTGCTTGCTTATAGCCTCAATAAGTTTTTCCATTGGGTTTATTTCTGCTGCTTGTCCTCTCTAAACCTCATTTTCTTCCTCAGAATCTTCATGAGGAAGTCTGGCCTCAAGGGCCTGCAACCGTCTAAGCACTTCATCAAGTGCATCACCTCTCTGTCTTGCATTTCTCCTACCCCTTCATGCCCAAGCCATGTGAACTCCTCTTTGAGCCATTTCCAGGTTTTGCTCTGATACCAAAACTGATGCAAATCCAAAAGATTGAACCTGCAATTGTACTCAGAAACAATAGAAAATTCCAGAATCCAAAAACTGAAGTAGACAATAAGAAGGTCCTGAGAGTAAATCAACACTATTTTATTAATCTCTGTTCCTACCCAATTACAGTCCTGAAATATAACTGTCTATGGAAAAAACACAGCGCAGAGTTTCCCCATCTTTCAGCTAGAATTAACCCCCTCCGTAACTTCCTAAGACCCACAATTTAAAAAACTCCTAGCAACAAACTCCCCAAACCAATAGAGGACAGCTGTCAACTGTCAACCCAAAAAAACTCAAACAGAAGACTAAAAAAAGAAAGAAACAGTCCTAAAATAACTGATCGGTTACAACCATATTACTCCAAGGAAGGAGCTGTTAATGCTCCGCAAACTGATAGCAGTTAATGCTCCGCATCATTCTCTCACAGCGGCAACCCTGGGATGATCGTGAAGTTGTTTTACTCCTTCGCTATCAAAGTCTGATGCAAATTGTGAAATGTCAATTAGTGGGAGATGAACATGGGATTGCAGCGAGGAAGGCATTATGAATCACAGTAAAACTAGAAGAATCCTATAGCTTAATACTGCATCAAGTCTCTCTTCTTAAACTGCATTCTGTGTTGTTGTTGCTTACAAATATCATAAGAAATATAAAAGAATAAATGTGTTGTTGAATGCGCCAGATAAATTACTTAAATTTCGGTTCCATTGATAAAAATGTAGTTCAAATTGAAGTCACCGGGCAGAGATTCTCTTCTTTTGAGGCTCTTCGGCATATCTCTAAGGACAAACGGAACCTCTGAAACTATAATCCTTGAATATCATCAGGCGACATGCGGAAAGAGATAAGTTTCGTGACGTTTAATGAATTTTGCCGGCAAAAACGGCTGTATTTTTGGACACTGAATTGGCCCTATCTTCTCTTGTGAGTTCCTATTAGCTCTTTCGCAAGTAGAGTTGCCAAATAAAGGTGAATATTCTCGTGGTAAAAGTTAGTTAGCCTCCTAGGCAATATTTGGGATCTTTATGTGCGCTAAGTGTTTGCTTATATACATTTAAAAATGGTCCTATGAGATTATTTACCATTATTTTAATGGCATTATTAGAGTTAAACACAACAGAAATTAAATTACATAGAAATCATGGTGAATACATAGAGTTATTTAATCATGCTAAAAAATAATATTATTCGTTTTGTTATAAATTTATATGGGTATTATAATTATATAAGAATTTTTTTTTGTATAAATAAGGTGACCCGTATCATCATATATTTCTTAAATATCTATTAATATGAATATACCTATAATTTCACACAGATAAATAACAAGTTATTTACCTACTATTTTCGTAATTCACAACAATAGTACAATTGACAATGTATTCTAACAAATATATAGTAACAACTAATTATATGCAATAGTGCATTATTACTCTTGTAATTGTTCATATTATGAAATATAAATCCATTTTTGTTTCATAAGTCTTAATGAAAGTAAAAAAGGAAGACATCAACTTCTTATCAACCATTCACTGTCGAGAACACATCAATCGAATAAGTATAGAAACTTTGAATAGGTACATCTACCATCAACCATTCAGTGAGAGAACATCATCAACCTATACAATATGGGAACCATGATCAAGAACCATCTATTCAACTTTCAATTTTGTATCTCCTAAATATTTTTTTTATGTAGTACACTATGCAAAAAAATAAGAAATACACGTCTTATGTGTTATACATACAAACAAGTGTTGAAAATAAAAATATATCTATATGCATCACTATAGCAAAAGCATCCCTTCACTAATGGATAATAAGAGGTGTGAAAATATCTTATCCTCCAATATCCTCCAACCTCCAATAGGTTCCCTCAATATAAAAAATCTTCAAAATTATAACAATGTCCTCATTCATTAATTCTTATTCATCATTTTCTTCATCAACATTCATGGCATTCCGTTATAATTTTCCATCAAGCAAAAACTTATATCTCTTTTTGGAATTTACAATCAAATAGCTAGGTTGTTTACAATAGAAATAAATAAATCATTTCTTTGAATCCTTAGAATTTGATCTTTGTTGGAAAGAAGATTTAGGTCTTATTTTAACGTATGACATATTTTCTTTGTTTTTACCATACAATACGCTTTCAACTAGATCAATATTCTTATTTTATTCATCTATCAATGAATAAATTAGATATTTTCAACTTAGATTTATTTTTCTTATTGTAAAAACCATGTTGGAATAACTAGTTGGCATGCTATTTAGTAAAATATCTTTTGCATCATCATCCGGTACAACTAGCTTTATTCTTGATAGTTGATTTAGAATATAGTGAAACTTACTTATGTGTTGCTATATATTGTCACTTTTTGCCATCTTGAATCCAAACAACTTATATTTTAGAGTCACTATTGCACTTATTATTTGAGATCCAAATAGCTTGTTAAATGTAATCGAAATGGTATTTGATCTTTTTCATAGGTCAATATGATGCAACTAAGCATCAATTAACTCCAGACCAATAATTATTGTTGCTTTCCAATCTTTGATCTCTTATTTTAGTACTTCTTCTACATCGTTTGGCTTTTTCACTTTTCCTTCAACAACATCCCAAATATCCTTGTTGATTAGTAATAACTGGGTTCTTACTTTCCATGTATGAAATTTTTTTCTTCAAAATTTTCAATGTAATTCAATTTATCCATTATGACTGCCCACCTCCCACAATTTAGACATTGTATATAAATGATCATGCATCTAATTATATTTTTATAGATAATATTAACCTTGACAATAAATGATTTTTTTTAAATTGCTATTTTTGACTTTCATTCACACACTAGTCTCAAAACGAACTTTAGATGAGACACTGACTCAATAACTTAAATTAGATTTATAAAAAAAACTAATTACAAATCAAAACAAACCAGACTATTATCTATAAAATAAATAAACCCATTCTAATCATATGAACTCTACTTTTAAAAAAAATAGAAATGTTATTCTATATAAATCTCGACTCACAATAGTAAAAGACCTTAAACAAATCTGAATGCATTAACCGCTAAACTCATTGACTCTAATAAATAAATCATAAAATCTATGTAGATAATTAACTCAACATAATGATGGCAAAAGCCTAAGCCACTTGGTGGATTTTAGAGAAATTTGGATCAATGCCAAGACCATGTAGAAGCATCAAATTGCATTCTGTTCACGACGATTCTATTTCAAACTCGCCTACGAGGCTCCATTTTAAGCATGCCCTCCACCCTGTAATGCATGATGCGTACAATAAACTTTTTAAAAGTCGTTGTTGGGATGTCGTTCAACCTTGGAGTTCATTAGAGAAACAACATAGCCGTTCTGAGATGGATCAGTCAATGTGGAGGGAATCGGATAAATATGTGATCGGAATAGCATGGGGCTGTAACAAATGTGGACGAGCTGACAGAAAAACAGAACACAAATCGACTGAGCTGCAAGAATTAATATTTGCGAATATTGAAAGGGGCACAGATTTGGCTGGAATATATCTAGACATTGACACACAAAATGCATAGAACTTCGAATGCTTACTAATGAAAGATTACTGGACTCAATAACCTTTCAAGAACAAAAGCATAGATAGCACCGTAACTGTAATGCATAGAATGCGTGTTATCTCTATGAATAATCTTAGACAAATCTATAAACTTGAGAATGGATGTAGAGTTGTAATTTATCAGTTTAATACTAAGCATACAAATTAATAGAGACGTTATAAGCTCTATAACTATCTAGATATCATGTCTCTGATCAGACCATCTACATTTTTTTATAATAAAAATAAAAACACGTCTTTCCGCTCCTCAGATAACTAACAATGAATGCCCCATCCAAATCCATTTAGACTCTCATGATGCACATGATCATATAGTGCTCTGATACCATATAATGGGATTTATCAAGTCCAACATAGCAGAAATTAATTCACATAGAAATCATGGCGAATACACAGATATTTAATTAATATATAAAATAATATTATTTACTCTGTTACAAATCTATACGGGCGTTAAAAATATATAAGAAAAGTATTTTTTATTAATAAGGCGACTCATATCACCATACATCTTTCAAATTGCTACTAATATGCATATACTTATAATTTCTCATAAATAAATAACAATTAATTTATTTATAAATTATTATTATAATACATAACAATAATACAAGCCATATTATATTCTAACAATTAATTATATATATAGTGAATTATTATTCTCATAATTATTCACATTATAATATAAAAATTGATAAGACAAGTAGTTATTTTTTAATATATTTTAGACATAATTTAACATAAAATATGTAAATTTATGTAAGGTTAATTATGTTAATAAGTGTTCATGTATCATAATGAGTCTTTCATTTTGTAATTGATTACGAGTTCAAATTTTAAGTTAGAATATATTTGAAATCAGATTTCCCTGTTGTTGATGTATGGCATGGGCTAGTTTTTCCATGCAATAAAGCTAAATGTCTGTCAACGAGGATGCATTTCCATATTTATGAGTAGGTTATAGTTACATAATGGTTAGTGGTCGATATATCCAAACAATCACATGAGTACGTTTTACCATATCGGTATATCTATTGTCTAAATATTTAAATGTTCTATTTGATGTCATTAATTTTTTTATGTTATAATTTATGTAGACGTAAGCATGTAAAGATTCTTTTGATATGTTTTTAATCCAAATACTTTTTATTATTAATGACTTCTCGAAACAATGTAATATAGGATCTCGTCTCTATTAGAGAAATATTGACAAAGAATTGACTTGTTTTATTTATTTTGTATAATGTTATGTTATTTTATATTATAAAATAATTGGCTTTTTGTAATTAGAGCTTTATTAATGGTTTATGGTTTTTCTTAAGATGTATGTTTAAATATGTTTCGGTTTTAAAATATATTAGTGTTTTTATATTTAATGTGCATAGACAAAAGATTCAGTATGTAATTATTGTCTGATAATTTAGTTTTTAACTATTGTCTATGTGTGAATGTGGTATGCACATTTTATTTATCTCGATTTTATTTCTAACTCTAATATTTTTTTAATGAATATATATTTTCTTTTGATAATATTCTATAAAGATATGTAGAGTCATGATTTCATTATTGTCAAAGCCCAATTTTGTTATTAGAATGTAATATCTGCTATCCAAATAACACAAAAAATTAGTTGTGTTATGTTTTTCATGACTTATAATAACCAGCGTCTTATAAACAGAGCTTTGTTAATAATTTATATCTTGTCTTAGAATTTATATAAAAATAGGTTGTGGGTTTGAAATATTCTCTTATTTTAATATCTCAATGGATATAATAATAATAATAATAATAATAATAATAATAATAATAATAATAATAATAATAATAATAATAATAATAATAATTATTATTATTATTATTATTATTATTATTATTATTATTATTTTATTTTTCTTTGAAATATCTATATAGGTCTCAAGGTCATGATTTTATTTTTTAGAAATCTTGAATTTATCATTTGAAGGTAATACTTGTGCTTTATATACCATGAAGAGATGGTTGCATATTTATTTGTTTAGTAGTAGCATGTTGCTAGATGGCATGGACTCATTAGCTTCATGCAACCAGTGTAATTCTCATCTTAGGAGTATGTAAAAGCAGGGTGTGGGATTTAGATATCATGTTCGAAGCATATATATATATATATATATATATATATATATATATATATATATATATATATATATATATATATATATATCTGTGTGTGTGTACATACATACATACATACATACATACATACATATATGATACAATTATTGTATGGAAAGTTAACATCAAATTAGTCTTTGCATAAATTTGGAAAGAATATTTTATTTGTCTATATTTTTTAATTAATTTTTATACTAATTTTTTATAAAATTATTTTTTAATATGACAAATTGATTTTGAAAATATTTATTTATTATGTTCGATACCATTAATAATTTAATGTTTTATATTTTAATATATATGTATAAATGTTAATGTTTATTTGATATTTTATTGACCTAAATTAATATTTTTGTTATCAGTATTTTAGAAAAAATAAAAAATATATATATATAATCTTATGATACAATTATTTTTATAAAAATATAGTGTTATGATTATTAGTTTTTGGCCAGCAATAAAAATGACTTGACACATGCAAAATGTATGACTCTTTTTTTAATAAAGAGGATAAATGAATGTTGAAACCATGACTTAACTTCGACAAAAAAAATTTGAACACATCAAAATTGCATGACGGCCACCACCCCAAATGTAATATTTGTACCTAAAATTAATATTTCTTGGATATTAATAATAAATGAAATTAGACCAAATCCAAAGTCAAGATGAATTCATGTTTATTGTACTAATAATTTTTTAATTTTATGAAAAATTTATTGATTTCTAAAACTATTTTTTTTCTAAAAATTAAATTAAAATTATATTTGAATAAAATACATATCTAAAGTTTTACTATATTAATTTTTTGGAATTATGAAATTGGTTTAAAATAATTTTAATAAATAAACAAATTAAAGATGACAGAAAAATAAATTTTTATATATATTAAACGATTAGAAATAATAAACAAACAAAAATTGATGCAAAATGGAATCTATTTATCTTTATGATATTTTCTTAATATGCTTAAAGAATCTTTGTTAATCATTATTTCGTCCAAATTTTAGTTTTATTATTGTTTTATAATAAATATTACCATAATATGATGTGTTATTTTTCCTCAATGGGTCCTTTACCTTTCCATGAACAATTATAATAAAGTATGATATAAAAAATTGTTATTGATATCAAACACGTTTTTGGGGTTGGAAAGGAGCGTGTGAAATTCTGAGTCGTAATTGAGATCCTATTCACTTTTTTACTCCTGAAATTAGACCAAAATTTTATAACGTTCAATTTTTTTGGTAACATATCCCAAATACTGACTCCTGTTTTGATTTTATCATTTTAGTTTTTTTATAAGACATTTTTTGTTAGATAAATACTAGTTGAGAATAGTGAATATATACTAAATTTTTATATTAATTATGCAGTTTAATATATTTTTTTTTTTCAAATATGAATTTTATATATATATATATATATATATATTTTAAATTTTATTTCAGTTTACACAGTTGCATGTTAAAATGAATACATTTTCATTATATTAGATATTATTTTTTCAATTTTTTCGGTCTGAAGTACAACCTTTTCCATTTATGATTTTAGACATTTTGGCAAATTTGATACATGTTTAAGATAATAAATTTAAAATTAAGGACATTAATACAAAGTTTAGGAAGAATGAATGACCAATTCAATATATCAGAAGATAAACTGGAACTATGTTCCCATTTGATGATGTTTAATTGCAATGGATTCACAGGTCGGTGCTCATGTGCAAGAAAAGTGAATGACTGAGCCTTGCTTTCTATAGTTTTTCAATGGTCCACATTTTCTTTTTATACCATGAAAAGGACCAGGTTTTTTTACTTTGTAGATCAGTACCTCTATGATGTAGTGTTAGGTATAGTTGCACTTGATTGGTGATTTGTTCTTTATTATAAATATAATTGAAAATGTTACTATTTTTTTTAATCATTTTAATTGTGCGTAAATGTGTTATCAATATAAATGAATGATATTTGTATATATTAGAAATAGTTTATATTTAAACTTTAATAAAATCATATATATATGAGTTTTTGGCTTTTTATAAATTATAATATTTACTTTTCAATGTTAATATAGATTTTATTTTCAATTTACATGGACTTAATGGGCCTTTTTAGGTTTCTCGATGTGGACAACACAATATTACACTTGTAAAAATAATAATTTATTATACCACGCTTCTTATTTACAATTATATTATTTTTAGTTGTTACTTGTATACGTACAAGAAGTACTACTCTGCACTTTTCACACTCTTTAAATATAATTAAATATTTAACTATGTTTCCAAAAGCAAAAATAAATATGGGTCATTTTGTATTCTATGTATACATATAAAATATTGGAGAATGATTATAGTATATTTTATTAAAAAAATATAATAGTATAAGTTATTCTAATATAATTATTATAAGTTTAAAAGTTTACTTAAATAAATAAATGTGGTAGTTATTTTTTGGTTTCTGATTTAATTAAAATTAAATATTTTTGAGTTTTGGGTCTCTTTTCTTTTTTAGGTTGGTTTTTGTACTCGTTATTTATGGGATTTTATTATTTCATTTGAGTTGTGTTCTTCTTGAGATTCTATGCTCTTTCTTGGTTCTTCCGTTTCTATGTTTTTGTTGGGCTTTGTCTTTGCTTTCCTAGTAAACTATTTATGTTTTATCTTTTGACATATTAAAGGAGGCACAAACCTTGTATTGTGTCTAGAGCTAGCATCTGCACCAACTATTAAAAGTGGGTTTAATCTATTATACTATTACCTATTTTATGATTAATAATTAATAAGAATTAAAATAAATATACGTTGATAATCTTATATAATTAGAGTTAGGCATGTTTAAAATTCATGAAATAAAATAAAAAAATATCATATGATAATATCAATATTATTTGAGAGTATAAATAATTCTTACATAATTCACTCAAAAATATATTTTATGTGTAATGGTTACTTATAGTTAGATAATAATACATTTTACATCTCAAAAAAGTGACCATAATATGAGAGAATGTCTATATATATATATATATATATATATATAATATTACATAACAAATATTACTTTTTATATTATATCCATCCACATACACATTTATATATATGATTTATTTTATGTTAAGTGTTGTTCATATTATCATGGAAAGGAACACGTATATACGAGAAAAAACATAAAACAACCAACAAAATTTCATTGCTTTGTACGAATTACATTAAAGATATTTCATAATCCTTAAAAGTAAGTGTGTCTATACATATAGACACACTTCTAACCTATTTAGCATAATCTCATAAATGAATTTGCATTGAAATATATCAATAATTATTTATATAAAATAGAGAACAAATCACAAAGGCTCCACCGTATTTTATTGAATGTTTTAAAAATACGAAATTTAAATGAACCATATTCAATTTCTTGTAAGAAACTTCTAACTACGCAGTTAGCCGTATTTGATAGATGTGTTAATAACTGATCAGCAACGTTGATATATGTACTTAAAAATAGCATCAAATTTTTATTTTTATTCACTGCTCTGTTACTTTTAGTGCTTTTTTTCACAGACTCAGTTTATCCCTTGTCTCAGGGGTGGTATAAAAAACATTTATTTGATTTCCTTTGTTATTTTTTTAAAATCAGTAATTTCGATGTTGGTTTGATTTCTTTTAGGTGGGAAAATATTATTTGCATCAATTTCACTTTTATGAGAAAAATAAATAAATAAATATGATGATTAATTTTTGTTACAGTATTTATTTTATTTTTAATTTAAATTTATAAATATTTAGCTTTTCTTTTGAATTTATAAATTGTTAACTTTAATTTTTTTCTGGTTTTATATTTTTAGTTTTTGATAAAAATATAATATATTTATTTGAAAAAATTCACTTCAAATATATAACTTATTTGTTTAAATATGTCTTTCTTTATCTACGTTGTAATTATTATTATTGTGTTTTGCAAATAAAAACCTTAAAAGTAATAATCTAAATTTGTATTTTTTTTTTCAAGGTATTATCAGTCTCAAGAAATGAAAAGTTGTCTTTATATCTAAGCACGTGCACCTTTGTTAAAATAAAACAATTGCGTCCCAAAAAATATAGCAGATATTGATAAAACTACATATTTTTTAATTATTTAATAAGGAGATCATGCTTGTAAAATTATATATTTAATTGTGTTGGTTCTAAAAATATTTGATTCAGCTTGTTAAATATGTAAAATTGATTATGTTTTGAAGGAATATATATTATATGATTTATTTATTTCATAAATCAGATAATTTAATTGTATAGTAATAATATTTATTGAAACTTATTTTTGCTGATGATAGTTTAGTGATGAGTGAGTTGAGTGTTAAAAGTGGGAGGTCTCAGGATTCATTCCATAGGATTAATGCTCTTTAACATCATTCACATACTACGTTATGATTTGTTGTTCATAAAATGTATCTAATCTAATAAATTACTGTTTCTGTGTTTAATATGATAATATAAATCTGCAACACATAGTTAAAAATACTATAAAATGTTTATTTGCACATATTAGTTATAAAAAAGTACACACTAAAAATTCAAACCAATAAAATATGAGTAAATTGGTTAAGTGGCTTGGTTGTTAAAATCTCCACCCAAAACTAAATCTCTATAAATATATATAAAACTAATTGTAATTATTGATTGTATTCTCAAAATCATTAATGATCCTTTGATATTATCAAATTAACTAATAATATATAAGTGATATTTCATAAGGCTCTGTGCCACCAATTATGTCTCAGAGCTCCTATAAAAAATCATCATCTATTAAAAAAAGAACTATACCTATTAAAATTTTAATATTATAATTTTTATATAATAAGTAATCAACTTAAGATATAATATTTATATTCATAATATTTTGATGTAATGAATTAAAAATTAATCATTATAAGTTAAATAAATTATTTAATAAAAAAATTTAACTTTTTTTTATTAAAATGTTTAATTGATGTAGTTTTCACTTATTTGTAAAAGAGGCAACAGCTTTCATGTCATCTGTAACTGATATAGATAAATGATAATAATCGTAGTCGTTTAAGCATTTATTTTTAATGTTTTTGCTTTAAAAAAATAGTTTTTTGGTATCTAGAGGTATATGAGATTTTAAAGTGGGTGGTACACTTTATATAATTTATATTGAACGATTGGATTTATTGGTGTTATAAGGTTTTAATTCAAATATTTCTATCACATATTTTTCCTTGTGATTACTAATGGTTATTTTATATAAATTACAATGTATTATTATATAGTTTAATTATAATTAACATGAGATTCCTAGGTATTATATATGATCCAATGAATTTTAAATATATGGTCATGTTAAATACAATAATAATATATTAATATATTTGTTCAAGTGTATAATCGATCTAAAAATAATAATATTATATTGTGTGTTTTATTTATCTATTATACATTATACATTTGATTTATTTATAGGTTTATAATGTTATTAAAAATATATTCAATCCATTAAATATGATTAGTATATAATAATTTTTTGGTCACTTAATTTTAAAAAGTGTACAAAAATAAAATTATTTATGAATTAATTTTATAAATATATTATGTGAATGGTATTTATATATAAATGTTATTTTCTATATTCATATTGATTAATTTAAAAGCATTGATATTGGAAAGATAAATGTTGATCTCTGAGTGATGGTTACATTCTTGTTTAATAAGGATGAATGATTTTGCACCAAATATATGATGCAAAAAAAATAGGCCAACTTTTCAGAGACTATAACTTTTGACTTTTTATTTCATTTGACCTCTATCTAGGAAGGTTTTTGATATTTTTTAGAAGCTATACATAATCATCTGAGCGTCCAAAATTATGATTTAATTATTTTTTCAATTTTTTCAATTATTTAAAATTATATATTTTTAGAATCGGACATAAAATTCAGTTGAATTTCATCCCGTGGTCTGACTATAGTGTTTAAGATATTTCAAGAGATTTTTAGAATATTTCAGGAGTTTTAAAAATAGGGATTTTTTTAGATTTTATTTTTTTCTAAATTTTGTATATAAACTCTAATTTCTAAGTTGAGGCTAATTTAATCATGGTTTGAATTTATAATTATTTCAAGTCATTTAATATGAATCAATACAAGTTATTTTCATAATCATATCTTATTGGTAACTTTCTTTGTCTTGTTATTTGTTAGGTTTATTATCTGGTATCAGAGTAAGTTTGAATCTTGGAGGAGAGAAAAATGATGAGAAGATGAGTAGGTATGACACATATGAACCAAAATATACAAAAGATGTAGAGGTATGTTCAAAAATTAACAAAGGTTATCACTAATCAAGCAAGGAGACAAGGTAGTGATAAACAAGACACATATTGTGATAAAAAAAAATTCTACAAGAAAAAGAACAACTAGAGCATCCACCATCGAAGGAAGAGAGAATGGTTCAAGATTTAAAATGAAGAAATGAAGGACTTAAGGGTTATGTTCCAAATTATGTAGGCAATTTAAAAGAAGAAGAGTTGATAGAATAGATGAATATCATGGAGAAGTTCTTTGAGTGGAAGACTTTAAGAGAATAAAAGAAGGTAAAGTTTGTATACACAAAATTGAAAGGTCAAGCAATGATTTGGTGGGATCACCTATAGAAAGAGAGAAAGAGAAAAGGTAAAGAGAAGATTAATCCATGAAAAAAAATGGAGAAAAAGCTAAGGGAGAAATTTCTTCCTACAGATTGTGTACAAACCTTATACAAAAGATTTCAAAATTTGATGCAAAAAGATCACAATCTACAAGAGTATACAAATGAATTTTGTAATCTTTCTATATGAGTGGAGCATGATGAAATAAAAGAGTATATGATTTCCAGGTATGTTAATGAAGACATAGAAACAGTGTCAGTACCAAAAAAAGAAACAAGAGTATTGAGAGAATGTGTAGAAGTTATTCCTAATGAGTTACCAGCTACTTTGCTATTGAAGAGAGATATTTATCATCACATTGATTTGATTCCATAATTAGGTCTACCTAATCAAGTACCTTATAGGATAAGTCTAAAAAAAACATGCAAAATTAAATAAATAGGTTACTAAATTGCTAAGGAAGAAGGTGATAAGGGAGTGTATGATTCCATGTGTAATGCCAGCTTTGCTAAGTCTAAATAAAGATGAAGGATGGAGAATGTGTGTGGATAGTAGAGCAATTAATAAAATTACAATAAAGTATATGTTTTGTATATTTCATTTATATGATATGATGGATGTGCTTCTAGGAGCAAAATATTTTACCATGTTTGATTTAAGTAGTTGTTATTATCATATTCAAATTGATGAGGGAGATGAGTGGAAAACTAAATTCAAGATTAGGGATGGATTATATGAATGGATTGTGATGCCATTCAGATTATTTAATGCACCTAGCACATTTATAAGGATGATGAATACAGTGTTACAAAAATATATTAGTACATTTTTTGTTTTTTATTTTCATGATATTTTGATATTCAGTAAGACTAAAGAAGAACAACTACAGCATATGAGAATGGTAATGGATTTTTTGAGAAAGGGGAAGTTGTACGAAAATTTGTAGAAGTGTAGGTTTATAGAGAACCATTTGGTATTTTTGGTATTTTTAATTTCAACAAATGGTGTATAAATGGATGAAGAAAAGATAAAGGCGATTGTTGAGTGGCCTATTTCAATAAGTGTTATAGAGGTAAGAAGTTTCCATCATTTAGCAACTTTTTAAAGAAATTTTATTAAAAATTGTAGTAGTATTCTAGCACTAATAATAGACTACATGAGAGAGAAAGAATTTTCATGTACTATAGCAGCCACAGATAGCTTTTAATTTTTTAAGAAGAATATTAAGGAAAGATTAATTTTAGCATTACTAGATTATAGCAAAGGGTTTGAGGTTCATTGTGATGCTCCATTTGTGAGAATTGGTGTTGTGCTGAATCAAGAAAGAAATACAATAACATATTTTAGTGATAAATTGAATGAGCTGAGAATAAAGTATTCTACCTATGATGTTGAACTTTATACAATTATATAAGCATTAAGACATTGAAGGCATTATTTGGTGCCTAAAGAGTTTATACTATTTATAGATCATAAGGCTTTGAAGTATGTGAATATACAAAATAAGTTGAATAGTAGGGATTGAAAGTGGGTTTATTTATTCAAGAGATATATTTTTATGTTTAAACATAAATTTGTAAAATATAATTAGGTAGTCAATGCATTGAGCAAGAGGGTAGTGTCATTAACTACTATGGTGATTGAAGTAGATAGATTTGGAGCTATTAAATGATTATATGATATTGATCCATATTTAGAAAGGTAGTTGAGAAGTGTAGGAATTCATTTATAGGTGGGACAAATGCTATTCATGGTGAGTATTTTATACAAAAAGGTTATCTCTTCAAAGGGAAATAAGTATGCATTCTAATTAAGTCTTTAAGAGACAATATAATACGAGAATTACAAAATGGTGGTTTAGCTAGATATTTTGGTCAGACAAAGATAACCTTGGTGGAGGAAAAATATTTTTAGCCAAAGATTCTAAGAGATGTCACAAGGTAGGTTTCAAGTTGTAGAATATGTTAGGTGGCTAAAAGACATACATAAAATAATGGACTTTACATACAATTATTGGTTCCTAGAAGGCCATGGACATATTTGAGTATAGATTTTGTGTTGGGATTGCCAAACACACAAAGAGGTAATGATTCAATTTTTATTTTTGTAGATATATATTTTTAAATGGTTCATTTCATTACATGTAGGAAAACCAATGATGCCACTAGAATTGTAGAATTATTTTTTGTGGATATTGTGAGATTATATGGTGATCCAAAAACTATTACTTTGGATAGGAACACAAAAATTCTAAGTCATTTTTGGAGGACTTTCTACAACAAGGTGAGTATTAAGCTACAATTTATTATTGCATATCACCCAAAAACAAATAGATAGACAAAAGTTGTGAATAGGATCTTGGAAATTTTATTTAGATGCATAGTGGGAGAGAAGACAAAGTAATGGGACTTGGCTTTACCACAAGCTGAGTTTGCATATAATAATTCAGTGAATATATAAATAGGAAATTCACATTTTCAAATTATTTATTGGGTAAATCCTATGGGTATTTTAGATTTGGTACAATTTATAATTGCAAATTTAATTAGTGATGATGCAGAAGCATTTGTAGAGCATAAGTAGCAGTTGCGAGTAAGAAAAAAATTTTAGGAATGAAATGAGAAAATAAAGTAGTAGCAGATGTCAGAAAAATATCTAAGGTATTAAAATAAGGGGAGTTAGTAATGGTTTATTTGAGGAAATAAAGATTTCTAAAAGTCATATACAATAATTTGAATGACAAGAAAATTAGACTATGCAAAATTGTGAAGAAAATCAATGATAATGCATATCAGGTAAGTTTACCAATTTTTTTTGATATATTTATAGTATTTAATGTTTCATATTTATATGAATTCCATGGAGATAATGATGAAGATGACGAAGATGAAGAGGAAATTTTGGAGCATCAGGGTCCAAAGAAGAAGAAATAAATAATAGTGGAGGTTTTAGATATGAAGACAATAAGCACAAGGCAAGGGAATTATAATAGGTATTTGATGTGATGGGAAGGATTGAAGTAAGAAGAAAACACTTATATTATATAATGGGATATGAATAATATTGATAATAAAAAATGGTAGTAGTACAATCAAATCATCTCACAAGATCTTACTTTTTTTCAACCAGAGGAGAATGATGCAAAAAAATAGGCTAACCTTTTAGAGGCCATAAATTTTGACCTTTAGCTCCATTTGAGATCTTCCACACACCAAACCGACCATTTAATAATATTTTTTTCTATATTTAGGACATTTACCTACCTAATAACGTTTTTAATATTTTTTTAAGGCCATACCTGATCATCAGAATGTCTCAAATTGTGATTTATTTATTTTTTTAAAGTTTTTTCTATTTTTATAAATTGTATAATTTTATAATAGGACATCAAATTCAGTTGAATCTCACATCATAGTCTAATTATAGTGTTTAGGATATTTCAATATATTTTTGTTATATTTTGAGAGTTTTAAAAATAGACATTTTATTTTAGATTTTAGTTTTTTTAAAAAATTTACATGTAAACTCTAACTTATGAGTTGAGGCTTATGTTGAAAAACAAATTAACTTAATTATTTTACTCATGCCAACGGATCAACATTTATACAATATAGTTAATTAGAAACAAGTACCCAATTAGTTCCAAATGAGGAATCTAAAAAATTCTACCAGCTATAATGGTATTATCTAATACTGATAAATAATGTAATATTTATCATTATATCTATGCTATCATTCCCCTCTTATTATATTATTTCTACAAACATCATATTATTCATAGTTAACCCCCCCCCGCCCTTATTTAAAACATAGTAAAATTTTTTTACACTCTCCATGTAGTTGGCTCACTTTCTGAGGTGGCATGTGATCTTTGTGGCTTCATGGTCTTGGTGGCACCTTGGTTTTTCCTTGCAAGATTACCACATAATTGGAAGTGACAGGAGTACATATCTATTTTTTTTACACTTTAGTGGTTTCTCATATTTCCACAAACCCTTTACCAAGAACCAATCACTACTTTAGTGCTTTTGCTTCCAAAAATGTTCTTTATCAGGAGGTACCAGATTTGAAAATAATTCTTGAAAACCACACTACATAATAAAAACACACACAATATAAAACATACTAAAAGATGTGATCATATCAATGATGTGACCCCATCGTAAGCAACTCATGAGAGGATGGTAATTGTCCTCCAGCTTCTGTATATCCTCCAACCTCTAGTAAGGTGCTACTTCATTTAGTTGATGAAGATTTAAAGCTTATATACATGTTTTTCTTTAACAAAAAAACTCTCCCATTGACACATATGACTCAGAATGTTAGGTTTGCCTGATAATACATCCATACAAGAGAATTATAATGTTGACAACATAGATAATGGATCCAAAACAAAAAAAAATTTACAGTTTTTAACTTTTGGAATATTTTATAAAACATTAAATCTAAACTCAAACTTTAAACCTAATAATAAAGGCAATTGGCTAAAGTTAATAATAAAACTAACTCTTAGAAATAGACAAGTTTAGTCTAAATGACTTTTTGGATATAAAAACATACTTATATTTTAAGAACATCTAAAGTCTTAATGAATACAACTTTGACTAAACTTTTTATATTCATAACTATAATATGACTTGTAAAGACTTAATAATAATCTAAATAAAGCTAGAAGTGACTTATTTAAACCTAAGTGACATGATGCTAAGAAAGACTTATAGTATGTTACTATTTTAAATTCTAAAGACACACCTAAATAATAATGACTCGATTATGTTGAAATGACTTTGCCAGGTTTGACCTAAGTTCCCTGACATGTGTTGCCACCATGAGTTAGAAGGGGATTTTGGTCACCTCACCTTCATGGAAAAATCCATAATGTTTTTGGCACCTCCAACATTGGTCATGACCACAATCTTATAATGCTAAGATTCAAGTAATGTCAAATGAATTCCACTCACATGTAATGAACATGAATAATACCACTTAAATGTGGTTGCAAACGTATGATCTAAACTTCAATCAGAGATGATGCCAATATGCATGGTAGAATCAAAAATAAATTAGGTGTGCTTTGACTAGAGATAACTATTGATTGGCAAAGGATGATGTTGCAGGTAAAATAAATATGCACGAGCAGTCTATATTCAAATGGCTTCCTTTGAGACATAATAGAGATGGAAAAATAATTTAAAGAGTAGTCTATAAGGTCTACAGGTCTTCAACTTAATCTAACAATTTTACAAATTACTTTAAGTATGTCTACAACTTAATCAAGATCAATTCTAAAATTATAATATAAAATCTCTCATTCAATAGGGAAACAAAACACAACATTGACCCTTGGAATTCCTCACAAACCCATTTGGCTCTAATACCATATTATTGGAAAACAAATGAACTTAATTATTTTAGTCATGCCAATGGAGCAACATATATAAAATATAGTTACCCAAAAATAGATAATCAATTACTGCTAAAGGAGGAATCTGGAAAACTCTACCAACTACAATGGTATTATTTAATACTAATAAATAATGTAATATTTATCGTTATATCTATGTGATTAGATTATTTAAGAATTTTTTGGGTTTATAATTATTTCAAGTCGGTCAATTCAAATAAATACAAGTTGTTATTTAAAATCTTGGTCTATTGGTAATTTTATTTGTCTTCTTTTTTGAGTTCATTAATATATGACGCAAAAGTGAGGGTATTTAAAGGTCCCACAACCAAAAATAATGGAGAAAAAATATATTCCAATGAAGGAATGTGATGAACACCTCTCTCACTATCAAACATAAAACAAAAGTAAAGAAGCTAGAATAACCAATCAAAACAACTATAAGTGGGTTTAACATGGACCCAACAATATGAAACACAACAAACAAGGCATGTAATCCCCTATAGTGAAATAATAATAGAATTACAATAATAAATTAACTAAAACATAACAAGAAACCATAAAACAACAAGAATCAAGTTGTCTAAAGCATAAAAAGACAATAAAATCCAATAGGGGAAAGAAAACTATTATTCTAAATTCATCTAGAAATTGGTGTCATTATAATAAGATCTATTTCTATATAAAATATTTGTTGTTTCTTCCATCATTATTCCTATGCACAATATTCCAACCATTATTTCCATCTAATTTTGAATATGGTGAGAAAAGAAATGAAATATCAATTTGACTATCCTTCTTGAAGCTACTTTTCAAATAATATTTAGAGTGTGAGCATGTAGATTTTGAATGGGAGCATAGGGTAATGACCTATTATATTGATATAACATGATTTTTTTCCATTTCTGAATCATCTTCATGAGATTATTCATTTACCATAAATAGATTAATTGACAATGATTCTTTCCACCAAGAGACATCCTTCTTACCTTGTAAGGTAATGTAATGGCATCAAAAAGGTAGGCCCTTATAGTCAAACTATTGGGTTCAAGAATAGTTAATGACATTCAACTCTATTTTATTGTGTAGTTATTTGGAGGACAAATTATCCACTAAGATTATAGCAAGGTAGTATGAGTAAACTGGGAAGAGATAGGGTCAATTATTTGAATGTCACCTAAGGTATTCCCTATGGTTTTAAGATAGTTGTTTGACCAAAACTAAAGTGGGAGGTGAGGTAAAGGAGTCATATATTATTTGTTCAAATAATGTATTGGAAATGTTTTTTATAAACTACTATAGATATGTCCTATATTTTAATAAATAAGGGACATCCAATTTTATATAAGTTATATACTTTTTGATGTTTTACATTTTAAAAAAATAATTTTACATCATAAATTCAGTTTTGTTATTACATCTAGTCAACTTCAATAATGATCTACTATGTAGGTAATCAAATTATAATGTAAAATAGTTGAATAAAATATGTAGGTTTATTTTTGTTTTCACCTTTTGAATGCATTTAAATTTGATCCATTTTTTTCCTAAAACTGTAATTTTTTGAAAAACAGGGTCATTATCAAAGCTAGGTGAAGGTGAAAATACTTTTATAAAACTAATTTTCAGCATAAGTTACTACTAATCACTAAATGTCAATATTGATATCTAGTACTGACCAAAATATGAAGAAACCAATCTTACATAAATTTAAACATAGTTACCAAAATATATTAGTCAAATTCCTTCTTCAATTTGCTTACTATTATTAAATCATAATCATAGTCAACCAGTCAACTACAAAATCGAAGTATGTAAATTTTTTTGTATATAATATATTTGACATATTTTAATTCTAAAATAATTTAAATATATTTAAATATTTTACACTTAAATGTTTGTTTCTATGCCTTATTTAGTAATATGAATTCAGATACTAGTTTTCATTTCACTAGGGTTTATAAAACCAAATAAGGTAAAAAATCTTATGTACATTTAAATTGATCATAATTTGTCAATCCTTCGGTATCCTTTATGGTTTAATCACTATAAGGCTTAAAATTTCAGCCTTATGGGTCTTTACACCTCATTTTTAATTATTATTTAATAATAGACACCACCCATGTCTATAATAAATGAAAAATATCTCTATTTGTTAATCAAATTCATAAAGGTAATCATGTCCTATTATTCCAATTTGCTACATTGAATTTTTATCAATCGTATAATTAAATTTATGTAGTCTATCAAAACAATTAAAGCTAAAATTAACAATGAAGTATCGCAAGGTTTCCTCACATCATATTATTGAAACATGCAATTTCATCTACCTATTATTATCATCATATGGAGGCATTGTATGTCTTACTTTGCTCCTCCTACTCTATTTATAGATTATAAAATAGATATTACACATCATATTTATGGATTAATCATGAATTTTAAGACTTCCAATACTCACAAAATAGCTAAAAAATAGAAACTTGATGTCATGGATGACAAAACATTCATTGAATTTATTAGCTTGAATCCACATCAACATTATGTAATATTATATATCACAATAGATGAATATAATAATTTGGTTCATGCTACATTATATATAGGGAATAATATTACCCCTTATATGATATAAAATTGTTATTTTAAGCTAGTAGCTATACTTTATGTGTTTATAAATATAATAATTATGTTTTCATTACATATACACCTCTATTTATATATATGACATCTAACCAAGGTTTTTAGTTAAGAGAACACTTCTGGAAAAAATTAATACAAATTCATAAATTTGGAACGTTTCCTCTCCTATGATGACCATTGGTTGTACATCACCAACATTTCCTTCTACACATTCCATTGATGATACTAATACTTATCTACATGATAAGGTGTTTTAATTATATAAATGTAACTTTTGGTCTAGATACTACAATATGATTCTATATGACATACTAATATTTTACATGTGATAAACTATAATAGTCGCTTAACCCTTTAGTTCATGACCTTTATGATTTTGAAAGGCTCATGATTATAATTTCATTATGCCTTATTGATTATCATATATTTTGACCCTATCAATTTAATAACATGAAACACATGTAGCCTATACCATCGATAAAATTTGATTTCTATCATTCATAAATAATTAAAAATTAATTGTAGTGAAATTTGGACCAAATTTCACTACACCATTCTACTATTCTCCTTTCATTTTTCTATTTTTATTATTTTTCATATTATTTCATTAGAACCCATAACCCAATGGAAAATTCAATGATTTTTAAAAACAAACATGTAATATATCACAAATTTTATGTGGTGTGCTCCACAGGAAATTAATTGACTTAACTAAGTTATTAATTATTTTATGACTATAAATTTTGATCATTTGATAAATTAGCTCTTTATAGTTCTATTAATATTTTTGTAAAGTGTAAATTGAAAAGTTCATTTGAATATTGTAAATTAATTGACTTAATTAAGTTATTAATTATTTTATGATTAATTAAATTAACTAAACTTATTAAATGACTATAAATTTTGATCATTTGATAAATTAACTCTTTATAGTTCTATTAATATTTTTGTAAAATAAAATAGAGAGGCAAATGAATGCATTTTCATATTCAAAAGGGAAAATATTCTAAAAAAGGGGGAAATATGGATGTTGTATAAGTTTGTTTCTTTCACAAGCTCTAGGTGATCAGAAATTTAGTTCTAAAAAATGTTTCAAGTTAGAGTTGCAGTGGTGGCACACTATAGAGCTCGTTGAGAGATTTTCAACCCTTTTTGCAGTTCAAAAAATGGAGTTTGGATGCTCAAGATATGGTCATTTGAAGATTTGTCAAAAAAAATTACTTGCAACATTTAGACCTATCATAGGTCAACACATGGCACTATTGAAAAGCCAAGTGGGCCAATAGCCATTTGACACATCGAAAAATGCCATTGACATGTTCCAAGGAGGCAACAAGCTATTTAAAGATCTTATCCTTTTACCAAGCAGTTGCATGTGGGAAAAAGCATAAAGTCTAAGAGCCTAAAATGGAGGGAAGAAAAATTCAAACCTAGTCAAAGCACGCCCAAGGAGGCAGGCTGCCCTTGTCCTCATCCCTAGGCACCTAGAATGGAGGAAGGAGGTTTTGAACCTCAGACCTGGCACCTAAAAAGGATAGGCCTTGACCACTTCAGCCACGGGTCTTGAAGTGTTATATAAGGCACTAATTTTTACTTGAATTTATCAAGTTCTAGACTGTATATTTGTATTTTAAGAGGCTGAGAGTTTGTTTTAAGCTTGGAGATAGCTACCAAATGGGATTTTCTCCAATATCTGACCTTATACACAGAGGGTAAGCCTTTTTAATTATGTTTTCTAATTAAAAAGATAATTATTTCATTATTATTTGGATATACCAATGGATTAAGTGAAGGGACCAAAGCACATTCAGAAGGGGTTGAACACTGAGGAAGGATTCCATGTGACCGAGCTTGAGCATATCAGCAAGGTGGAGTTACTGGATAGAGATTAGGCCTGAGGGGAGTTGTGCAACATTTCAAAATAATTTAATCCATTTGTTGCATAAATTTAATTGAAACAGTCCTCACTATTGGGCGGACCTGGAGATGTAGGCAAAATATGTCGAACTTCATTATCAATGTCAGATGGTAATTTGTCATTTGCTTGCATTAATTCAGTTTTCTAAATTTTTTATTATGAAATCATACAAATATTAAATTTCAACAATTTATGATTTTGATCTAAAAAAAATCATTTAATTGGTAAATAGAAGTAACAAGTCTTTTGATCATTCCAATCCAACCAAATAATCGAGAACATTTTTGCCAAAACATTTTTCATATTCTTTTGATTTTTTTTGAGAATTTGATAAGTTTTTAGAAATTTAGTATTCATATTTTGAAATTCACTTTGAGTTTATCAGTGGAGTTTATGGATCAAGTTGGTATCAAAGTAGTTATAAAGTTGGGATAGTTTCTGATTGAGTTTTGACAGTTTCCTTTAGTTATTGGTTTTCATTATCACTTGATTAGATTACAGTGTGTAGTTGTGGAATTAGTGTGTTTGCAAGAAACCATGGGCAAGTTGTCACATAAAGCTAAGATGCAAGATCTTGAAAGCATCAATAGCTAGATTCAAGATGAGAATGCATTCTTGAGATGCAAGCTCTATTCCCTTGAAGAGCAAATTGCAAGTTTGAAATTGGAGCATGAATCCAAGGATGACCTCTTGATTAGATTGCAATGTGGTGAGTCTGAGAAGGTAAAGCCTTCAACTTTAGATGCAAAAACTATGACTGAGTGCAGTGTAAGTTTTTCACCACATGAATCTTCATCTTCTTCTACCATTTCAGATTCAGATTCTAGTAATATTGTTTTTGGTGATTTTAAAAGATACACTAAGGGCATAGGATCCATATTGATTTTTGAAATGGGTTATAATGGAGGAGGACTTGGTAGAGATAGCCAAGGTATAACTAACCCACTTCAGGTTGAGCATAGACCTCTTCATGCAAGTTTGGGTTATAGTAGTGTGCAGGTGGATGATGGAGAAGTTTCTTCCATGGCTAAAGGAAAACGAGCTTCCAATAGCGAAGGTTCTAGGCCACTAGTTCAAAGCTGTAAAGGTAAAAGAGATATTGAGATTCCACCTCTTGATTCTTACACTAAATCTTTTGATCCAATTGATACTTTTAAGAAGTCTGGATATAATGGACAGAAGATAATGCAATCATTTCCATGCACTTTTTGTGGGATGAATAACCATAGTGCTAAGACTTGTTGGAAATGCAATGCTTTATTGAAGCAGATTGCATGTTTGAAAGACCATTTTCATCTTAAATTGGGAATTGGCAAAAGGGGACCCTCACCTAAGAGTGATGTTTGTACTCATTGTAAAGTGAGTGGACATAGGATTGATAGATGTTTTAAGCTTCATGCATCTTCACATTCAAGTAATGTTATAACTAAGATGATTTACAAGCCTCTCACTAAGGTTAATGAAGCTAATTCAATCCATAATGTAGTTAAAAATACAACACAGGATAAGGTAAAACCTATAAGTGAAAATCCATTTAAGAGGTTAAGTCAACAATATGTAATTGATAAGGAATCCACTAAGCAAATTAATTTCACTAAGAAGAAAGAAATGGTTAAGTGGATTATCACTACATTCTTTTTTTAAAGCATGGTTATGAATTCATCTAAGGGAATGAAAAGGCTTTGATAAGATGTAGATTAGAGTTGGTGGGAACAGTTCAAGATAGGTTTACCATATGAAGTTTTTCAATTCTCACTTTTTGATAACTCTAAGTTTTTGAAACTCCTATTTATGTTGTGTGAGTTGTCTAGAGGACTTGAACTCATTTGATCAATTGGAGATAATAGAAAGATGCATGTTGTAGGTTGAGTTAATTCCTTACAACACTTCTTTGACTGTTATTTTGAATGTATCTATTTTTGGCACATGGATGTATAGATGCATTGTTAAGACCCTATGTGCATGTTTAAATGTTAGGCAACATACACTTTGTGTTGTTTGCATTTACTTAGCATATAAGTCCCATACAAGGGAATTGTATTGCAACATGTCCAAAACATTTATTGTATGTTGTCAGGATTATAAACTTGTCTTGCAGTTACATTGGGAGTTGTTTTAGTTTTCTGGCAATTCACTGCTTCACAGGATGTGACATTTGGGCAGGTAGTGTTGGTATGTTGTAATCACTTTTGCAGTTGTAGATTCACTTACTCATGCCTTTAGATTAGGCATTTTTATAGTTTGATTGTGAATCATTTTAATGCAATTGTTTATACCTCTTGTTATGATTAGGTTCTATTTTTATTGATGCAGTAGACCAATTATAAGATTTTAGGGGATATTGGACTTTTGGAGACCAAAAGCCATCCATTAGGGAGGTGTGATCAGAAATTTGGTTCT
The DNA here is from genome assembly GCA_037957365.1 of Torreya grandis. Classification (NCBI taxonomy): domain Eukaryota; kingdom Viridiplantae; phylum Streptophyta; class Pinopsida; order Cupressales; family Taxaceae; genus Torreya; species Torreya grandis. The sequence continues at coordinate 491,312 of JARHVA010007528.1, read as the reverse complement.
AAAAAAGGTTTCAAGTCAGAGTTTTAGTGGTGACACACTGTAGAGCTCATCGAGATCTTTTTGACGCTTTTCACAATTTGCAAAACAGAGTTTGGATGCTCAAGATATGGTCATTTGAATATTTGTCAAAAAAATCACTTGCGACATTTGGCACATGATTCAAAAATGTATTGACATTGGACCTATAATAGGTTGACACATGGCACTATTGAAAATCCAAGTTGGCTAATAGCCATTTGACATGTGGCAAAATGCCATTGACATGTTCCAAGGAGGTGACAAGCTATTTAAAACCTTATCCTTTTACCAAGTGCTTGCATGTGGGACAAAGCATAAAGTCTGAGCACCTAAAATGGAGGGAAGAAAAATTCAAACCTGGTAAAAGCGTGCCTAAGTAGGTAGGCCGCCCTTGTCCTCATCCCTAGGCACCTAGAATGGAGGATGGAGGTTTCGAACTTGAGACCTCACACCTAAAAAGGATAGCTCTTGACCACTTCAGCCATGGGTCTTGAAGTGTTATATAAGGCACTAATTTTCACTTGAATTTATCATGTTCTGGACTGTGTATTTGTATTTTAAGAGGTCGAGAGTTTGTTTTAAGCTTGGAGATAGCTACCAAATTGGATTTTCTCTAATATCCAACCTTATACATAGAGGGTAAGCCTTTTTAATTATGTTTTGTAATTAAAAAGAGAAGTATTTCATTATTATTTTGATATACCAATGGATTAAGTGAAGGGACCAAAGCACATTCAGAAGGGGTTGAAGACTGAGGAAGGATTATGTGTGACCGAGCTTGAGTATATCAGCAAGGTGGAGTTCTTGGATAGAGATCAGGCCTGAGGGAAGTTGTGCAACATTTCAAGAATTTGTAAGCCATTTGTTGAACAAATTTAATAGAAACAATCCTCACTATTGGGCGGACTCGGAGATGTAGGCAAAATATGCCGAACTCAATTATCAATGTCAGATGGTAATTTATCATTTGCTTGCATGTTTTAATTTAGTTTTCTAATTTTTTAATTATGAAATCATGCAAAGATTAAATTTTGACAATTTACAACATATGATGTAAAAAAAAAAAAAAAAGCTGGTTTAAATGATAAATGAAAGTAACAAGTCTTTTGATTATTCCAATCCAACCAAAAAATAGAGAACATTTTAAATTTATATTTCTAGATGGAAACTCAATTTAAATTTGAATTAATTTGATTATATGCAACATCTGGTATTTCAAAATGTTTTGTTGAAAAATCTTGTATAAATTTTGTTGATGTCCAAAAGTTTATATGTGTTTGATCTCATCAAAACCTTGTACCAAGTCTGTGTAATCATGATTATGAGGATACTTTGTGATTCCAAGAATGTCTTTTATTCCCCATGCCCTTTCTAATTATAGGTTGATTATTTTGCGAGTGTATAGATTTCCATTTCTTCTATTTATTCATGATCTATCCTTTTAGTTCTTTACTTTCATCTCACTATGGGTTTCTCCCATTTTCTTGCTTAGTTTTTGTTTTGTTTCTTTTCATGTGTTTAGGTGAAAAGTACATGAAAAACTCTAAATTATTCGTATCATATGAGGTAGCTACCCCTCTCAATTGCATAGGAGAATCATCATTATCTAAAGTGACATATCTAACTATCAGCCCATTGAGGCCTCTTCTCATTGGGTGAGTCATAAACCGAGAAATACAAAATGTACCCAAATTTCCACCAACAATTCCTGGTTAATGCATTGGGGATAAAAAATTTTAATTTTAATTCCTAAAATTTGAACGACATATGTACCTTGATAGAGAATATTAGTGACTCTATTGAAAATACACCTAGAAATCATGGAATAAATCCCATGTTTATATTTTTTTGATTTTCCTAATGTTGCCCACAGTCTAATTTTTGTTACTATCACTAAAATACTTGAGATGAAAAATTAGAATCCATTCTTGTTAAACATTTAATGGAAAATACATAAAAATATAAAAGAAATAAGTTTGTCAAAAGTTCCTAGATTAAAGGCTGATTAGGTTTATAAAAAACATTGCAAGACAAACAATGTCTTTTGATTCATAATATGGCTTTCAAAGAGAATTTGATTTCAGATGATTTTATTATTATTGGTAAAAATACGGGTTTTTTTAATTAGAGGCCCAACACTATACAATAATCCACTACAATAGGACTAGAAACTTAGATTTTAAACAAGAACACAATAATCCTAAATAAGAATCTAAAACTAAGGCTTAGAAGCTTGAATATTTAATATGATAACACTACTAAGAAAGCAACAACAATATGCAACAAAACCCTTCTAAAAATTATGTTTTTGATATCTAAGTGTCATATTAAGAGGTAGAACCTTATCCTTATATTTTTTAACTTTTTTTGAGCCCACCACCTTCTGATTAAATCATGATTTAGAGTCATACTAGATGGGAATGGATAATACCAAATCATAAATTGGATCAAATTTATCTATTTATTTTTCCTCTTCAACATTATAAGTTTGGATAGTTTTTCATGGAGTTATAAGCAACTAATCCACCCTTAAAATAAGTTGGGTTTCAAAAAGCACTTTTAGAATTGAATTTACAATGAAATTGTTTGAATGAACCAAGGATCTAGATTTATTCTCTATTGAATTTCCAACCACCTCATTTTCTTCCTCTTCATTCAATTTAGATATGTTTTCTTTCTTATCTAAGGCATTTTATTCAATGACCTTATTGTATTTGACTTATACTATCAAGATATCCCCATGAACATGAGATTATTTTTCTTGAAATCCTTCTATAGAGATTTGAAAGTTAAAAGGAAAGAAAATTGCCCATTCTAAATCTCAATCTAAGTAGAAGGATGCATGAGAAATGATAATTTACCCACCTTTCAAGATCATGATATAAATAAAAAGTTAATTTGATTCATATAGGTGAAGATAAAATGTGGATTAATGTTAAACATGATCATTTGATAGGTTTAATAGATCAAATGAGAAGTAATTTTCAAGAAAATTTTGGCCATTTAGAATACTAAAAAAAATTCTGTTCAAACTCACATTTGAAGGCACCTATGGGAGATTCAATTTATCCACTTATGGTTGAAGAATAGTAAGAGAATATAAGAGGTGAATATGTTGGACATATGTCCCATATTGTTTATGTTTTAGATTTCAAGTTAAATTAAATTCTTCTCATTCATGATTAAAAAGAAAATGATATGTACTTTCTAGTTCTGCATGACCAATTGTTTGAACGAGTATTTATATTTACTCCCTTAACTTATATATTTCCAATGGATAAATTTAAAATATGTTGATCTCATTAATTTTGTATTTATTCAAGATGTCCTCAATTTTCCATTATTTTTCTCACAAAGGATAATACTTTTCCAAACTACGTAAATGGATTTGTTTATCCTTGTTTTATTTTCCATTCTTTTTCAAATATTTTTCCTTTTTGCATAATTTTGGCTTATGTTGTTTTCCCTTTCATTTTTGTGTTATGTGTATGTCTATGTTCAATAAATCCGAATTTATAGGTTTTCATGTTTTTCCCTTCTCCCCGTGTTTGTATCTTGATCCCATATGATGTTTGGTTTCTTGTGTTCTTAAGAATTTTTTTTTTTGTAAATAAATGGAATGTAGTTTGTAGTTGGATACTTGAGTATGAAATTATTGGATAATACAAAGAACTAGTATTAATGAGCCCTATTACATCAACTCCATCTCATTTACATCATGATATAATTAAAACATTAGGGAACAAGTAGGTTAGTATCATGATTATAAATTTTAATTGTCATTAAATGCAATTATTCCTATATCAATGCATTTAGAAAGTCAGAAAATTCCATTAGGCACCTCTAAGAACTTTGGTTGTAGTGATAAGGTTACAATGGATAGTAGTTTATCATTTGTAAATATTTTTTATTCTAGTAGATATGAAATCTATGGAGTTATAGATCAATATATTGGTACTAAAGGCCAACTATGGCATTCTCAAACACTTTTTAGCACATTTAATTATCTATTAATGATAGATTGTGAATGTTATTTGAGATGTGATGATGTGGAGGTACATAATGCTAAAAAGTTGAAGTTAGTAAAATTTTAGATGATTTGAGATATCTATGGATGAAATGCCTTTTACAATCCTCATGAAGATAAAGAAGGCTTGGTGATGTTTTAAAGGAAACATTTTACATAACAACCTAGAGTGTGAGGTGGATTTTAATTAAGGTGGTAAAGTATATTGTGTGACCTCACAAGGGGAAACATGAAAAGACATAAAAAATACCAATCCTAAAAAATTATAAATCATAGGTTTCTAAACGTTCAAATACCACTTATTTGGCCAAAAAAATTATTGATGGTGCAAGAAATGAGAGATTTAACTAACATATTAAGCTCCTCTAGATCCTCAAGGGACTCGCAATTTCTAGAATAATTACAAGATTCTAAGGTATAATGGATAGACAATGATGTAAATTTAATTTCTGATGATGGTTTAGTTTAAAGGGTACTAAGAAAATGAAGGTCTATGAGTTTTAGGAAGGTTGGACCTGATTTTTTACCAATATTATAAAAAAACCTCAAAATAATCAAATCACCACCCTAATAGGCAATAAGAATCAAATATGAAAACTTTTTGAATGATAATTAAGGATAATAATGGTGGTGTGTCTTCTATAGGTAATTCAAGTGAGAAATGCTAGTGTACAAATGAACATGGAGTGATAAAAATGGGTCACCTTAAAAAATCATTATAGTATAACATGCCTTCTCCCCTATTTCTAAGTTGACCACATACACATACCTGGGAATATACCTTTTTCAAAATTGAGTTGAAATAAGGAGTTGGTAGGTGTTGAATGCATTGAATTGATTCCTAACATTTCTTCAATCCTATAGGATTTATATGTTGAAGGATTTGATAAGTATTTTAAAGATGCATTGATGCATAAAAATTGGTGTGGAGTAAAGGGATGATCGAAATATTCACAGAGATCATGTAGAAACACCAAAGCTAGAATAAAAATTGTCTTCAAAAGTGTATTTATAATATATTATGTCTCCTTTTCAGAATGATGATATATGAATTGAATTTCATTAATAATTATATCCTGTCGAGACATGTTCATCCAACTTGGTGATATCTAACTCAATGATTTACTCAACATTGGTCTAACCTTCATTTTTAAAATTGGTTTAGATCTAATGAGTTTGAAAAGAAACTGATTTTCATCTTTAGATAGATAGTCAACTCATATATAAATTAATTTGCATTCTCTTCCTAACTTGGTTATCTTGACATGGTGTAAAGACAGATGAATTTTGATTTAAACTACTTAATATCTTATTTTAACTCAGCTTCTAGTCTATATTTGGATGAAATTGTGACTCAATCAAACATATTAAAGAATTAATTGGTCTACATAAATAAAAGTGGTCAACATCTCATGGGACAAATAGTTTTCAATAGTAAAAATAATAATGAGAACCCTCTATGACATTTACAGAGAGGATTTTTTAAAAAAAAATTAACTACACCTTCATGCTACCATCCATGACTTTGATAATTAATTATTAAAATGACATGCAATGACATCCATTTGACACACTAGTCGTGTATGCCACTACCTCATCAACAAATGAATATGCCCCAAACTTACTTTGAAAGTTATTGTGAATTTCTTGTAATGCATGCTAGCTGCAAAAACAACATTGGTACTTATCCTTAGTTTTATCTGACTATATACTAGTCATGAACCAAAAATAAATAAGGAATCCAATGTGATAGCATGCCAACATATCATGTGAGTAATGCCCTTACATGTTCACTAAAAATAATGTAACATAAAGCTAAAATGTACCATCCCAAAATAATGGATAAAATGTGGATAAAATAAAGCATCTTTGTGAAATCCAAAGCCAAAATAATGTACTTTTAGTCTTAGATATTAGATAGAAGGTAAAACAAACATACTATCAATGTTAGATATGAACAAGTTCAAAGGAAAATGATTTTAGTGTTGTAAATTATGTCCAATAATGAAAACAAGCTATTTCGGTGTTAGATGTTACATTCAAGGTCTAGAGAAATTTATTTTAATAACACATCTAGATAGAAGGTCGAAAGGAGGCACTTTCAGTGTCAAATGTTGAAAATTTAAACTAAATTATATGAATCACTTTTTAAACAAATTCTTGAAATAAAAAGTGAGTTTGTAAATATGTTTTAACGAAATTTAAATTATTAGAAAAATTAACATTTATTTAATTAAATTGAATGAAATATAGGATAGTGCTACAAATCAATTGGTGACAAATAGAATGAAATTAAAAGATTGAATTCAACAAAATGCAATTGAATGAAAAAATACTAACTATGAACGAGAGGAAAACTTGTTAGAAACTCAAGATGAATAGGAGATAATTTCTCCACATGCATTCAAGTAGTTAGCTATAGTTAAGCAATCAGTTAGTTTAAGGAGTTAACATTCAGTTAGTTAGCAATCAATTATTTCAAGCAGATGAAGTTAGTTTTAGATGAGTTAAACAATTAGTTTATTTTTAGTTAGTTTTGGATTCGAATTCTATTTAAAGACCCTAAGGGCACAACATTGTAACAACAGATCAAGAAGATCAAGATTTTCAAGAAAATCAATAAAGTTCTTGTTTTTTTGGCATTGCTCTAGAAATCTAGTGGTTTGAGTTATTGTTTTTTCTATTATTTACTCTATTTTATGTTATCAAATTGGCATCAGAGCCAGGTTGAGCCAAGAAGAGCCAGGCAAGTCTCAATTGCAGCCAAAGGAGCAAGTCATGTGAGTGAAGAGCACGTTGGAGTGAGCCAGTAGGGAGTGCCAAGGAGTCCAAGACCGACTGACATCGGTAACCCAACCGATGTCAGCTGACATCCCGACTGACATCAGCAACTTAATCGATGTCAGCACCATTTAACTGACCGACCTCAGCAGATCACTGATGTTGGCAACTATGTTTCAAAATAGCAAACCATAAAGACATCCAAATAGCTTATCTAGACTAGAAGGAGAATTTAGTCACTTCAACAATTGACATGGGAGTGAACAATAGAATTTCTTAGCCTCAAATTCCCATTTTTAATGATAAGAATTACAATTTTTAGGCAATTAAGATGAAAACATTATTTTGCTCACAAGAAGTTTACGATTTGGTAGAAAGTGTTTTCTAGAACCACAAGATGAGGCAGCCCATATGGCATTAACTCAAGCACAAAAGGATGAGCTCAAGAAGAATAGGAAAAAAGATGCAAAATCTTTATTTATAATCCAACAGGGACTGGATGAATCAATTTTTTCTAGAGTTGCAGTAGCAATGAGATCCAGAGAGGCATGGAAAATCTTGGAGACTACCTATAAAGGTAATACAAAGGTAAAAATTGCTAAATTGCAATCTCTTAGGTGAAGTTTTGAAAATTTTAAAATGAATGATTCAAAGTCAATAGACCAGTTTATGGGTCAAGTATTGAATATTGTGAATCAAATTAGATCTAATGGAGAAATAATCATGGATCAAAAGATTATAAAAAAAATACTCAGGAGTTTACCTAGTAAATTTTATGCAATAGTTGTAGCTCTTGAGGAAACCAAGGATTTGGAATAGTTATCTGTAGATGAATTAATGGGTTCATTGTTAACACATGAATCTAGAATGAATAGGAATAACATACTTCTCTTGAGAATGCTTTCAAGTCACAGGTATCATTTGGTAGAGGAAGAGGAAGAGCAAGGTCAAACTTCAGAGGAAGAGGTAGAGGTAGAATTGGAAGGAACAATCCAAATCAAGGTGAACACAATAATCAAAACTACAACAATAGAGGACATGGAAACAATCACTTATAGCAAAGTTCACAAAGGTTTGATAAATCTAATATTCAATGTTATTAGTGCAAGAAATATGGACATTATGCACGTGACTGTAGAAGGAAACAAGGATATGTGGACAAGAAGAATGCTAATTACATAGGTGAATCTAGTTCTAATCCAGGTAAAACTAGCTTATTTCTCACTTGTAATGCTACTTAAGAAAAAGCTAGAGATATTTGGTTCTTAGATAGTGGATGCAATAATCATATGACAGGAAATAAAGAATTTTTTGCTACTCTTGATGAATCTATAAAATTTGAAGTAAAATTAGGAAATGATATCAAAGTGGATGTATTAGGTAAAGGTGTAATAAATGTTTTGGCAAAAAATGGTGAAAGAAGGTTTATACCTGATGTTTATTTTGTACTTGGAATAAAGCATAACCTTATGAGTATTGGACAGTTAGTACAGAAAGGTTACAGAGTATCCTTTTATGGATAATGTTTGCACAATACTGGACAAGTTTCCAAGTGACATGTTGATAGGAAAAGTGGAGATGACCAAGAATCAAATGTTCCCTCTTTGAATTCAGTGCATCCAAAGAGAAGAGGAAGCCCACTTCAAAACCATGTAACTAGAGCAATCATGGCTATGGCACATAAGGTATGGACATTTACATTTTGGATGTTTGAATTTGTTATAGAAGAAAAATATGGAGAAGGGTTTACCACCAATAGAAAAGCCAAGAAGTTCATGTGACAGTTGTATTCTGGCAAAACAACATGGAGAGAGCTTTCCAATAGGAGGCTCATATAGAGAAAATGTAATATTGGACCTAGTCCATAGTGATTTATCTGGACCAATGCAAACTACATTATTTGCAGGTAGTACTTATTTTCTAACCTTCATTGATAACTTTAGCAGAAAGACATGGATATATTTTCTCAAAAATAAGTCTGAAGCCTTTGGAAAGTTTAAAGAATTCAAGGCAATGGTTGAAAATTAGAGTGGATATTATATCAAGGTACTTAGATCAGATAGAGGATGTGAATATATGTCTAATCAATTTCAAGATTTTTGCAGGTATCATGGCATTAAAAGGCAATTGAATACAAGGTACACACCACAGCAAAATGGTGTAGTAGAAAGAGAATAGAACAATCATGGAGATGGTAAGAAGCATGTTGAAGGCCAAATGCTTGTCAAATGAATATTGGGTAGAAGCAGTAGCATGTGCATTGTATATTATGAATAGAAGCCCAACAAAGAGTGTCAAAGATCGAATTCCCCAAGAAGCATGGAGTGGTAAGAAACATAGTGTAAATCATTTCAGAATTTTTGGTTGTAATGCATATTCTCTTATACCATCTAAATTGAGAAGAAAACTTGATGATAGAGGTGAGAAATGCATTTTTATTGGCTATAGTGAGGAATCTAAGGCATATAATTTGTATAACCCAATTTCAAAGCAAGTGATTATTAGTAGAGATGTTGAATTTAAGGAAGAAGAAGCATGGGATGGTAGTACCATCACAATTGGAGCACCAATTCCACAGAATGAAGAAGAATCTGAAGAACAAAATTTGCAAGGAAATCAATCCTCTCCACAAACAAAAAGAAGCACTCCAATAAGAACACCTAGGAGGTTTGAACAAGGTGAATCATCTAGAAATGTATGCCATCCTACTCCAAATTCACAAGTATGTGATGAATCAGGTCCAACTCTTGCCACTTTAAGATCAAGAATTAAAGGTAAGAAAATGACAAATTTGAGTGAGATTTATAATCAAGAAGAAGAGAAATTAGATTTGGTTTCAAATTTTTCTCCTTTCACTCATGATCCTATGTGTTATGAAGAAGCAGTTAATGACGAACATTGGTTAAAAGCAATGGATGAAGAGATGAATGCCATTAAAAGAAATTAAACATGGGATCTAATAGATCTACCTGAAGGTAAGGGTTGTATAGGAGTCAAATGGGTTTATAAGACTAAATTTGATGTAGATGGAATTGTTGAAAAGCACAAGGCAAGGTTAGTAGCAAAAGGTTTTGCACAAGAACATGGAGTTGACTATAATGAAACATTTGCTCTAGTTGCTAGACTGGATACTATTAGAATGGTTTTATCAATAGCTGCTCAAATAATTGGTATGTATATCAAATGGATGTAAAATAAGCTTTTTTGAATGGTTTTCTAGATGAAGTGTATGTGAAATAGCTCATAGGTTATGAAGTACAAGGACATGAAGAAAAAGTCTACAGATTGAATAAGGCCCTTTATGGTCTCAAGCAAGCACCAAGAGCTTGGTATAGTAGGATTGATTCATACATGAAAAAAAATGGATTCAATAGAAGTAATAGTGAGTCTAATTTGTACACAAAAATCAATAAAGAAGGTCAGATTTTGATTGTGTGTTTATATGTTGATGATTTGATTTTTACTCAAAATTTGTCTATAGACACTTTTAAATCAACAATAAAGAAATAATTTGAAATGACATATTTGGAATTAATGAAGTATTTTTTGGGCATAGAAGTTATACAATTAGAGAAAATAATTTTTATTTGTCAAACTAAATATGCAAAGGATGTGTTAAGGAGATTTAGGATGCTAAATTGTAAACCGGCACCTACACCACTTGTTACAGGGACCAAACTTAGGAAAGAAGACCAAGGGTCTAACGTTGATTCTACAACATTCAAAAGACTAGTTGGCAGTCTGATGTATCTTATAACTACAAGACTAGACATCATGTATGGGGTCAGTTTAATCTCAATATTCATGGAGTCACCGAAAGACTCACAATAGCAAGTTGGAAAAAGGATATTGAGATATGTGGCAAGAACTACACAATATAGAATTTTATATTCCACAACTAACGATTTTAATTTGATTGCTTTTACTGATAGTGATTTTGTAGGTAGCGTTGATGACAGGAAGAATACTTCTAGACATGCCTTTCTTTTAGGCATAGGTATCATCACATGGGCATCCAAAAAGCAACCTATAGTGACACTTTCATTAGCTGAAGCAGAGTATGTAGCAGCCACATCAGCAGCATGTCAAGCAACGTGGATGAGAATAATATTGAAAGATTTATTATAAGCACAGAAAGAGTCTACACCAATCTTTTGTGCCAATAAATCAACAATTGCATTATCAAAAAATCATGTGTTTCACAAGAGGATCAAGCACATTGATACAAGATTTCACTTTATCAGAGAGTTAGTGAACAAAGGAGAAATCCATCTGGAATTTTTTAGATCTGAAGATCAATTGGCAAATATATTCAGAAAGGCATTAGCAAAGGAGATCTTTGATTATTTAAGACAAAATTTAGGCATTGTAAATGCTGAAGTTGTTAGTGGTAGAAATTAAGGGGGAGTTTTAGAAACTCAAGATGAATAGGAGATAATTTCTCCACTCCTTATGCATGCAAGCAGTTAGGTGCAGTTAAGCAATCAATTAGTTTAAGGAGTTAACATTTAGTTAGTTAACTGACAGTTAGGAATCAGTTATTTCAAGCAGTTGAAGTTAGTTTTAGATGAGTTAAACAATTAATTTATTTTCAATTATTTTTGGATTCAAATTCTATTTAAAGACCCTAAGGGCACATCATTGTAATAGTAGATCAAGAAGATCAATATTTTCAAAAAACTCAATAAAGTTCTTATTTTTTTGGCATTGTTGTAGCAATCCAGTTGTTTGAGTTATTGTTTTTTCTATTATTTGCTCTATCTTATGTTATCAAAACTTAGCTATTTATTGGATGAGATCTGACTGTGTGAACCAATAGGTGACTGAAACATATAAACATTATCAAACCTTTCAAGTGACCAGAGATAAAATCAAAGATTATGAAGGAGAAAATAGATAAAATTATGAAATGATGGACTACCAGTATGGTATAGCTGGTCGATCTTAATCTTTTTTGAAACTCAATAACTAATGTCATGACCATATGTGATAGCTTTAATGGATTTCATTCCTCTCTTAGATGTAAAAAAAATTCGCATAATATATGTGATCTCAGGTATTAAAATCATTTGAACTTGAGAAGATGTTCACATTTCACTTCATTTCCAAAAGGTTTTAGCCACCTATCTTTGTTAAAATGTCATCTTTTATAGATCATGTTTAATTGGTTAAGTATGCAAACATTTTCAATAAACTTAAACCTTTGTGTCATCTACACTTTCAAGGGTCTCAAATCCCACTAAATTACGTGACATGTTTGGACATGTCTTGCTTGGAAGATCTTGGTTTTAAAGGCTGTAACACATTAAGCCTTCCATCTAGATTGGGGGAACTCGAGTCTTTATGTCATTTGTAATGCAAAGGGTGTTTGGCACTCACCAATTTAACTGATAGCCTTGACAACTCGTCTTCTTTGCAAGTGTGAGATTTCAAGGAGAGTAATAAAATGGTAAACTTGCTAGCCAGCTTTGGAAAACTTGTGTTTATGTCATTCATATCAGAAGGTGTTTGATGCTCCCTGAATTACCGATAGTTTCAGTAACATGTCTTCCTTGGAAAACTTGGATTTTACAGATTGTAAGAAATTGGCAAACCTTCCTACTATATTTGACGAGATTAAATATTTATGTTGTCTTAAGTTTAATGTGTGTTCATAGATAACAAATTACTTGATAGCTTTGGCAACATGTCTTTTATGAAACAACTGGAGAATCTAATGCTATATATATGTGTGTGTGTGTGTGCGTATGTGTGGGTAGGGGTTTGAATCAATTTTGTATATATCATTTTGAAAAATGGGTGCAGTGAGGAGGAAGACATGGGTTTGAATATATTTTTGGATAGATCATGTTACACATAAATAAATTATGAGTCAATTTTTTTTGGTAAAACCTGAGCCAATGAATAATTGGTAAAAAATGAAAATGATGTGAATAATCCATTGGTATATTTAAAGAATTTTTGCCCAAAAATCTAAAAAAGGAGAAAAGAAAATGTAATGGCATTGTAATTCCACGAGGGATGAATTGGACTTTTTCATCGAATGATCAATGCTAATAAGATCCATACCACTTCCAAAATCCATAATCAAATATAAGATTGGCCCTAACGAGGGATTTAAGATTAAGGATCTTTATATCAATGAGATTGATAATATTTAAAGGAGCATAATTCCTTTTTTTACCATTCATGCCAACAATCTATTATATGAGACATAGATAAGTAGCGCAAAACTACCAATTTTTTCACTCAGATAATATATTTTGAAATACATATGACAAAAATTAAATGAATGAAAAAACCATTATAGCATATAATCAATAGGTGAATTGATAAAGAATCCATTAACATATGATTGTGATACTAATCGCCCATAATTATAAAATTATATACATTGGGTATTTATTTTGTCACCGTGTATTGTCCACCATTTCTATTATTAATTTTCGATGGGAGTGAATCCTACTAATATTATTTATTGAGGCAATGAATGAACACCCATAAATTCATTTGGTTTAATACATCTTCTTAGTCTTCTTAAGGACAAATCTTGAGTAAAAAGATAAAAAAAAGTCTGCTTCACAATTTTATTCCTTTTTGAAAAAATTAATAGAGTAGAAAAACAAGAACTTAAACAAGAAAACAAGAATAGAACCATTTGCTACTGCAATTTCTTGAAATTAAGAATTTTATTGATCTTATTTTTCTATTGCTTACAATGTTGTGCCCAAGGCATATATAAATAGATTTTCTTGGCAAATTACACTGAAAATAAACTAATTGTTTAACTGCCTCTAACTGCTTGAAAGAACTGATTGCTAATTGCTTAAACTAATTGATTCCTAACTGTCAGTTAACTAACTGAATGTTAACTCCTGCATGCATGAGAACTGAGGTGGAGTTAGTAGTTAAGTTGTGGATGGAGAAATTATCTTCAGTGAATCTTTAGTTTTCTAACACTCCCCCTTAATTTCTACCAATAACAACTTCAACATTTACAATGCCTAAATTTTGCCTTAGACAATCATAGGTCTCCTTTGCTAATGCCTTTGTGAATATATCTGCCAATTGATCTTTAGATCTATAAAATTATAGATGGATTTCTCCATTGTTCAATAACTCTATGATAAAGTGAAATCTTGTATCAATGTGCTTGTTCCTCTTGTGAAAAACTTGATTTTTTGATAATGCAATTGCTGATTTGTTGTCACAAAACATTGGTGTAGACTCCTTCTATGCTTGTAATAAATCTTTCAATATTCTTCTCATCCAAGTTCCTTGACATGCTGCTGATGTGGCTGCTACATACTCTGATTCAGCTGATGAAAGTGTCACTATAGGTTGGTTTTTAGATGCCCATGTGACCACACCTATGCCTAAAAGAAAGGCATGTCCAGAAATACTCTTCTTGTCATCAACACTACTTTCAAAATCGCTATAAGTAAAACCAATCAAATTAAAATCATTAGTTGTGGAATATAAAATTTCATATTCTATAGTTCTTGCCACATATCTCAATATCCTTTTTCCAACTTGCCATTGTGAGTCTTTCGGTGACTCCATGAATCTTGAGATTAAACTAACCCCATACATGATCTCTGGTCTTGTAGATATAAGATACATCAAACTACCAACTAATCTTTTGAATGTTGTAAAATCAATGTTAGACTCTTGGTCTTCCTTGCTAAGTTTGGTCCCTGTAGCAACTGGTGTAGGTGCTGGTTTACAATTCAGCATCTCAAATCTCCTTAACACATCCTTTGCATATTTAGTCTGACAAATAAATATTCCCTTCTCTGATTGTACAACTTCTATGCCCAAAAAATACTTCATTAATCGCAAATCTGTCATTTCAAATTCTTTCTTCATTGCTGATTTAAAAGTGTCTACAGACAAATTTCTAGTGAAAATCAAATCATCAACATATAAACACACAATCAAAATCTGAGCTTTGTTGATTTTCATGTACAAAGTAGGCTCATTATTTTTTCTACTGAATCCATTGTTTATCATATATGAATCAATCCTTCTATACCATGCTCTTGGTGTTTGCTTGAGACCATAAAGGGCCTTCTTCAATCTGTAGACTTTTTCTTCATGTCCTTGTACTTCATAACCTGTGGGCTATTTCACACACACTTCTTCATCTAGAAAACCATTCAAGAAAGCTGATTTTACATCCATTTGATATACATACAAATGATTTTGAGCAGACATTGATAAAACCATTATAACAATATCCAATCTAGCAACTGGAGTAAATGTCTCATTATAGTCAATTCCATGTTCTTGTGCAAAACCTTTTGCTACTAACCTTGCCTTGTGCTTTTCAACATTTCTATCTACATCAAATTTAGTCTTATAAACACATTTGACTCTTATACAATCCTTACCTTCAAGTAGATTAGTTAGATCCCATGTTTGACTTCTTTCAATGGCATTCATTTCTTCATCCATTGCTTTTATCCAATGTTCCTCATTAACTACTTCTTCATAATACATAGGATCATGAGTGAAAAGAGCAAAATTTGAAACCAAATCTAATTTCTCTTCTTCTTGATTATAAATCTCATTCAAATTTCTCATTTTCTTACCTTCCAATCTTGATCTTAAAGTAGCAAGTGTTGGATCTTATTCATCACTTACTTGTGAATTTGGAGTAGGGTGACATGCATGACTAGATGATTCACCTTGTTCAAACCTCCTAGGTGTTCTTATTGGAGTGCTTTTTCTTGCTTGTGGAGAGGATTGATCACCTTGAAAATTTTGTTCTTCAAATTCTTCTTCATTTTATGGAATTCGTGCTCCAATTGTGATGGTGTTACCATCCCATGCTTCTTCTTCCTTAAATTCAACATCTCTACTAATAATCACTTGCTTTGAAATAGGGTTATACAACTTATAAGCCTTTGATTCTTCACTATAGCCAATAAAAATGCATTTCTCACCTCTATAATCAAGTTTTCTTCTCAATTTAGATGGTATAAGAGAATATGCAACACAACCAAAAATTTTGAAATGATGTACACTATGTTTCTTACCACTCCAAGCTTCTTGTGAAATTTGATCTCTAACACTCTTTGTTGGTATTCTATTCAAAATATATACTGCACATGCTACTGCTTCTACCCAATATTCATTTGACAAGTGTTTGGCCTTCAACATGCTTCTAGCCATCTCCATGATTGTTCTATTTTTTCTTTCTGCTACACCATTCTACTGTGGTGTGTACCTTGTAGTCAATTGCCTTTTGATGCCATGATATCTGCAAAAATCTTGAAATTGATTAGACATATATTCACCTCCTCTATCTAATCTAAGTACCTTGATATAATGGCCACTATGCTTTTCAACGATTGCCTTGAACTCTTTAAACTTTCCAAGGCTTCAGACTTATTTTTGAGAAAATATATCCACGTCTTTCTGCTAAAGTCATCAATGAAGGTTAGAAAATAAGTACTACCTCCAAATGATGTAGTTTGCATTGGTCCACATAAATCACTATGGACTAGCTCCAATATTACCTTTGCTCTATACGAAGCTCCTACTAGAAATCTCTCTCTATGTTGTTTTGCCAGAATACAACTGTGACATGAACTTCCTGGATTTTCTATTGGTGGCAAACCCTTCTCCATATTTTTCTTCTATAACAAATTCAAACCTCTAAAATGTAAATGTCCATACCTTAAGTGCCATAGCCGTGATTGTTCTAGCTGCATGGATTTGAAGTGGGCTTCCTCTTCTCCTTGGATGCACTAAATTTGAAGAGGAAACATCCGATTCTTGGTCATCTCCAGTTTTCCTATCAACCTGTCACCTAGAAACTTGTCTAGTATTGTGAAAACATCATCCATAATAGATACTCTGTAACCTTTCTATATTAACTATCCAATACCCATAAGATTATGCTTTAGTCTAGGTACAAAATAAACATCAGGTATAAACCTTCTTTCACCATTTTTTGCCAAAACATTTATTACACCTTTACGCATTACATCCACTTTGATATCATTTCCTAATTTAACTTCAGATCTTACAGAAACATCAAGACTAGTAAAAAAAATTTATTCCCTGTCATATAATTACTGCATCCACTATCTAAGAACAAAATATCTCTAGCTTTTTCTTGAGTAACATGACAAGTGAGAAATAAGCTCCCAGGATTAGAACTAAATTCACCTATGTAATTAGAATTTTGCTTGTCCACATATCTTTGTTTCCTTCTATTGTCACTTGCATAATGTCAATATTTCTTATAGTAATAACATTGAATATTATATTTATCAAACCTTTGTGAACTTTACTGGAAGTGATTCTTGCCACGTCCTCTACTGCTATAGTTTTGATTACTATGTTCACCTTGATCTTGATTATTCCTTTTAGTTCTGCCTCTGCCTCTTCCTGTGATGTGTGGCCTTGCTCTTCCTCTTCCTCTTCCAAATCATACCTATGACTTAAAATCATTCTCAAGAGAAGTGTTGTTATCCCTATTCATTCCGGATTCATGTGTTAATAAAGAACCCATTAATTCATCTACTGATAACTGTTCCAAATCCTTGGTTTCCTCAATAGCTACAACTATTGCATCAAATTTATTAGGTAAACTCCTGAGTATTTTTTCTATGATCTTCTGATCCATGATTGTTTCTCCATTATATCTAATTTGATTTACTATATTCAACACTTGACCCATAAACTAGTCTATAGACTATAAATCACTCATTTGCCAATTGTCAAAGCTTCACCTAAGAGATTGCAATTTAGCAACTTTTACCTTTGTATTACCTTTATAGGTAGTCTTCAATATTTTACATGCCTCTTTGGATCTCATTGCTACTGCTACTCTGGAAAAAATTGATTCATCCAGTCCCTATTCGATTATAAATAAGGCTTTTGCATCTTTTTTCAAGTTCTCCTTAAGCTTGTCTTTTTGTGCTCAAGTTAATGCCAGATGGGCTACCTCATCCTACGGTTCTACAAAACCATTTTCTACTAGATCTTAAACTTCTTGTGAGTAAAACAATATTTTCATCTTAATTTCCCAAAAATCATAATTCTTACCATTAAAAATGGGAATTTGAGGCTGAGAGATACTGTTGTTCACTGCCATGTCAATTGCTGAAGCGACTAAATTCTCGTTCTGGTCTTCTTCACACAAATCTTCCATGATCTCTCCTTTTTGTTTTTTTTTTTTGTAAATTTCCATGGTCCTTTTTTCTTTAAAACTTATACGATCTAGTCAGAGGTTTGACTGCCTATGCAGCATGTGCTCTTGCGCCTTCCCTACGACCTTACGTTTCAACCTGCGCTTTACACTTTCGGCTCCTTCTATGACTTTGATAGCATAAACCAAGTATAAAAAAATAAGAACTCAAACTTCATCAAACATATGATGCAGCTCTCCTATTGACTTGCAAACAATTGACTGTGCGCACTCTACTGATGCACACACTTCAAACCTACGATTTCACAAGCTATGCATTCTTTAGACTTCTGCTACGAATAGGCTATATGGTTGCACTTTCTAATAGACCCTACATGATTTTTGACTATGCTAAACTTTGACTGTGTGCTTTGCCTTCTACAACATTTTCTTTTACTACATTGACTTCCTATTGACAAGAAACTGTGATTGCTGCGTGCTCTTCACCTTTCTCTCTTCTAACCGATGCTTCCACAAACACGCATGATTCTAGAGACTGCTACTGTGATTTTTCTTCTTGCTGGGCACTTCTTCACAACTGTCTAGCTCTGATACCAATTTGAAGAAATTAATAGAGCTTAAAAACAAGAACTTAAATAAGAAAACAAGAACAAAACCACTTGCTACTATAATTTTTTGAAAGTAAGAATTTTATTGATCTACTTTTTCCCTTGCTTACAATGCTACGCCCAAGGCATCTACAAATAGATTTTCTTGGAAAATTAAATTGTAAATAGACTAATTGTTTAACTACCTCTAACTATTTGAAAGAACTGATTTCTAATTGCTTAAACTAACTGATTCGTAATTGTCAGTTAACTAACTAAATGTTAACTCTTGCATGCATGAGAACTGAGGTGGAGCTGGTAGTTATGTTGTGGATGGAGAAATTATCTTCAGTAAATATTTAGTTTTCTAACACTTTTTCCACTATTGAACATGATAAACATAAAATTGTACATGGATTGCATGATAAATGAATAACCATTAGAAATATAAAATCCTATAACGGTGGACGTGGAGTATCTTAAGGTTCATTCATATTTCTAGCTGCTTCATCAGCTTTTGTAAGTCCCACATCACATTTTATACGATTGAAGGTGTTGCCAGTTGATTAAGCGATAACCAAAGTGGGCATTTAATTTCCATTTTGCCACTGTACCTTCTCCCAAACCCACCTTTCAACTGAATGCATGAATTTAGTCTCACTTTGTCATGTCCCCTTTTTTTAGTGGACATCATCAGAGTTGATGGTTAGCCTATTATGTGACTTTGTAGGCTGATAGGATGGATAGAGGGTCATAATGGAGCTTGGCTTGGCTTTGATTAGAAAAATTCCTACAGTTGGCTTTCATTCAAGCTCTTTTAGACACATTTTGCATGAGCTCCTATTATTTAGGGATGTTTGACATGCAACAGAGCACCCTTGTTTTGATATGGTCATGTGTAGAATCACTCCCTGATTCACTAGCTTCAGTCGGTTCAAAGATCAGACATATATTGAGGGAGATATTAATATTTGATTGATTTAATCAAATATTAATTATTTGGCCTATTTTTAATTAACAAAACCCTAATTTGAATTTAAGAAAACCCTAATTAGGGAAAGCATATCTTTTTGAGGGTATAAGGGTTTCTCATGGGAGAGATGAGATTATGATGAATTATTGATATTGATTATTGCTAAGAATTCTTCTGTGAAGACTGAGCCAAGGGTTCCAAGATTCCATTTGCATTGGAGAATGTCCACTCTTCAGTGTGTGTGATTCAGAGGTTATGAGAGATCAGCTGATATATTGC
Source organism: Torreya grandis (assembly GCA_037957365.1). Taxonomy (NCBI): domain Eukaryota; kingdom Viridiplantae; phylum Streptophyta; class Pinopsida; order Cupressales; family Taxaceae; genus Torreya; species Torreya grandis. Next base: position 471,483 of record JARHVA010007528.1, on the reverse strand, counting down.
CAAATTGAGAGATAGCTTCATACAGAAGTTATCACAGAGATTTACAGGGTTGAGAGATAACTTCACACAAAAGTTATCACAGGTATTTCAGGTATTTATTTCATTAGGTTTTATTTGAGTAATTGTTCAGAATCAAGATCTTCCGTATTAGGCTATATTTCTTCAGATCTAGAGTATAGCATACAGGCTCCAGCATATTTTCTTGCTTTGGTACAGAATTCATATCGATCCATACAATTTCATACACATCAGCAGCTAGCCAGATAGCACCGCAGGGAACACAGGAACTGACATCGGCATCCTAGTGACTGACATTGGCTGACTGGAGATCGACATTGGTAGAGCAGCCGACCGATAGAGATCGATGTCAACAGTATATCGATCGACGATGGCGACTGTGTTTTTAACACAACAGGCTGAGACATACCAGATTTAAGATTTATTTCCAGTTTATAGAATACTCAGGTTATTAAGACCGTATTTGAATATTATTTTATATGCATGACATTGGACATCTATTGTAATCATTTGAGTGAATAAATAAGAGATTATACTATGATTTATTTATCTATTTGAATATATTTTGTGAAAATCGCAATTTGTTCTTATATCATACGAAAAATTAGTATATCAAAAAAATAATTTAGGGCTTTTGTCTTTTTATATTCCCTATTGGACAGGGGATATTATAGTGGTATGAGAGCTTTTATTTTTTCTATATTCCCTATTAGATAGGAGATATTACAGTGGTATCAAAGCTTTTGTTTTTTCTATATTCCCCATTGGACAAGGGATATTACAGTGGTATCAGAGCTTTTTTTCTATATTCCCTATTGTACAGGGGATATTACAGTGGTATCAGAGCTTTATTAAAAAAAGGAAACCCTAAGAAAGGGATATTACAGTGGTATCAGAACCAAATTCTTGCCATCTTGTTGGGTATATCAGAGCCAAATTCCTGCCATCTTGTTGGGTAGATCAGAGCTAAATTCTACCATCCTATTGGGTAGATTGGTCATTAAATTAGCTAATTACCCATGATTACTTCAAGTACTCAAAAACAGTGGGACAAGGATATGGAGAAGCTGAAACAATGTTTGAAGAGGTTAAATGAATTTTTTTCAAACCCTACATTTGAAGAAAAATTAACACGGAGTATTGCATCCGTTGTTAAAGTGTCCAGGAAAAAGTTTTGCTTATACTACAAATGTCCATATGATGCCAATCATGATTGTCATTTGAGGCCTAAGGGCAAGGCAAATCATGTAATATGGGCATATTGTGAGGATTCGAAATCAAAAGATTTCAAACAGTAGGATAGATCTGAGGAGTTAGAGGTAGAGGCTTCAGAGGCTAAGGTAGAGGCAATGAAGGTGGCTCACTAGGATTCTAAGAGACATGTGGATGAGCTTAGTCATGAGGATTTGGACTCTTAGTTAGTTGTAGAGGATGAGGGAGCTAGAAATTGTGATGATGAGATAGTTTTAGCAGCAGCTTCTTCAGAGTTAGATGAGGATGAGTCTGATGCTTGCATTCAAAGTGTAGAGTTGTACTTAGATGTTAGTACACTGAGTGTTGATGGTCTTGAGGTGAGTTTAGATCAGGAGTTAGTGCATGTGACAAGGACTCAGCTTTCTTTTATGGATAGGTCACATGTTGATGATGATATGAGTATGTCCAGCATTCACACTCCAGATTTACAGAGTGTAAAAGAGTCCTAGGATCTGATTATTGCAGATGACACCTAGGGGAATGTAGTGGACAATTTTGAGGACTCAGTTTCATCAGCAGTTTCTTTCGATAAGGAGGAGTCAGACAGTGATGCTACATTATTTAATACTATGTATGTTGATATGAGCTTTGGAGTTAATTCATAGAGTATGGATGGTAGTACTCCAGAGATCGAAGATTTGATTTCACATAGGTGTAGATCAGCACCTGTTTCTTACCATCCATTATGGAATGGATTGGCACCATCTTTTGTAGATGGAATTGGTAGTTGCAAGTTACACAGCTTGCAGTATCAACACACCCAGGATAGTTTATCAGAGATTAGATTTGGTGTCAGTGACTCAGGTACCTATGGTTGTTGTCATATCCATGGTATAGTTGGGTGTGAGTGTCAATTAGATAGGGACTTGAGTTTTGATAGAGTCAATGTTTTAGTTGGATTGAGTTTCATAGAGTGGGTTCATTTACCGGCATCTACGGTTGGTCTTTAGATAATTTTGTTAGTGACGTCAGTTGTTTGGGTGTTGAGTGCAGTTTTTCAGTTGCTAATTTTTGTACTGTTAATGCTGATGATTTCTTCACAAGGGTTGGTTGGTGACATGAGGGACATTACACAACCCTTTCCTTGGGATCCAGCTAGATCGAGTGGTTTCTTGTTCTGAGATTGCTTGGGGACAAGCAATTTTAGGAGGGGCAGATTGTCATGTCCCCTTTTTTTAGTGGACATCATCAGAGTTGATGGTTAGCCTATTATGCGACCTTCGTAGGCTGATAGGATGGATAGAGGGTCATAATGGAGCTTGGCTTGGCTTCGATTAGCAAAATTCCTATAATTGGCTTTCATTTGGGCTCTTTCAAAACATTTTACACGAGCTCCTATTATTTAGGGATATTTGACATGTAGCGGAGAACCCTTGTTTTGATATGGTCATGTGCAGAATAACTCCCTGATTCACTAGCTTCAGTCGGTTTGAGGATTAGACATATATTGAGGGAGATATTAATATTTGATTGATTTAATCAAATATTAATTATTTGGCCTATTTTTAATTAAGAAAACCCTAATTCAAATTTAGGAAAACCCTAATTAGGAGGGTATAAGGGTTTCTCATGGGAGAGAGATGAGATTATGATGAATTATTGATATTGATTATTGCTAAGAATTCTTCTATGAAGAATGAGCCAAGGGTTCCAGGATTCCATTTGCATTGGAGAACGTCCACTCTTCAGTGTGTGCGATTCAAAGGTTGTGAGAGATCAGCTGATTTATTGCCAAATTGAAAGATAGCTTCATACAGAAGTTATCACAGAGATTTATAGGGCTGAGAGATAACTTCACACAGAAGTTATCACAGGTATTTCAGGTATTTATTTCATTAGGTTTTGTTTGAGTAATTGTTCAAAATCAAGATCTTTCGTATTAGGCTATATTTCTTCAGATCTGGAGTATAGCATATAGGCCGCAACATATTTTCTTGCTTTTGTATGGAATTCATACTGATCCGTACAATTTCCTACACATCAGCAACTAGCTAGACAGCGTTGCAGGGAACATAGGAACCAACATCGGCATCCCAGTGACTGACATCAGCCGACTGAAGACTGACGTCGATAGAGCAGCCGACCGATAGAGACTGACGTCGGCAGTATATCGACCAACGATGGCGATTATGTTTTTAACACAATAGGTTGAGACATACCAAATTCAAGATTTATTTCTAGTTTGTGGAATACTCAGGTTATTAAGACTGTATTTGAATATTCTTTTATATGCATGACATTGGACATCTATTGTAATCATCTGAGTGAACAAATAAGAGATTATACTGTGATTTATTTATCTATTTGAATATATTTTGAAAGAGTCATGTCTTTGTTTAGAGCTTTTGTCTATCTATAGTCCCTATTGGTTGGGGATATTACAGTGGTATCAAAGCTCTATTAAAAAAAAGGAGACCCTAAGAAAGGGATATTACACACTTCAACCTTTGCCCACCCCTTCATTTTTTCAGCGAACAAATTTTCCAAAGTGATCGCTAAAATAGTTAAAAATTCACATTTTAAAAGAGGATACAATATGGTGGTATTCTTGCAAGGTTGCATAAAAATGGGAAGTTTAGTCCACGCAATTGTGACGCCTCTGAATTTATAATATGTGGACACATGGAGCATATTCTAGTTGATATGTCCCAATCTTTTGGGATTGCAAATTCTTATCACCAACTAAATGGAGCCACTCTTTGTGACTTTGAATTTATTAACAGAGGTCACCTCCACATAGAAAATCAATGCCATTACAAAAACCTATGACACATATCGGAAGCACAATACTCAAATGCCACCCAGAGCAACACATCATTCTATGTCTAACCTCTATCTGGTTCCAGGTATTATATTTTGTAATCAAATGACTATAGGGTAAGATACTTATAGGGCAAAATAGAACTACAATAGTTGGTGTATGATTCCAAAAAATTTAAAGGTCGATTTAAGATATAATGGCACTATAGGTCAATTTTTGTATTACATTATGAAATGTTTTAGTTAGCCAAACCAATTATATGATGTGAAAAGGAGGCTTCCTATCAATTATAGTACTCAACTTTTGAAATATTATAATGTGCCTTTAAATTGTGATCCATGTCATTAGGTTTTGACTTACTACAATGGTGGGGAGGGTTTCTCAGAGGAAAGAGAGGAAACAATGTAGCCTCTTTTTTCAATTAATGAAATATATCCATATATTAATTAAATAAAAATATACAAATAATTAACATAAAAATAAGGCAGTATGAGAGCATGCCACGACACTAGGTAGAGCTTAGGAGTAAAGTATCATATCTAGTTAGTGTATAGAGGCAAATTACAAAAAAGAGTCATTAGAGAAAACTATAGAATATCAAAAGCAAGTCCCTAAGGTGAAGGATCCATATCATCCAGACCCCAGCTAGAACATGGTAGGTCATTGTCATCTGATATAGGTTCCCAACCAGTAAATGTGCCATGTCTATTTCATCATCTACTTAAGTCTGAGTGGGTGAGATAGCAAGTTTGTATGACCTCTAGGTGGCTCCCACCAAGTGTTTAGGCATGGAGGAGGAGAATGAGCACCCCAGCCATTCTATGCAATGTGGGAAAGAGGCAGCTACTACCATCCTTACTGCTACCTAAGAGGGAAAACACACTGGTATAGGGTGTCATTATTAGAGCAACACATAGAGTGGCTGCGATGATGTCCACCATGAGGTAGTTGAGGCACTCTATCATCCATCCTAGGATCCTTGGGTGGAGAAGGAAAAACTCGAGCCATAGCACAAGGGGCATCTCCCTAGTGAGATAAGAGGTCTTGGACATACCCAAGCTCCATGGCCACTTTGTTGGCTTGAACTTGTATCTGCAACAAAACATTATAGATGATAAAAGATATATGAAAAGTAGAAATATTACAATCAGAAGAAACATGATTGAACACATAATTATTTTTTTCTTTTCAAATCCAAAACATAATCTCCACTCTAAAATTATTCCAAATTTGTGTGAATTTGTTACGCATCATGGGCTTGTCACCCAGGAGGATGTGCTGCCAAATGAAGAAATCAGGGTAGAAGGGCTTGAAAAGATCATGGATCGAGGACCAGATGCTTTTAGCTTTGGGACAATACCGAAAGAGATGAGGAAGTGTCTCAAGATGCCCACATAAAGGACATGTAAGCAATTGGACTCCAAGTTAATTGAGCCTTCTGCCAATAGGTATATCTTGGTACAGTATACAACAAACAAAATGTGCAAACTTGGGCTCCATTCAAGCCCACCAAACAGTGTTGAAGTGAATGCACCATGTTTTCACATATGAGTGCAACATGCAATAGTTGTTAAGCTTGTCCACCATGGGTAGATGTGGGGTGAGCCAATTATATTGGAGTTGTTGCCAGAATTTGGATAATGCAAGTGCAATGGAGATTTGATCACACGAGATGAAGCAAGTGCAAACCACATAGATGCTAAATCAATTTGAAAATAACACAAGAAGATAAATTGCACAAGATAAAATGGAGAAAATCAAATTTGAATTAGCATGAGATGGCCAAAATGAGGAATACAAATAGGAGAGTACGTAAGTAACTCCTCCATAGAAGGTGGACAATGCACCCCAAGAATAGAATGTAACTCCTCCATGAAAAGTGGTGACAAGGTGCTAAGAATAGAGAAGTAACTCCCATCAAGGGAGTTACTTATGACATTCTTATGACACCTATGACACATCTATGACACACACCTCCACATAAGCTAGCCTATCCCACAAATGTAAGAAAACTCTATGTATGCACAAGAAATACAATTTCCCTAATTAATAAATAGGGAAAAATAAAAACCTACACTAATACCCCCCCATAAGCGCATCTTAGGTGGGAAATGTGGAAATATAAAATGGGTCCCGGTAACTAGGCTTGATGGGGTACCCATATAAAAATGCAATCTCCCATAAGATAGAAAAAAGGAGAAAACCCATAGGAAAAAACTCCCCCCCCCACAAAAGAGAGACATAAAAGAAAAGAAGAGGCTAGAAGGTCCCCCCTAAAAGATGATGCTACTACAGATGTGGACCACACCCCAAGAAGAGCTCGTAGATGAATGAACTTGCTCTTAGTGAAAGGTTTGGTGAAGATGTTTGTAACCTGCTCTAAAGATTGGCAAAATATCAAGTAAATGACCTAGCTATGATTAAGCTCTTGAATGAAATGCATGTGAATCTCTATGTGCTTGGTCTATTGGTGCTAAACTAGATTCCTACAAATTTCAATGGTACTCTGGTTGTCACAATAAATGATGGTGGGCTACTTGATAGGAATGTCAAACTCAAAAAGAATCTTCTAAAGCCAAATAGCCTCAGTAGCTACATTAATATCTCCCCTGTACTCCACCTCTATGGATGATATAGCAATAGCATTCTACTTCTTGCTAGACCAACTGATAAAACTAGAACCTAGAGAGAAACTATAACCAAAAGTGGACTTGTGAGTTTCACCAGCCCAATCTGAATCTATATATCCAACCAAGTCAACCTCTATGCCAAATCTGTAATGAATCACGTATCTATGTGAACCCTGTATGTAATACAAGATCCTCTTAGCTACTTTCAAATGTAGCTCATGAGGTTCCTACATGAATCTGGAGAGAAGTCCCACTATATATGATATGTCAGCCCTAGTGTGAGTCAAGTAGATGAGACTAACAATAAGTTGTCGATATTGAGTGGCATCAACTAATGGTGAAGAACATCTACCTCAAGTTTGACTCCTAGTAGAAAGGGAGTCAGAGATGGCTTCCAATCAACCATGTGAAACTGAGCCAATAAGTCAAGAGCATACTTAAGATGTGCACAGAGAAATCCCTAAATATGACTATGAGATCTTGATGCCAAGGAAGTAGTGTAACAAACCCAAATCTGTCATGTCAAATATATCCTGAAGAGATGCCTTCACTGCTGCAATAGCTGATGAAGAACTCCTAGTGATCAAAAGGTCATCAACATATAGAACTAAAGTTAAGAGTGAATCATCCTGATGTAAGAAGTAGACATTGGGATCAAAATGGCACCTAGTGAAACCTGTTGTGAGAAGGAAGGAATCCATCTTGGCATACCAAGCCTAAGGGGCCTGTTTGAGGTGATAGATACATTTCCTAAGTCTACATACTAAGGAAGAATCTTGAACAAATCTTGGTAGCTGTTCCATGTAGATCTCCTCCTCAAGGTCTCTATGAAGAAATACACTCTTCACATCCATCTGATGCACATCCCAACCATGTGTTGTAGCAATAGCCAAGGTGAGTCAGATAGAAGTCATCTTTGCAATGAGTGCAAAGGTCTCTAAGTAGTCAATGCCTACAACCTGTGAGAAACCCTTGGTGACCAATCGCACCTTGTACTTATCAACCGACCCATCTACTGCCAACTTGGTTTGATATATCCACCTACATCGAACCATCTTTCTTCCTTTATGAAGTGAAGTCAAATCCCAAGTGTGATTTTTGATTAAGGAAGAATATTCTTCCTCCATAGCATTATCCCACTCAAGCACACCTGATGCCTCTCAAAAAGTCTATGGATCCAAAACTAAAGCAAAGAAGGCATGTGGATCTCTCTGAAAATCCCCCTAGTACATCTGTCATCTATGGGATCTCCTACCCATGTGCCAGCACTCTCAAGTGTCTGTCTAGCCCAAAGTGGCCTGAAAGTGGCCGAGTTAGGTGCTAACTCCTCATCCTTTAACTGACTAAAGATGGATGACTCTACATCAATATCTTCATTGTCTAAACTCAAAGAAGAAGAAGATGACTCTAGCTCAAGAACCTAATGTGTCTGATCTAAATCTAATAAGGAATCATCATAAATAAGTAGATTCAATGAGGGAGAAGAAGTGTCAAGTGTTGAGTCTCTAGGACTCTCCTAGAAATGGACACTTCTCTCGATGAACAACTCATGAGTGACTGGATCTAGAAGGTGATATCCCTTAATACCATCCAGATATCCTACAAAGATGCAAAGCTTGGACTGACGTTCCATAGCTTTGTGTTTCTTCTTTGGAATGTGGGCCATGGCTGGGGATTCAAAAACTCTAAGGTGCTCGACATTAATTTTCCTTTTATGCCAAGTTTCAAAGGGTGTTATCCCTTTCAAAGCTCTATGAGGAACCCTATTTTGAATGTAGTAAGCACAATTGATGGCTTCAGCCTAGTACTGTGGTGATAAAGATTTGGAGTGAATCATATAGCTACCCATCTCTTTCAATAACCTATTCTTGCATTTTGCAACCCCATTCTATGAAGGACTGTAAGTGACTATGCACTGAAAATCAATCCCCTCTGTGGTGCAAAACTACTCAAACCTGATGCTGACATACTCCCCTCCATTATCAATTCAAAAAACTTTGATGGATTTCTCACTCTGTTTCTCAAAAAGAGCCTTAAAGTCTAGAAAATTTTCAAACACTTTAGACTTTTGTTTGAGAAAATATATCCAAGTGTACCTAGAGAAATCATCAATGAAAGTGAGGATGTAATTGGCCCTTGTGAAAGATGGTTTGGGAAAGGGTCCCGATACATCACTGTGGACTAACTCCAAAGGTTGTGAAGCCCTTCAAGCTTTGCCTTTATCATATTTTGCTTCGAGATGCTTCCCAAGGGAACACCTCTCGCAAAGTCTTTTTGAGAATTGGACACGAGGCAAGCCAATGGACACGAGGCAAAGTTACTCAAGGTAGCGGTAGTTAAGGTGGCCAAACTGCTCATGCCATAATTTGCTAACTCCATATGAATGAGTTAGCAATGATATTAGAGAAGAATCTAATGCAAAATGTGAGGTGTATAACCTGGCTTCGTGATCTACCCTACCCACTGCCACTGTAGTATCTCTATGCAACTCCCTGATAGCCACTAAATCTGGTGAAAACTCAACTCTTATACCCTGACCAATGTGAGTGATTTGGTACACTAATAGGAGATTGGTTGAAAGAGAAAGAACATTTAGAACATTGTTGAATGTTCCTCATTCCATTTCAACTGACCCTCTCCCTGCAATAGAAATTGATGTGTCATCACCCAAACTAATTGAAGTCATGCTACAAGGTTCTAAAGATGAAAACTCAACTAGTGAAGAGCCCATGTGGTGAGAAGCACCTGAGTCGGTGATCCATGAAGATGTGGAAGCTGCTATAGCTACAAGGGCCTTTCCCTTTTCTTTCTCCTTACCCTTGCCTTTTGCCTTGGTAGAATCTTGGGTAGATGAATTCTGCTTGATAGACTCAAGAACACCTATGTTATTATTCTCTAGAAGATGAGTTAGGTGATCTATTTGTTTCTTCATGCATTTGTGTTAATCATGCCTTGTATTTTTACAATAGGCACACTTAACCTTCTCCTTCTTAGATTTAACATTGGAAGAGTAAGTCTCAGTGTTGTTTTTGGCAGGATTGGTGTTTTCTTTCTTCTTCTCTTGGTCCTTATTCTTTTTCTTCTTCTCCTTTGTTGAAGTCTTATCCTTACTATTTCTTGCTATCAAAGCTTAGGGTTGAGTAGACTTCATTTTGCCCATTTGAATTAGCTTATCTTGCTCCCTAGTCATGTTGGCAATGAATGAATCCAAAGAAGGCATTTTCCATGTAGTGCAAAGGGCACTTTTGTGGCATGGAAGGTGGAGACAAAGACTGAATAACTTGGACCTAACTTTGTGAGAATAAAAAGTATGATTTAATCATCTTTCTTCTCTATCTCACATTATTTTAATTGCAATTTAAGGGCCTTAAACTTAGTGAAGAAGTCCTGTAGGGTGCCAATTTTGCTAGGACTTAGACTTATGAGTTCATTTTCAAGCTCATGACCTCTCATCTCATCAAGCTTCTGAAATAACTTTTCTAAGGTGTCCCATATGTCATTAGGAGTATGAGAGGATTATAAATGGAAGAAAATTTTAGGATACATAGACAAGCTCAATAATCCATAGGCTTCATCACTACAGTTGTACCACTTGACCTTTTCAGCATCAATGTTGGGTTTTACTTCAGTTTCCATAGTGATCCTATACAACCCTTTGCTTTTAATAATGACTGACATTTTAACTTTCCATTCATGATAGTTGAAGGGTTTTATGGGTTTAAGTTGAAAAGAATCCATTTTAAGCTGAATTTAGGTGAAGTTGTGTTGATTACAAGTTGTGAATTTATGCAAAAAGGAGAATGAAAGCAAGTTGTGAAAAGCAATCACACTCCCCCCAAAATATTGAGCCCCCATAAAATATGCAAGTGCATGGTCAAAAGATGTCAGACTCAGTTGAGAATGTGTCTTAGAGTAATCAGTGCAAGACTAAAGCAAACAAGACGTCGGACTCAGTCGAAAATACGTCCCGACAAACCCAAATTTTTGGCACTTTATAATCTAGTGATTTTTTGACAAATAACAAGCCTACACTATGCAAAATTAAATTACAAACACTTTTGAAAAAAATGGCACCCAAAACTAAGCTACCATTTGCATGATATTAAAGGTACAATTTTCTCGTAAACTAGTATTTTTGAAAAAAAAGCACTAAAACATTAAAAAAATACCTGTTATGGGAGAGAAAGTGGCCTTCCAATCATTAGATTTAGCATAGAATGAGGAATCTAAAGGAGGTTTGTGTGAGGAGGAATTGGCCTCCCACCATCTGGGTCGTCACCCTTCATCTTCGATAGGCAAAGATACAAGTTTTAATTGAAAACCTCCAAAATACCAAACTGTCTAAAAAATTAAATACTCAGTCAAATTGACTGATTTTTGTTTTGACAAGTCAATTTTCACTAAAAAGTTAAAGTTAAAGACAAAATGGATAGAATGGCAAAGTGTCCAAGGGTCCACATTGGATGCCAAGTAGGAAGGGGTGCCAAAAAACACAGTGCAAATTTTATCTCACAAAAGACAAAAGAAATAAATGCAAACCTGCTACTAGGTGTACAACCTATCTGAGGCATGGTAGAAGTGACAGAGATGACTAAAAAACAAGGGCACAATGCTAGAGATGACTATAGCATGATTTAAGTTAGCGCAGACTTGCGCCATACAGCCTGGTCAACTGTAAGCAAAGAGAAACAACAGAAATTTTCTTCCAATAAAATGTAGACCTAGACTGTCTGAGGTGCCCTCCTAGAAGGAAGGCATAGACTATTGTTTTGGACATTGTAAAAATGAAGTATAATAGCAAAAGTTTGGTGTAGACCAGATGTTTGGTGCCTACCTCCTTACTCTCTGCTCAACAATGGTGCCTGAGTGCATCAACCTATAGATTTATCTGCAAACAACTTGTCTGCTAGTGGTATTCTGCTAAGATACCCAAATGCCAAGGTTCCCAAGGAAACTAACCAAAAATGATATTGACATATTTTTTTTTTATTTTTGACCAAATCTAAAATAAAAAATAAAGAGAACTCCACTCCTCTTGATTTCAAAATAAGCTAAAAGCATAATCACACACAAGATTACCGGGTCAGCTCTGATACCATATCAAAGTTGTTGCCAGAATCTAGATAATGCGAGTGCAATGGAGATGTGATCACACGAGATGAAGCAAGTGCACACCACATAGATGCTAAAGCAATTTGAAACTAAGACAAGAAGATAAATTGCACAAGATAAAATGGAGAAAACCAAATCTGACTTAGCATGAAATGGCCAAAGTGATGAATACAAATAGGAGAGTACGTAAGTAACTCCTCCACAAAAGGTGGACAAGGCACCCCAAGAATAGAATGTAACTCCTCCATGAAAGGTGGTGACAAGGTGTTAAGAATAGAGAAGTAACTCCCATCAAGGGAGTTACTTATGACATTCCTATGACACCTATGACACATCTATGACACACACCTCCACATAAGCTAGTCTATCCCACAAATGTAGGAAAACTCCATGTATGCACAAGAAATACAATTTTCTTATTTAATAAATAGGGAAAAATAAAAACCTACACTAATAAATTGTAGTCAAGCTAAGGAGTGTAATTACAAAAGGCGGTTTCAAGATACGATTTCCAGTTTTTACACCACTATCTAGAAGAATTGATCAAGATTTTATGGAGCATGGAGGTGGGGATGGCATTCATAATTTCTTGATAATATTCTTGGTATACATTGGCTAATCAAAATTTAGCTTTCATATCCTTCCAGGATAGCCAAGAGCAAGAATGCCTACAGAAGATATCCTGGATGGAGTGGATTCCTCTATAGTAGAGATTGAGGGCACTGATCCATGGAACCTCTACCAAAGCAGCATTTTGACTCAGAAATCAAATACATTTACAACTAAGAAACCTATCATTTTCTCATAGTTTTAAGTTTAGGTTGCAAGCAATTAATGTTTGATTATAGATTATTTTTATATAGGTAGTGGAGCTATGAGATGAATGTTAAAGTGTGACATTAAATAAATGTTTATTAAGCATTAGTGTACATATATCAAATATACTTACAGATATTTGATAGGCAATATAAATTGCATGTAGAACAAGGTTAGGTATTAGTTAGGAATTGGTTGATCGTGTCAAAGAGAGTGTGAATGCAACTTAGGAAGAATATTGAGAGGAGTGAGAAGATACAGAATAAAAGGTTGACGATTTTGATGAAAATATGGTTAATGTGATATATAATTATGGATGTAAAATGTAATTATTTAGTAAGTTTGTTAATTTTTCTTTTAGAATATTTTATAGAATACTTTATTATGATCAAATTTGGTTTATGTGATATATAATTATGGATGTAAAATATAATTATTTAGTGAGTTTGTTTGTTATTAATTTTATTATAATTTTTATATAGAGTATTTCATTAAAATCAAATGTAAAAATTAAAACTTATAATTATATAAAATACTTAAAATCAATTATAAAATAATAAACACTCAACCTAGTTCAATATAAAATTAGTAACAAAGGAAAAATTAGGAAATTGTGATGTGGGATGTGCAAAGTATAATTCAATGAAAACATAATACCTATAAATAGTACAAAAATCGTTGTATGTTTTATACCATATGTTTTGAAAAAATTGAACTTTTTATACAATATATTTATGTGTTGGATTTCAAAAGATTTTATTTATTTATTTTAATACAATTTGTTTGTATGCTTGGATATTAATTTGTTTTGTATATTAAATCAGTGATAATTAAAGTAAAGATTGCATGTGAAGGTTGTAACTTAATATATATTTTATGCATTTTTCTATAAATATTCACAAAAATATTAAATATCTGATTTTATTTTAACATTATGTTATATATAAAAATTCTAGTATAAACCACCACCAAAAAAAGAGAGAGAAAATAATTCAATACATTCTTATTTATTAAGTAAAGTGAGAGTAGAAGAGTAGAATGAAGTGCACAAATGGTACAAAATAAATGTATGTTGAAATTAAAATTTTGTGCATTTGAAATTATATTTATGTGAATGTGTATTTCAATTCAATCATGAAATCTTGAAATCACTTTCAAATTGAGTTTGAAATAAAATCAAAATTAAAATAAATGACGCAATGTTAAAAGTAATCTTAATCTCAATATTTTATATTAAAGTTTTATATAACATATAATAAAATCATGCTATTATGTAACTTAATGTCTAATTCATGTTTTAGAGAACATATAAAAAATTCATGCTAATAAGTATAATAAGCAATTGATATCGAATAAAAAACACAAGCAAGTGAAAAAGCAGTTAAAAATATTTACATTGTTCAAAATAATTATGCAAATTATTTTGATATAAAAGATTAATTTATTTAAATTATGATTTAGAACAATGTTGTGATGGCCTAATCCAACAATGGAATGGAATAATATACTGCCAAATGCTAATATTGACAGTCAGAGAGGTAGTGATAATGATGTATTAAGAATCAATATACGAGGAACATTTTATAAAAGCATAAAACAAGATTTTTTATAATAGAATGAATGATTTATGTCAAATATATTGGTAAATTATGTTTTTTATGTCAACAAAACATTATTTATTAGAGTGAGTCTTTTCATTAGTACTCAATGATCCAGATTTCGTATTGGAGGATGAATATGATCATATTTCCCTACCTCAACATTTATTACATGTTGTCACCATTACATGATACTACCAAAAGTTTGCCTATGAGGATATGTTGGTCTTTTTGTAATGCACTGGAAGATACAAAAGGGTTAGTAGCCAATAAACTTACTCAATGTCAGTGGTACCTTTTCCTTTGATGCAAGTTTGTTCTACATATATTTAGATAACTTGATTACTAACCAAAACCAATGGTGCTATTAATAGTATAATAAAATACATAAATCTCAAAATAAAGGTGTAATCTAAGAGAGAAAGTTTCATATCATATTAAGAGTGTGCAAAAATAATGTTTTGTGTACATATGTTTGTTTTCTATGTTCTTTCTCTAATACTTACTATTAGATGTATAAAATGTGTATTATTATTATTATTGTTATTATTATTATTATTATTATTATTATTATTATTATTATTATTATTATTATTATTATTATTATTATTATTATTATTATTATTATTATTATTATTATTATTATTATTGTTATTATTATTGTTATTATGGTAATGAAATATTGATTTGATTCTTTATTTCAGTGTCTCTACATAAAAACTAATTTTTGAGTGCAGGAGAATTTGGGGTGGATCTCTTTGTTGATCTTGTGGCCTTCATTTAGCTTTTACCTTTATCAAATATATGTTACATTTTAAATTCATGGAAAAGTAATTATGTCTTATATAAAGTATTATTTTCATATTTTTTCCTCTATTTATTGAGACGCAAGGAATGTTAATTACATTTATTTTTATGTTTTTTGGTTAATTTTTTCTTTTGATGATTTTTTCCTTGACTCCTTTATTTGATTGTATTCATCTAAAAAAAAGTTGGTTTACATGAGAATTCACGGGAATTATTTTATAAATGTGTTTTCTATTATTTTTTAAAAATTTCTATAAACTATTAGTTGCATGATATGAAAGCTCCTACCCAAGTGGGACACCTAGTTCAAACCTTAAAAACTTAAAAACAAATAATGAAGAATTTATAATAATCATTATAATTCAAGTGATTATTAATTTATATGTGTTAAAAATTAATAGATCATTATTTGTTAATGAATGAGAGAATATTAAATTGTGATGAATTTAAAAATTCATAATGTAACCAAATTTATTTTTTTGGATAGATATTGAGGTTTTGAAGGGTCCCTCACTTGGTAAAAAGTAGATTAAAAATATTAATAAACAGTAGGTAGCATACCAAGAGATAATTCTTAAGACATTTAAATTTATAGAGGAATCTAAGGAAACTCAACTCACTACGAGATATATTTAGATAATATTTAAACATTTTAGGGTTTTACTAATGTAAGTTTAATGTTTGATTAAAGGGTTGAAAAGTTTAAAAAGGTGAAATAATATGCATAAAATAAACAATGATTTGTTACATATTTTGATTAGCTTTGACTTTCTAAAAATAGTAGGAAATATGTGTAGATTACAACTTATCTAGAAAAATATGTGATATGGATGATCTAGGTTCTAGAAACTTAGATATGAATATGTCTAAGTGTCTTTAACTAAATAATTGTATCATAACCCCTCATGGATAGTAGCATCAGATCTGGGAAAGATAGGATAAAGGACATATTGGAGGTAAAATAATTGATGCCAAATATTTAACTTTAATTCTAATTCATTCAAACTATTAATCAAAAAACATATATCAACTTCATCAAGTAATATAAACATTGGAACTCATACATTTAAAGCATACATGAGATTAATCACATAACACATGATTCCTATGGGAAACCATCATGGGGAATAGAACCTACTCTCAATCTTGAAAAAACATGTATTACTTGTCCTATAAAATTATCATAAAGAAGAGACCATTTTAGTGAAGCACCCACTTCACAAGGAGCACCCACCCTTTAGTATTAATAATCACCCACTTTCTATAGATGTTGACCACCAAAACAATACCTATGAAATAAATAAGTCTAAAAATTTGATTTCACTTCAATCTGATGGAGACACAATATATAACACCTTTTTTTCACCCTTCACACTCTTTCAAACTTGCTCACACAATCAATGCATCTAGATCACCCTATTGGATCACCCTATGTTTTTTTGCTCATCCTCAACCCCAAAACCTATAACAGCTCTTTAATCATAATAGAGACATGACCAAAAGTTCATACATAAAATCCTCATTCTAACTTGTATCTTAACTCATTCATCAAGATTACATATCCTACAACTTTTCTTCATTATTTTCATTCAATTCTCTACAAGTTTTTTAACATCTCTCACTTAAGTCTACACAAGCCTAGAAACCATCATCTTTAGTTTCATATTTTATAGTGTCTTAATCAATATAATGTTCACAACATTCCTTATCAGCCACAACACATGCCTTCATTCTAAAGGAATCTACATGGGTCACCTTTAAGTAGTACCCTCTTCTAAATAGGCCTAGATGTAATTTTAGGTCCTATAGAGACCCATTCACCTTTATGACACTTCTCTAAGAAAACTATGAACATAGGATCACTTTCAAATACATGATCCCATACCAAAAAATATATAGGTCCTCCTTAAGTGATAAATAATATCACAACACTATTCTTCTAGAGCACATTTATCTCAAGCATCATCCTATTTATATGATCAACAAGAACAAACACATAGTCAAATTATAAGACTTTATTCATATGAATATGGATTGGTCAAACCTTAAAAACTATACATATGATCATCATGGAGTCTATAACATGATAAAATATTTTTATCATCTTGAAATATCAAAATACCATCAAGAACAACTCAATTATCCCTCTCAGGTTACTTGCAGAACATGAACAAACACATAGTCAAATATGAAATAAATAAATAAATGTGTATAGATATTGAAACATTCAAACTAGGTTCTCTATGTGTCCTAAATTCCTCTAAAACTATTAATTTTATATCATGATCAAATTCTCTATATATCAAAAGTTATATCATAAAAACTAAGCACTAGTTTTGCCTCACAAATTTGAATATTTAAATTCTAATGGTCTCTAAGCAAATGTTAAACTTAATTAATTTTTACCTCATATCATGCTCAATGGAAATTTTAAATAAGAATGCATAATATATATCCTTATATTTTCCTCATCTTTAGTTTAAAAATAGTCATCATTAGATCTTTATTAGAACTCCGATGATTATGACACTCAACACCCTCATGTGTCTTATGAACACTTTTATTGTTAATTCATCCACTTGTGCCACTTGACAATCCGATGTGATTTGTTGACTCTTTGAATTTTCCCACACCATTGATATTTATAATTATAATTAATCACTTACCATTGGATCTTCTATACCAATGTCCTCAGACTTCAACATGATTAAAATTGATAGTCTTTGGCCCATCATAGTCTGCTAGAGCTAATTTGAAGATTTATAACTTAAACTAGAAAACACATCAAGACTCCAAATTTTTAAGTTAGCTTCTAGCCACTACATACAACATTTATATGTAAACTTCTTACCAAAATTGACTTTATTAGTACTTTAGCTAAATGCACAAACTTTTTATATCATGCATATCTACATGATGTGTAGTGATGGTTTGACTTCTCTTAAGATATAAAATGTATTTAGGTATTTACATAAGATTAAATATCACACCATAACTTTCTCAATATATCTAAGGATGCATAAAAACCTCTTATTGGACCTTATAATCCTGCACAAGTGCCATTTCTCCCTAAACTATCAATATGATTACTTTGTCATTAATGAATTAGTAACATAAGCTCTTTTTAACATAAATGAAAATTTAAAAAAATAATCATGATTATAAATAATATCCCCCTTTTTCAATGATATCTAGACACCCTCATAATTACTTATCAACATTTGAACATCTTCATTAAACTTCATTATTATCTTTCTCCCCCTTTGACATTAATGTCAAAGGGCCTATCTTTGATCTTGAGGACCTGAAAAGGATTTCAGGACAAAAGAATTAAAGGACCACCTCTAAGAGATGATACAAACTCCCCATAACACTATGCATAATAATTTTTACCTTGAAATTCTCAAACATTCTCCATGACTACACTCTTCTTTGATCATACTATGCTCTATGAAGACAAAACACACTAAAACACTAAAACATTCCTTAAAATCACCTTGAGAACACTAAGAGGGACTCGCCTAGGTAATCTAACCTTAGCCACCCCTTGTTTATCTTCAGACCATCTTGGTGTCTTGGAGAAAATAACCAAAAAGTCCACGTCTTCACAATAGCTCTGTTTAGAGGCCTTGTAGCCCTACCTGGACTTTATAGAACCCATAAATGTTTTTGGGTGAATTTTCATGGCTTCAAATTTCATATTTGGAGAATATTCATACGCCCCCTCAAACATGTCAAAAAAACACTCATCTCTTCCTCTATAAAATAATTCCTTCATAAACCTAGTAGCCAATTAACCCTCATTTTGTATAAATACTCCTTTATGGAACCAACCATATAGTTATAGAATACTTTGAAAGACTTTTTGAGCACCCATTTTGCCACATCAACTGATTAAATATATTCAAACCTCAATTTATTATGAAAATCACTTTTTCAACAAAGGTTAAAATGCTAGGTTTATAAGAGAAATTTGGTCACCACATCATCTTATAGTCAATGCCCACCTTTTAAACTTTTCTCATACTTAGAGGTCATAAATACACACTTCTATAATTAATTTTGATCTTATATTCTTTCAATATCCAATACTTCTTATACCATGGTTTTTGACCTACATACCCTTAAGCACAATATGGGAAACTCGAGAATAAACAAGATTCTCAAATTATACACAAAAGATATTTATAGATTAAAATCACTTTTAACACATATAAATAGATTAATCAAACCCTATTATTCCATCAATACACTTTTACAACTTGAAAATACACTTGGAAGTCTCCATACATTGCTTTTAGGACTAAAATCCCTAAATAATCTTAGAATGCACCATTCACCAAATCATCTAGAGAAAGCTCATGAATTTGATTCTCCTCTTTTGATATGCATCAATATGAACTTAGACTATTCTGATCCTTAGACTTGTCTACCCATAGAACTCACATGCTCCCTTTGCTCATTTTTGAAGATTCAATACCTTGTCAAAACACATGACTTGGTTTGATCAAGCCATCAAATTAAACTTTTTTGAATTCACAACTAAAAAAAACTTCATCCATACTTTCATCATGGCTGGAACATCTCACAAATGCTCCCCTTTACATCATGCATATATCTTAAAGACATTCAAGCTAACTAAGTTAGATACCCCTTAGCCAAACCCTCTATTGATTTGTAATAATTATTTCTCCCCCTTAGGCAAGCATATCTTCAAATTATATTCTTGTCTTGAAAAATCAACAAAATCTCAACTGGCATCCACCATGCTTCCGATTGATTATCAAGTATCTCTTTGAATCCTAGATAGGGACACCCTGACTTAGAATATCCTAGAATAATGTGAAACTAAGAGTTTCTCATAACTCCTCATATTCCTTTTCCTTCTTGGTCATATGATACTGATAGATCTTCTTTTTCTTATTAGGCTTAATATAAGCAACATGTTAATCCAATATAATATTCTCTTTCTATTCCAAGATTGATTTTAAAATACATGGAGACAAAAAGTGTTCATGAAATACCTTATAAACTAAAGAAAGAGCCTCATCACTAGTTATTGACAACTAATGTTCCTTTCATTAAACATGCTCAACAAAAGTAGGATGTTTGATTTTATCCATACACACAACTAGTCTCAACTAGAACCTTTCTCTTCTTCGTGAGCTTGGTCCCTTCATTCTCAAGAGGATTAGACAGTGGGATCTCCTAATTCTCTTAAACCTATTTAGCATTCTCCACTTCAAAAAATAGACCACTTGGACTTTTACACTCATTAGGACTCACATTTTTCATCTTTGGTTTCCATAGTTTGGCTTGTCTTCTTTCTTCCACTGTAGGAGTCTAATTTAATTTAGTTTAACTTGATGGACTCTAGTTGTAGAACCTATAAATATGACCAATCTTCTCATAGTTGTATCAAACCATTCTTATTGAACGAAATTCAACTTATGTTCCTTTATTTCAAAAATATTTTATAAAGTGTTCCACATCATGACAGTTGATGAATTCAACCTTACTCCTTCTATTTGATTGATAATTCTATTCATTCTCAGCAGGTCTTCTACAAATCTTTATCGTTATGACCAAAATGATTACGAGTATAGCAGTAACCATTAAAATTTACATACCTCATGGTATTTGGTTATCTAATTTGATTTATCTTTATTCTTTCAACACCTTCATTCCTTAACTGATGATTGATATTCAGGGTGTAATTTCCTTTGTTCACATTGATCTTTATATTGTATTGAGTTACATTCTTTCATTCTTCTTTATGACCAAGTCTAGTTCTATGACTAACATGCTTTTGACTGTTCAGAATGTTATCTAAATCAATTGATCTCTTTTCAAACATCATTATATTACTACATAGAACACTCATCTTCTTTAGCTTTGAAGCTTGTAGATAGAATTTCCAATTGATAACTTAGATTCCTAACTATATATGCATGTTCCTTGATGTTTTCATTCATTATGGCCTCAAATGCATTGAATTACTCTTCATAGTCCTTGATTTGAGACTTCATCTTCTTGGTATTTCTATTTTCAATCTTGAGATCTTCAAGGCCATTCATGAACTTAATCTCATAGTCCTCCTTGTTTTCTTCAACATCTATATCACTCCAAGAAGATTCTTCTTGATATGAGAAAACTCCTTCTCTTGCCATGAAAATAACATCATATTCAATAGGACTAACATCTTCATTATCAAACTCAGAATCATTGTGTTCACTCTTATTTGATGAGATGCAATCTTTATTGGCGTAGAGACATTTATTTTTTATTTATGTATTTCTTCTTGTTGTCATACTTTGTTAATCCTTTATTCCTCTTATGATACCTAAATATCTTCTTTCCTTAATATTATCTTTTGCCATGCTCTTCGTCATCATTATTCTTATGCTTATGATGGAATTTGTTAGTAAAGTGTCCTAATTATCCACATTTTAAACATTTGAAAGGTATTTTACCCTTATACTTTACTGATCCATGATTTTTATTATTATTTGGATTCATTTATTTCTTGAATGTTGCTTCTTTATTTGGTAGTTGTTCATCATTTAATATAATCTCATAGGTATTAAGGATGCCATGAAATTCATCCATCTTCATTTGAGCAAGATCATGACTTTATTCTACAATAGACACTTTTGAATCAAACTTGAGGGATAGAGACCTTAATAAATTTGTAATATAGTAGATTATTTAAGAGTCTCTCCAAGACCTTTGATAATGTTTAGAATCTCATCAACTATCTTAAAAAATGTGACACAAAATCTTCTTCCTTCATCTCAAAACTCTAAAATTATTTTTGGTTAGTCTGCAACTTGGCCAACTTGACATTTGAATCCCCTTCATAGATGACCTATAATTTGTCCCATATATATTTGGAAATTTTACAATAAATTTCCTTGGTGTACTCAGTCTCTTAAAATTCATATGTGATGGTATTAATTACATTAGAATTGTTCTCAAATACCTTATTATCAGCTACACTAATTAAAGGGGTTTGGGGGATGAATATCCATCCACAATAGATTGACAAATGCCAAACCCTATTGACATGATGTAAGTCTTCATCCTTGAACAATATAAAATATAAATTGACCCATTGAACTTTGGTGATTGATTTGTAGATAAACCATGTATATCTTGACTTTCCATATTCTACCTTGGATCACATTCAAGTAGTTAAAATTTAAAGTAAGGTCCTACTTTGATAAAAATTATTGGAGGTAAAATCATAAAGATGGGTGGTAAATGAGTGACGATAGATATTTAAATTAAATTCTAGTTCTTTCAAAATCTTAATCAAATAACATATATCAACTTGATCAAGTAATATAAGCATGAGAGCTCATATATTCAAAAGCACACAAGATCAATAAAATAATACATTATTCCTATGAGAAACACTCATGGGGAATAAAACCCATTCCCAAACCTATAAACACATAGGCTAATTATACTATAAAATGATCACAAAAAAGTGACCCTTTTTAGTGAAGCACCCACTTCACAAGGAGGACCCACCCCTGAGTATGAACAATCAGCTAATTGCTCTAGATGTTGAGCACCCACACAACACCTATGAGATTAATAGCTCTAAAACTTTTATTTAACTTCAATCTAGTGGAGATATAATGTATAACACCTATTTTTAATGCTTTACACTTTATCAATATTGATTACATAAGAAATGCATCTAAATCATGCTTTTGTATCACCCTATGCTTCTTTTTTTCCCTAAACCTTAAATATATAGCAAACATGTAATCACAATAAATACATGACTAAAAGGTCATACCAAAGATCCTCACATTAACATGTGTCTTAACTCATTCACCAAGTTTACATATCTTATACGTTTTTGTCACTCTTCTCATTCAGATCTCTACAAGTCTCTTAACATCCCTCACCCAAGTTTAGACAAGCCTAAAAACCCTCACCTATGGTTTCACCTTTTATAGTGTCTTCATGAATATCATGTTGACAAAATTTCTTTTTAGCTAGAACACATGCCTTAAATCTTTAGGCATCTACATGGGTCACATTTAAGCAGTACTCTCTTTTAATTAGATCTAAGTGTCCTTTTAGATCTTATGGACACCCATTCACCTCTTGAACACTTCTTCAATAAAATTAAGAATAAATTATCCATTTAAAATTTATGGACCCATGCCACACAATATATAAGTCTTCATTAAGTGACAACAACCATCACATCACTCTTTTTCTAAAGCATAATTAGCTCAAATATTATTATTTACATATGATCACCATGAATGAACATACAATCAACTTATAAGACTTTGTTCATATGAATATGGATTGGTCAAACCTTTAAAAACTATATAGATGATCCTTATAGAGTCTATAACATGTTACACAAATTTTATCATCTGGAAACACTGATATACCATCAATAATAGCATAATTACCCTTCTTGGGTTACCTATAGAGCATGAAAAAGCACATAGTCAACTTTTAACTAAAATCAATGCATCTATATAAATAGTAAAAACTTCAAGAAATGTTATCTAGATGCACCTTGAATCCTTATACAACTTTTATTTTTACACCATGATCAAATTTTGTATATATCAAAATTATAGCATAAAAACTAAGAATGGGCCTTCCCTTGAAATTTTGAATATTTAAATTCCAACGGTCACTAAGAATATGTTAAACTTTAGTAACTTTGACCTCATCTCATGCTCACCAAAATTTTTGACCAAAAACACACTATTGATCTCCTTGGATTATCTTCATATTTATGTTTCAAGTTTCACCATTAGATCTTAATTATAACTCTCATGATTATGACACTTGGTACCCTCATGTGATTTATAAACACTTTTGTTTTCAATCCATGTGCTTGTGCCACTTAGTAGTCCCACATGTTTTGTTGAATCTTTGAATTGTCTCACACTTTTTATATTTATAATTATGATTAAGTTCTCACCATTATAACTTCTATACCAATGGCCTTAGACTTTTATAAAATTAAACTTGACAGTCTCCAGCCCATCACAGTTTACTTTAGCCACTTTGCATATATATAACTTGAGATAGAAAAGACATAAAGACTTTAATGTTTTGTGTAGCTTATTGGAAGTCTAGATAACATCTCCATATAAACCTTTGACCAAAATTTATTTTATTTTTACATGAAATAAATTCACAAACATGATGGATCATACATATCTGCATCACATGTAGTGACGGTCTCACTTCTTTTAAGCTAAAAATTGAATTTTTCTCTTTCTAAAAGATAAAATGACACACCAAAACTTTATCAAGACATATAAGAATGTCTTATAACTTATTATTTGACCTTATAAAATTACACAAGTGCCATATATTTCTAAGCTATCAATCTAATCACTTTATCATTAATGCATTTGTACCACATGTTCTCTTTGACATCAATGACAATCTAAGACAACAATGACCATGTTCAATAGAAAATATGCACCATTTTGTGAACACATCATGTGGCTCTAGTTTCCTTAATGTGTAAATCATATCTAAATAGTATAATGATGGGCACAAAGGGCCAAGATTCAAAAATGAGTGTCTGGTATTGTGTTTGAGTTGACTAGGGATGTTTGTGGTATGAAAAAAGTCTATTAAAGTGTGATAATAAGATCTAAGATAAGTCTACGGATAAGATAATAAAAGATTATGTCAAGTATAGCTATTATCACTCAAATATCACTTCTAGGTGATTACATTTCCCCCTTTATTCTATAAATTCAACAAAGTAAAATGACTAGTATAAATGAAAAAGAAGCATACTTACACTTAACATGGATGTCAAGACCCTGAAGTTCAATCTAAGTATGCAAGGTTGGGTTTGTGTATGTGAGGCATGAACTAGAAATGAAGTATGCATAAATCAATCCTTACTTAAGAGATATCAAAAATAAAATAGTATGATGAGTAAAAAAGTAATTGAGTAAAACCAAGTAAAGAGATGGAAAAGAGAAAATTAATGAATACACCTCATTGGGTATGCAAACTAATGCTTAAACCTATGGAAACCTCCATGTTTGCATGTATATATTGTTGAACTATTTAATATCTTATACTAAGATAATATCTTCCTGAATCCTCATGTCTGTGTGGATCAAGAACTCAATCTGATTTTAACTCCATTATTTCCCACCATTACTTGGTGGATCATGACCTATGAATATCTTGGATTAGACTGGTAGTGTATCCAAATATCTCATGTGGGTGTATCATGAACTCAAGTAGGATATGAATATATAGTTTCCCACCAATGTGTTAGAAAAGGTTCCTCAAAATACTCCAAACAATATTAATTAAAGGGATAAATTATGCAATGGAGAGTACTAACAGGGGAAAATGAGATGAAAATATTACCTACCATTTATGATGTTCAAAGATGAACCCAAAAATAAGAAGTAAAAATATTCAAATAGAAGATGAAACATAACCAACATAGAGTTTTAAATTAAATTAAAGTAAAATAGATTACTCACTCTACATTAACCATATACAAAATAAAATTAAGAAAACCATAAGTGAATGATTCTATTAATATATAAAAATAAATTAAACTAGATTATATTAAGATAAAGTGTTATAAATAGTATTTTATGATTATGTTGTCTCTTCACATTCCATCCTTTCATAATTCAAAAGGAAAGACTCTTCACATTATTCTATTGCTTGATTAGTTTTATAAGGCCAAATACATATAAAAGTTATACAAATGAAAAATCATATACTTTGTAAAGGTGTACTTATATTATACATTATGGTTTTACCATGATCCATATTTTTCCAACTCTTTCCATGACATAAAAATTTGCCTCATCCCAAAAAAAAAATCATAAACTAACATGAACATAGCTCAATAGATAATCCATAAACGTAAGTTGTAGTTATTGCTCCAGGTGTTGTTTACCAATTTTCACTCTTTGTACACTAAAAAGTCACCCTTTTAAATTTTCATCTAAGTAGCATAATATTCTATAACCCTTTTTGGTTTTAAATAGACTAACACAAATAGGTCACCCTTCTTTTTAGGTTTTCAAACAATATATCCATGATCCTAATGTTTAGACTATCTTAAAAAAAACTATATTACACCTAAAGTCATAAAAACTAATGCACAAAACTTACTATTACAATTGAGGAGGTTTTTAGCTAAATCACTAAGGTGATTGTTGTTATTTGTTAGTAATGAGCAACTAGATTTTGGTGTACCCACTATCATAGGTAGTTGCCGAGACTTCACATTTTTGTCTAAATTCCACTCCTATATAATTTTTTAAATTTACTGTAGAGGAATAAATTATAGACCATCTATTATTTGTGTAAAATACAAATCGACTTGAGATAGATCTTGCTTGAGCATTTTCTAGTCTGTGAGTATTTCCCATACCATGGCAAGTAAAACATGTAGTGTTATATGGATCATTATCATATTTTATATATTATCATCATATGTGATTATAATAAATTCCTTGGCATTAGATAATTTTAGATGAATGTCCAAGATGAGATAATCCAATATGCTTGATGTCCTTTGGGCATGGATGGTTGCAAAAGTATTATGCATTATTTCATTATGTGATTCTTGTAGCTTCATTATTATAGCATCACTAGAATTCAAATTTTTTTTTATTGAACCACTCATTTTATATATAGCTTTTGGTTGATCCTCCTATATGGCTTTACCTTTGTCTATAATGGGAAATTTAGGTTTTTTAGTAGCTAAGGATTGATTCATAAAACGTATCTAATTTAGCATATCTTGGGTTATCTATTAGACCTACCTCGTAGTAGAGTTTAAAACCTTATCATATTCATTAATGAGTTGACATATGATCTTTTTTAAACTCTTAAGATCTTATCCTTGTGTGCATAATGCCAAAATATTAAGTGCAGTTCGCTAAGTCTTTATGAGCTTTGTCAATAAAGCAATGAATTGTTTATCTTCTAACGTTACCAGATCACATAGTACTTTCATAACTAAGGTGGGATAAGTATTGTTTATCAATTATTTCACACCTTTCAACTACACTTCTACTTTATCCTTCTCTTCTCATAGCCTCAATACTTCGTATTGCATACCGAAGGCCTTCTGCATAATTGATTCTCAAAAAGAGACTACTCCTCCAATCTACTTCGAGAGTGGTAGTTGGGTCACATCTAATGATGTTTCCATCAAAATGGTGGAAAGCTTCATGTATGTGGTCATAGGTGTTCCTAGATCAGGTTTGAATTTAGCCAATGAAATTAAGAAACTAGTATGCCTCGTGTACTAGGGACATCAGATAGCCATTGGCTAGAAATCTATAATTCTTATGTTTTGCCCTTAGTGTGAGCTATGGTTGTTGCTTCTACCTATGCTTCTATGTCCTTGAGTTTAATAGATTGGATTTTTATCAAGATTTTTTTATTATCATCTTTAGTATGCCCTTTATCTTCCTCTTTAGTGTTATCTTTAGAATCAAATTAAGATTTGGATTTAGCATGTTTCTTAACCTTGGCTTTGGTTTTAGCTTTAGCCTTATCTTGAGCTTCCTTCTCCTTTTATTTTGTTGCATAGTTGGCACCTCTTATTGTCATCATTTATCTTCGTCATGTTCTTTCTCATTTAATTAAACTTCTTTATCCTACTTGTTCATAATAACAACTTCTTTATATTTATTCTTTATAGCTTCAACTTCTTCAACTAACTTTCATGCAACCTATACTTCCTCAATTTGTTTTCCTTATGCCTTAAAATTCTTTAGATTTATTTTAGGTAGCCTCTAATTCCTCATCTTTATTTTATTTCTCAATGCCTATATCTTGTTATTTCTATTCTTGACACTACATATATTCTTGTTGTATGGCTTGTGAAAATTTTAGTTATGCTTATTATTATTTTTTATTGATCCTTTCTTTCTCCTTCACCTCCTAAAATATAGGTGTACCCTACGTATTTTGTTGTTCAGGGACCTCATTAGTTACAATTATATCCAATATTTCTTTATCACCTTCAAGATTGATGTCAAATTCAATATTATTGGGTGATTGTGATTCACCCAACTAGCTTTTGTGGAACAATTTATTTTTTTAAATTGGGATAGAGGTGTGAGAGTCTGATTTTACTTCTTTACACTCTAGGGATGAGATTACTATTATGTTGACTGAGACTATTGTATGCTACTTTATTCTCTAGGTTAGATGAAATACACCATCCTTTCTTACATAATTTGTGATGGCTTGGTGGAAGGATGTGTGTGTTGTTATCAGAACAAGATAGGTGTATGACTATAGTCTCTAGGTAAATCCACCACTTACAGGGTTTATGGTCTTGTGGTTGATTTTGATGAAAATATTTTATCATTTAACTTGTGATGAACTTATTTTTTAATAGTATTAATAATAATAACATGAGCTACTTAAGTAATATCAAATTAAATGTATTTTTTTACCTGATTTCACACTTGGCAAGTACACACTACTTTCCAAAAGAATAATTCTTTTTCCTCCGCTAAATCATACACCTATTTATACTATCTTTGCACATGTATTGGATCACTTCTTGTTATTCTACCCCCAACTTAGGTAGGTATCAATCATTAGCTATTTATGGAACCATGGGATGTTCAAGCTAGGAAATTTTTTACCAAGTTCTTTTATGTGTTGGATGCAGTGAGACTCTAATATAGGTGCTTTCCTATTACCAATCTCTTATTATGTTGGAAATTTTAGTTGTGATAGTTGTATCATTCACCCCTGTGTATGTATTGTTTATTACAAGGGTGCTTGATTTGCTTGTGTTGGTTGTACCTCTTGAGGGATGACTTGAAATGGAGGAACCAACCCATAATGATTTTTTTCTTGTTGTAGAATTCAACCTTCACTTTGACCATTGAAAGGAGAAATGGCATTGGGGTGATAGTTAGAGTAACTAACTCATGAACCTTGATCTTTATGGCATTATGCAATTTGGTAACTATAGTATGTTGTGTTTTATATTGCATTACATCTTTTGTGATCCTAGGATGTGATCAGATCAAAGCTATGGATTTAATTCAACATATGTTAAATCACCCCAATTAATCATAATATTATCCTATTTTAGTCTGTTGGATATTTAATAAGGCATTACCAAGTCAAAAATCTAGAGTTGCATTAATTGGCCCAAGTGGAGATTTATACTACATGAAGCATAATAAAAGAGCCGATTGTTTTTACTAAAATGTCTTTATGCTTTTTGAATGTACATTTTATATATTAGTGGTGAAATAAATTATTATAATTGGAAGACAATTGATGTGCTCTAATAAATTTTTCACGTGATAAGCAATGTCAATTATGTCGCTTGTTGCTTGTTTCAATTACTTGGTTGTTTTAAAAAATCTTTTGGTGATACATTAAACAATAATGAGTAGTGAAGCATCCTCAATAAATTCAATATATTTTCCTCACCCCACCATTGTGGCATATTTTTCCTTGATATCTAAATGTATTGGTGATGATGTGTACTTATAAGGAAGGAGAGATTTATTGTAATTGGGTAGGTCTATTGCTCATGTCATGATGTGCATATAAATCTAGATTGTAACATCTTGAGATAAATTCATAGCTCCTTGATTTTATTGGCTCAACAAAGTCATCCTAACCTCACATAACTTCCCAAATGTAGAAAACTTAATTAATCATTTAATTTCATA
The DNA here is from genome assembly GCA_037957365.1 of Torreya grandis. NCBI lineage: Eukaryota > Viridiplantae > Streptophyta > Pinopsida > Cupressales > Taxaceae > Torreya > Torreya grandis. Next base: position 441,776 of record JARHVA010007528.1, on the reverse strand, counting down.
GCCTCGTGGTAGATGTTGGAGTGTTAGGGATCCTAATTATACTATTCATTAAGTATCTTGGCCAAATAAAGTATTTTTTACTATGTATGAAGTCGAATAGATCTAGATCACTATATTTAGTCTATTGAAGACTTGACCAAATTCTTATTTCCTCTTTTTTCATGACTCAATCCATCATTTGGAATGAATTATTGATTACATCAGTTGTGATCTAGTTGAAATTTTGTTGACAATTAGGTACTCTAAAAGTAGATGGCATAAGTCTATTTCTAGTTGAAGGTTGTAATGTTTTATTTTTGTATATACCCTACTATTATATAGTTGTTGGCACCCAAATTTGTGTTATTTATCCCTTTGAATGCATTGACTACTTGAGCACAAATGATCTTTTTTAAATTAAATTATTTTTTAGTAATTATGTTGATATGGATGTTTAGTGTTTAGGATATTTAATTTATTTATTTTCAAGTCATTATCTGTTCGTGCTTGTCCTTTTGGTTAAATTAATTTTCATTAGGAATCCACTCTTCCTTTTTCTACCAAATTTACTTCAAAAATGATGAAATGTTTCTAAATGCCATGTAATTAATATTTTACCATGATCGTTGGCCTTTTGTTCACCATACACATCTTTTCTCCACCTTCTAGGACTTAATCACAAATCTCAATGTAGTTGTAGCCAACCATCTTTGATGATATATCTTTATAATGTGATTGCATCCTACAATGATAATTACTTCCTTATGGTTATAATGTGTTGCACAACAATAGATATACTACACAAACATTTTATCCTAAGAAAAAAAATTAAAAAACATAACATAAAATCCTAACTACATTTTACTGCTTAACAACCACTCAAATTTTTATATGAATGATAGAGATTAAAGATGATATGGCTTAAGCCTACAACCATTTATTCATCCTTATAATATGGTTCCCTGCAAATATTTAATCACTATATTACCCTATGGTGATAATTCATGAATGATGTAAGGTCCTCTCCATTTAACCAACAACTTTATTAGTTATTCAATGAGCCAATACAAATAATTTAACTCATCCACTCATAAGATTGAGCAAAACACAAAAATTTATCTCCATAGTGATAATATTTTGCATTAACTATATTAAATGAATATGAACGTACAAACAAATATATAAGAATAAGATTCCTATAATAAGGGATTTCTAAACTCTATAAACTCTCAACTATATAACCAAATAACCTATTCATGACTGTTATTGTTATTCACAACAATAACATGCTTTGGTTAAATAACAAACCATATCACCATATTTATATTTTACTATACAGTACTAGTAAATATTTATTTACCATAAGGTAAATCAGTCATAAAAAATTTGCCCAATGTAAAACTAAATCCTAGCATTCACCCCCTGACCCCCCCTCCCACCCCCTTAGTTTTCATATGGTACAAAAATATTCACACTCTTATCTGTAGTATGTTCGCCTCTTCTAGCATGCTCTATTTGGCTCATGACCTTGATAAAGAGAGGCTCACTCCTCCCATGGTTTTACAAGATTACCACAAACCTTGACACGAACATCAACCTACTATCTATTGCTCACCTCCTAGTGGTTTTTAGGATATCTATCATAAAAAAATTTAAGATCCATGAACTGATTTACAGTGGTGTTTTTTGTCCTTTCACAATGTTTTCACATCAGGGAATCATGTTTTAGAATTTCACACAATTACATATCATAAACAAATATAATTCATTTGTTATTATTTTGTAAATCACATAGTGAAAATTAAAATGAAAAAAATATCCCACACAAATCACAAGTGATTCCTAAATCCCTATAAACTCTCAACTATATAACCAAATAACCTATTTAGGATTATTGGTGTTACTCACAACAATAACATGCTTTGGTTAAATAACAAACCATAACATCATATTTATATTTTAATATGCGGTACTAGTAAATATTTATTTACCACAAGGTAAATAAGCCATAACAAATTTACCCAATGTAAAACTAAATCCTAACAAACTTTTTGAGGAATGCTTTAAATCTACTCTTTTAAAGCAATATTGTTTGGTCTGGGTAAAATTGCTTATATTATAAGTCTGATCATGTCATGATTTTTTATATTATTTTTTGATCTATTGTGTTCACTCTACTCTTAGTCTATTTTATTCCATCTTGGTGAAGTACATCAACCATTCCTTTAATGAATCATAATCTCCTAATCTCATGAACATTGCAATGTGTAAACTAGGCACAATATATTCCATAGGCATTACTGCCTCAAGGCCATATATCAATTAGAAAAGAGTGAACCCTATAGCTCTCATATAATGTGTTTGATAAGCCCACATAATCATAGTAATTTGATCTTCTCAATCATCTCTTTGAGCATTACAATTTTTGGTTAATATCTTCCCTAATAATTGATTAGGTGCTTTTGCTTGTCCATTACCATGTGAGTGGTAAGACATGATTTTATGGTGTGACATCATGAACTCTTTAGAGAGAGTATTGATAGAATGTTTTATAAAATCTTTTCTTCTAACACTTACCAGTTTAACTGGACATCCAAACCTTGTGATGGTGTTTTCATATCTGGACTTGGAAGCATATTACTGACTACATCTTGGACTTACAACATTTTTCACACATTTCATGAAATAGTATATTGTAGTAATAATATATCGGGTATGGAACTTTTTTGGGCAAGCAACAAATCCTACAAAACAATTCCCCATTTTTCAAAAGGTTATTCTACAAGTATGCATAACAAGAGAATTTTATCATGTTGGTTGGGCTTACCCATTCTATAATAGACATCATAGTGTTTAGAAACTCTATGTGCATCCTAAAATAACATGAGCCACTAAATACCATGATCTAGGCAATAATTTAGATGACAATTTGGGTGACAGTTTGACCCAAATTGATGACAGAATATCCAAGAGCCATAACTTTTTCACCGTAGCTTCAATTGACTCATCGTTTGAACCATTGGAAAAATAATAATGAGTATAACCCCATGAGCTAGAATTGATATGAATTCCATCTTATGGTGTTTTCCTCATTCTTATATTTTCAATAGTTCAAATGGTGAGCCAATGGGAGCTATGATGCAAAATTTATGGCTCTCGGAAGTTTCCTCATCAATTAGGGTGGAACTGTCACCCGAATTTTCAGCTGAATTGTTTCCCAGATCAGACCAATCTAAATTTTTTTACTTCTAGTGGCTTATCTTAAGAAATAACCCCTTGCAATTCTTTGATGATCCTCTTGAAGAATTGATAGTCACTCATGCTCTAGATCTACTGTGAAAAATACATCTTTAACAAGTTGATACAATAATTCATTAATGAATCTATATGTTATGTCTTGAGTAACCATTTATTTTTTATCCCTCTCAGTTTCATGTGAATGAAAACTTCCTAATTCAAATAAATTTACAATGTCCTCCATGTTATCAAGAATTGTAAATGTTCTAAATAAATATGATCTAGGGATTCATCTTTGAGTTTCCTTGGTTCCTACTAATTATAAGTTGAATGAGGTTATCAAGCCCCACATTATCCCATCCTAGATTAACATTAATTCAGAATTGAAATTCTTAAAAGATTATCAACCATCTCGATATGTGTCCTCCTAGAATTGGTTTGTTAACTATGTATCACAATACCTAGTGATCCATGAAAAACTAAAAATGAGTAGCCATTAACTAATGAAAAAACTTTTATAATGCAAACATGATGTTTAGTTCTTACCTATTTGTTCTGGTGTAATTATTCTCTACAACTAACAGTTTCCTATTATCAAAATGAATCAAAGGTTCTAACCCACCTTCTCCTAATTACACTAAGTTATCTCCTACTATACTGTTGATATCATCCACATGTATGTGGAATGTCTTATTCTAATCAATAAATACTATGATCCATATTGTTACTGACCTTTTTCTAACTCAATGAATATTTTTTGACATTCTGGTGTCCATTTAAATTTGGTATCCTTGTGCAATAATATCTCCATGCACATAGATATAGTTTCATGGTCTTTTATAAACTTTGGATAATATCTAGTACGACTAAGATGCACACTTTATTTGAGTTAGGAGGAGGGGTAATTCATACCATAACAACAATTGTATCTGGGTTGATCAAAATACTATCATTACACATAACATGGCTCTATAAGACATAAAAAAATTGTAAATATTAGAACATATTTTAATGTAAAGCGATGTGCAAATCCCTATATCACTCCAACATCAATGTTAGGTTTGAAAAATGTTATTTAAAAAGAGATCATAGATATGCCAACCATCTAGATGGGCTTTTAGGAAATTATGAATGAAATATTAGAATGTGTTTACCACAGCTTTAAAAAATGTAATAGGTTCATTCTTTAAACCAAATAGTGTTACCTTGTATTCAAATGATCCCCATTAAATATAAAAGGAAGTATTGCCCTGATCCTAATTGGAAATTGGAATCTAGTGATATCTAATTATACCATTTGTAAATGAATATAGCTCATGTGTAACCATGTATTAAAGGAATTCATATATGAAAGGAATAAGAAATGTATCATCAACACAATCATCATTGAGTGAGCAGTAGTCCCCACACACTCAGATTTATCTTGTAGGCTTAGGTTGAACAACTATGGGGCTCACACATTCTGCTTTTTCAACTAGATAAATAATTCCATATTCTTGCATTTGATCAAGTTTGGCCATTACTTTGGTCCTCATATTTGGATTGATCATGTTGGGTCTCTTTTAAATAGGGAATTCACACTCTTTTAATTATAATTACATTTATCTAAGAGATTTATAGATGACTTTTACCTCTGATAATTTACATGATAAAACATCTTGATAATCCCTTAATAGCTATAAGGCCTCTAAGATTTGCTCTTGTCCCTAGGAATCTATTATTATTTCAAGCTTATGGGTTGGTTCTATCAAAATATTTCCTTCAATATTTAACAAATGTTCCTAGTATATCTTACTTGATCCACTAGATAAAGTATCTTGAATACTGCATTTGTCTTCACATTACATAATGTTCATAATGCATATTTTTTTGTATTCCATTTACTTTGATCTTTACAATCGATTCATACCATCTTCAAGTTATGTCTGAATGAACCCTTCTAGATCGAGATCTTTATCACTGTTATTATCACTTTATTCTATAAGATCATCAATTATTTAATTACATGTCTAAATTAGGAGTTGTTATTTTTTGTTAGCTTTGTAATTGTGTAGTACTAAATCCAAGTCCTATGTAGCCTCCTAATGATATGATGATTCAAATACAATTTTTATATCTTCTATGCATCCATGACATAAAAAAACATTAATATTTTGTAAGGCATTATTTACTAGTGGAATATTATGTTCATACACAAAAGTTTGTATGAATTTTTTCTAGAGATACAATAATATTTAGTTTACCTTCTATGATCTTGATGCATATAGAAATTTATTGGAAGAGGTTCAAAGGTTTAGTTGATTATGTGCACCCAGTATCATGTTTATACTCCTTGTGTAGTCCATATATCAATGCACTAATGGATATGCAATTTAAGATATTGACCTCTTGAAACAAAATCCATGATTATTTAACACTATCTAGTAGTTAAAACATTGAATTCAAGATTTTTCACTCTTTCTCCCACTATATTCTAATATTTTTATGTATGTCCCACCAATTTGTAGTGGTTCCTTTTAGTGTGTAGCTAAGTGCATTGAATCATTATTCTACCTCTGGTACTCATAAGACTTAATATGAATTGATTTAGATCCTCTATCTCAAAATATTTAGTTTTCTGTCATTATTTAGTGAAAACCATGCACAATGGTCACAACTCATGATGTCTAAAAGACCAATTCAAGATGTGCACATCTGAGTCACCACTTATGGTCAATACGAAATCCTAGGGTAGAATACCTTCTGTGGTTGGTTCAGTATAATCCATCATATTTATACTAGTATTATATAAAAGGTATACTTTAGATCTTATTAGTGAATGCACTGATGTAGAAACATAATCTCTGATGTAAACCTACCTAACTGGAGACTTTGTTATAATAGGTTTGAATCTAGTTCTTATTCTTATTCTTATTGCATAGTACCTAGTTTCCACTTTTAACATTCTCCAAACTGAACCTAATATTTCCTTTCATTTGTACCTACTTTAAACTAACTATTCTCCCCATAATAATAAGGAGACTTAGGATATTTTGGGATGATATATGCCTTTTACTTAGACTTATTTAAGGGTATGACCATGATTATATCTTTCTGATGAACTTCTAACTAAATGTACATAGTATTAATTGTTATTTAGACATCATAGGCCCTTTTGTTATTGATTAAGGTAGGGTAATGATTATTTGATATATTCATGTGAATGACCTCAAAGTTACCTTAAAATTTGAGCTCAAATAATTCAATTTCATCATATTCTAACTGTGAAATGGGTTTGACTCTACCATAATCCTCTAAGCTCAATGTTACTAGATAGTATCTCATATTTGGTTGACAAATGACTTACCATGTTAATCATGAAATCATATTGATTGTGCTTATAAAGTCAAATTCTGAATTTGAAATTTCATATACATTCAACTCAATATCTATTTTCTAATCCATATCACAAAAAAAAAATATATTTTGACATACAAAACTACTTTATCATCCCTTGTTTATCCTCACTACACACACTCAAGGATATTGTGTAGGAAGTTGGTGATATTATGGGATATATCTTCATTGTGAAGCATACTAAGTTACTTCACCAAATACATTAAATTAGTCACAACACCCACTTTCCACCTTATCCTAACAATTGTCCCATACATTTTGGCATTAATATTTATGTTATCATCTTTAAAGATTGATTTTTAATGTATTTCCCATAATACCTGCATAACTTGATACATTAAATTCTTTTTATATATTAGGATCATGATATTAATGCATTGGAATTTTATAATACCATGATCCTAACGTATCTATAAAGGAGATAAGACTTGTTCAACTCTCCCTTGCCTTGTAATAGCTTGCACAAATACATTTTAATTTCGCTATGCATTAATCATATTTACATTGTGCACTCACTTCTCATTTTTTTTCCTCAAAAATAGGGAAATATTTTGTTTGATTTTGGCATTTGACCATGTAGTATGCATAATAATATTTTATCTAAGGATTGGTGAAATAGTTCTTCACATAATCATTTTATGCTTTGCATAGATAACATTACATAGGGTTTGAGCTATTGATTATCATTGTTGTGACCTTAATTATATCCACCATGATATCTTTCCCTATATCCCCCTCTATAGATTACTCTATTATATTTATATCCCCACCCTTTTGATTTTTTTCCACCACATAATATCTCCCATACTGATGTTGAAGGGAACTTAGAGTCTAGTTTGTCTATTGTTGCAAAAAAAAAAAAAAATCCAATGTTAAAAATATTGACAATAATATTGGTATGAGGGAGATGATGTATCAATATAGATTAATATACCATATGTCTGATACTATGGTGATGAAGGCATCTATCCCATACTACCCTTAGTTACATTTATAATCTCTAAATTTGGTCCTAAAATTATTTTCCTTGTAGTGGGTATTTATTGAGATGAAATTGTGAAGACCTTATTCATTATATCTTTATTAATTCTTACATATATCGAGATCTTCCCTCATCATGATTTGTATATTTTCAAAAATTATAATACATGCTATATGTCTTTTTGATATATTTCTAGAGAAGTTGAAACATAGAAATGGGATGTCTAACTACCCTTTAAATTTAACAAAATTATATTTTAATTTTTATAGAGGCATTCCTATGTTGTTACTCATAGCCACATTATATGCACCATAAGCCTAATTTAGGATTATCATTTTCATATATCTCATTCATATTCCTCATAATAGAATTTAACTTATCCTCTACTTTTGATGCCATAGATGGAAGATCTAAATAGCACTCTATATGTTCTTCTCGTATGGAAATAGACAAAGTATCAACTATGGTGGAGAAATGGGATCATGCAATACTGAACCTTATTCTTGGTCATAGGCCTTCTGTGAACCAAACATCTTTATCTATGTCCTATATATTATCACATCAAAAAACCTAAAATCATATTCTCCAACCGTTTCTTCAATTTTATTTTAAATTTACTTCAAGTATTGAATAACTTGACTGGAACATTTTTACCTTAGCTTTTACTAATAGGAAAAATTTGACTTTATTCAAATTTAGGGCATTTACATTTATTTAGAAAATAAACTCCAAGGCACGTCCAAATAAATCCCTTATGAGTTTGTAATTCTTCACATCATTTGATGTTACCCCTTTTATAATCCATTTAATTTTATAGTTTACCATGTATTGTTTAGGGTCTGAAGACCCATCATACAACATTAAAGGCACAAACATTAATATATTAAGTGACACAAATGATAAGATGATATTTTTTACTATAAATGTCTTAATACTAACAATATTATGATTGGTGGTGATTACACACCAGTAGTTATGATGTTAGGCAATTGTATAGTGTTTACTTTGACTATAGGTTGTTGTATACTAATCTTTTCAGGAGTAAAAATAATTCCTATAAATTATTTCTTTCTCATTCCTACTTGATTTCTACATTGAGCCTTCCAAACTTCTCAATAAATGAATCAAACTAACCTGAATCAGGTTCTCTTTATATATTTTTTACATTTAGTAAATAAAGTAGTCTTAGGGATGTGCACACTTCAAATGAATAATGTTTATTTATAACTTCTTGTAAATTTGAACTTGAACACGTAATATTACTACCTTAAATTTTAACATTTTCCTAAGAAATTTTATTACTAGTTACAACTAAAAACCCTTCCCTTAACTGTGGTCTACCTCTACCTAAATGTTATCCCTATACATCACTACATCAAGCATATTATTTCTCATTATGCATATTCTCATATGATGCATACCATCTTATTTTAAAATTTTGTACATCTTCTATCATCAACCTCTCCTCTATAACATCTTTTTCTTGTATGTCTCTATCTCTAGCACTTTATCCTCTACTCCCAGTCCTATTCATAGTTACTTCAATGTAATTTTTCTTATTACCCCTTCTTTACCATTGTAGTTCCCTTTCTAGTCCCATAATTTTATTCTCTCTGAGCCATTTCACCTTCCATTTTCTAGGATTAGGTTCAAGTTCATTTTTTTCAACTCATAGTCAATCACTTTCTTTTCCATGCACACCCATGGTGCCTAAAGTGAATAATCCATGTTGGATGGAGTAGAAACCATGACCTTTCCCAAAATCAACATCTCATTCAGAAAAAGTAGTCACTACCAATATTTGGTTATGATTCCTTGGATAAATCAATCATGCACATTCTCAAAATTTACACATCCTTATACTATAAAGTCAATAATATAGCCATAAATTTTGTATTTATCCAATAATCTATTGATTGAAACCAATCAGTGTTTAAGTTTTGAAGTCTTTCAAATTTTTACTTTGTCTAGACTATAAATTATGTTCTCCTCAAACTAAAGCAATAGTATTCTCATCTAATTAGACACATGGATAACAATCCTAGTAACTTGTACCAGAAAATTTTATATATTTTACCATAAATATGTTACTGGATAACTGTTTCTATTTTTTTTTAATATTTGTACATATTATTCGATAAAGTCCCATTGTCTATCATCTAACCATATTTCCATATCTGCCTTCACTAGTAAGCATCTCAACATATTTCATCCAAATAAGTTCAACATTGACCATACCATTGTTAACATAGGTTCCTATAATTACTCCAAAACATGTTAATTATAGGGATAACATACATAGTGGATAGTCCCAATGGGTGCAAAAGAGATGATAATATTACCTACCATCTACGATGTCCAAAGATGCACCCAAAATCAAAAAGGAAATAAATTTGAATAGAAGATGGAACATGAATAGCATATCATTAGAAAATATATTAAAGTAAAATAGAGTACTCAATATGAATTAACAATATAGAAAAGAATATTAAGAAAACCATAAAGAAAATGATTCTAATAATATCTATCACCATACCAAATCAGATTCTAATACAAAAATGTTATATATATATATATATATATATATATATATATATATATATATATATATATATATATATATATATATATATATAGTTTTTTATTATTATGTTATCTCTTCACATTCCAACCTACTTATACATAAAAGGAAAGACTCTCCACATTATTTTATCGACTGATTAGGCTTACATGGCCAAATACATACAAAATTTATATAAAAAAAAAATCATATACTTCACACAAGTGTCTTGATATTATACGTCATAATTTTAACATGTTCCATTCATTATCTAACAACATATGTAGTATATTAATCTAAAACTAAACTATGTGAAGTGATATAGATATTTAATTGTTAATATTCTATACATTCCCACTCAGGTACATTAGGTATCTCTAGGTCACTCAAGAGTTCTAACCACTATAGATGGAGTAAGGCATGAAATTGGTGACAACCTAGAATATGATTTCAAGTGTATACATCATAGATAATTATATGGAATTTTGTATTCCATTTGATTAACTAGTGTGTCATTTATCATATAGAAATAATATGTCAGGTACATGCCCCCAAATCTTATATCTAAGTATATAAATTTTGGATTGAGTTGTAATAAATTATATCTAAGAATTTGAACTAAATATGAGAATAGTCATGATGTCAATGAGTCCCCCCAGCCTAAGTAAGTTTTATGAATATCAGCTAATCTAGTGTGAATCTAATCAAAATATAAGAATAATTATCAAACATGTAGTTGAATCTATGCAAACCTTTATTGTACCTAGTGTAATATTCTAGCCAATCTAAGTTGTTCCAAAATTAAGTATACTAGAAGTAACACCACATCTTAAATAGTAGTATCATGTTGTATTAGTGTCCCTATTTGAGCACCAATGTCTATTTGGTCTGAAATCTATGTCATTGTACTAATTTATTATTTCATGTTTTTATTATCTTTACCTATGTTTGATTTTTTTAACTAATCCTATGTGTTAAACAATGTTCTATGAATGCAATATAGAAGCCTAGTCTCTATGAAAAACCCCTATGAACACCCCCTCTTTTTATGGTAGTTGTTGAACCTCTATAAGAACTATCCTCAAAATAGCAATCTTTATAAAATATGTGTTAGCTAGAGCATATATGATAATTACATGATAATATAGTATACTGTGAAAAAATAACATCAAAATTTTTGAGAATCTAAGTGTAAGTATGTAGTTTAAGATGTTTTCCATGGATATTATTACACAAGGGTATCAATATAGATGTAATAAATATATGTAACAACATATTTCATTAGGCTTGAGTAGTTACCTCGGGGAATGGGTCATTATATCCATCATGACACCCATGTACGAATGGCACATGCATGATATCCATCATGGAATCAAAGCATAGTGTGTGAAATAAGTAAATAAAGGTGTCATGTTGATGATGTTACAATAAATCATACATATAAAACACATGAGGTATAGAAAGTAGGCTAAATGGTCATAATACAATGGACATTGGAACATGTCACTAAATTTGAAAAAATAAGACATAAAAGGACATGTTAAAATGTCTACATATGCAAACAACAAATAAGTTGGATTATATTCACATAGAATGACATGTTAAAATATCTACGTACATAGTCAAGAAAGCAAACCCAAACACATAAATATATTTCCAAGGAATACATAATGTGAACATAAGTGGCATAGATTTAAAAATGTCATATTTAAATGCCATCAAATAGAAGAAGCATATAAATACAATCAAGTCTAAATTATGAAATCTAAAAATGAAATCATGCATGAAATTATTACAAATTTGTGTAGTAGGGAGAACGTAGATATGTTGAATCTAAAACACTAGGAGTCATCAAAACGTCTAATTAAGAGTAGCAATGATCAATATCAAGGTATAACAATGCTATAAATAGAATTTAGAGAATGTAAGTATCAAACCTAGAAATGAAAATAATGTATAAGATTCCCTTGAGTGGGTAAATATGTTAGGTTAATAACTAAGAATCAATGTATATACCCCTATTGGGTATATGATAATATGTTTGGATTAGTGTAATGGACCTTAGTCCTGTAAGCAATATGAAAGAACTCAATTAAAAAAAGTTAAGCATGTAGTATGATAAAAATGACTATACTAATATAGCTAGCATATGTAGGGTCTAGTAAATATGAGAAATATAAAAACAGTAATGCATACAATCTATATATAAATATTTTTTTTTTTGTTTTGGCATGTGATATTTTTTTTATATTTTATAAATATAAGGTATGTACAATAAATATGAAAATGACCTATGTACATGGAACAAAAGAGAGAAGGAAAGTATGTAAAAAATGGTAGGAAGCATACTAACCAATTAGTCTCATGGGAGATGCACTATCATTATGTGTTATCTCAAACAAGGGAACTTTGATGGTGGTTACTATGTGAAAGGGTAACTGAAATTCCACAATCTAAAGTATTGAGTGATCTATATCTATATCTTTATTTACTTGTGTAGTGGTGTTATGAATCTGTGCCACTGATTATGGTATTTTATGAACTCTAGGGTCTTAGGAACTAATATGATATAATAAACTATAGGTGACATAGGTTCCCTATGTGGAGAACCACAAGAACATAAAGATATTTATCTTTACATAAAATAAATGGAGAAAGGCCCTATATAATCTATGACATATGTTTAACATAGGGATATATCTAATAATGGTCTTCATGGGAGAGTATCCATACATATCGATAGTATATGAGTATACCTTGAATGGACTAGTGTCTTTACTAAACTCCAAGATATATCCATAGGAATTTTAATCTAAGTTATAACTAATACTTATGATGTATCTAATAATGGTGATAGAAATATCACTAGTGACTATGTTGTAACTACCTATGGGATAGGTAAAGGATATGCTTATAGAAGAACCTTAACATTGACCACATTATTTCTATGTATGAACTTTATGAGTCTATGCACTATGGATGGTATGGCTCATAGATTCTATAACTATGGCCTACCCAATAACATATAAAATATTCCATTATTAGGTACTACTAGGAACTAAATAGCTATATGTGTTGGTTTAACCTATAATGGAAACACAATCTCCATGATGGAGCTTTGAACATGACCAATAAATCCATGTCTATGTGTAATATATCCTAATTTGACTACATAAAATGTTTTAAAAGTTTAATACTACACATATTTTAATGCTTAACCCATTGTCAACCATAACACTCTAGATAAGATGATGATCTATGTATGTTCATAATAATAATCAATTTATGTTTATAACATCATCAAAAATATCCTATCATAATAATATGATGAGTGGTCTAGGTTTAACTATAGTATGTTACATGCCAATGATTTTTTGAAATGGGTGTGACTCCTGTAGAATAGTATGATATGAAACTAGTAGTGTATGTCCCTAATATGTCTAAAGAACACCAAATTGTGCTCACTATCGCATTCACTATTGATTTTAAAATGGACCTAAGAATATATTTAATGCCTTAACTTCCATTTTTTTATACTTATGGTGCCTTTGTGGGTGTGCCCACATTAATAATTTTAGCCTTAATCAAATATTGTATCTTATGTTTTAGGCTTATACATTTGTTTGTTTTATGTCCTAGTTCCCTATGATACTCACAAAAACATTAAAATTTTATTTATTTGAAATAATTAATGTCATATAAACCTATTTAATGGGTTGGAGAGATATGACATTGCATTCCAATAGCTGATGTAAAACCTCTGCTATTGACTCTTGAAGTTTGGTGAAGATTCAATGTTGTGGAATAGATAAAAATAATCTAGGAGATGGCTTAGAACCTATATTGACTATGTAATTTTGATCACTCTTGTTTTCAATTGTCCTTACCTTGTATGGAGTCTTAATTTACCTATTAACAATTGATTCTAATCTATTTATATTGTATGTGGCATAAATATGTGAATGTAGGAAACTTACATAGACAAGATAGCTTCATGTAAGCATGGTAACATACTATGTTTAAAGATGTCCTAAATCCCTTTGTCTACCATGTGGATAGTCACTTTAGCTAATATATTCATGTATTTTAATAATTATTATGTGATAGGTTCATTTGAATTTTGTTTCAACTATGCAACTTGGGCATATGAGATCTTATCACTTAGAATGATGGAGGATTGTGTTAAAAACACATCTACTAAAGGATTTAACGTTTTAATTGATTGATTTAGAAAGTCATAATACTATTATAGGGCTTAATAACTTACACTGAATGGAAACAAATTCATGATAAACCAATCATTAAAGACATAATTAAACATGTTACATGTAAAGCTCTAATATGATTATTTGGGTTACCCTTAGAATACTTTAGACTGTATGGAAAAAACTTCATGATAAACCAATCATTAAAGACATAATTAAACATGTTACATGTAAATCTCTAATATGATTATTTGGGTTACCCTTATCATCATATAATGTATGATTAAGTGGAACCAATCCAGATGGTAGGGGAATTTCCACAATGTGGTGTGCCAAAGGTGTATGTAAGATAATATTAGAATCCAAGGCATGTGATGTTTTAGTGCCCAAATCTACCAAAGTAGTTTGTGACATTTTACATGAAATGATGAATTCCTAAAAGTTTAACTATTATCCCCCTCTACATAAATCTACAAAAATGCTGACTTGGAACAAAAATATGCTTCTCTAATTGTGTTTTGAAAATCTTGTGAGATTTAATTTGACTAATGATTAACATTTTCATGTTTTTGAATGTGTTTTGGTTTCATGATCCATGGTGAGATTGAGTGGAGAAGAATTAATAATTGAATAAGTATTTAAAAATAATAAGACTAAATATTTTGTTTGAGAAAGATAAAGGATTTAGGGAGGATAATGTGATGCCAAAATGCAAATTTAAAATTGCTAATATTTAATGTGAAAACAAAGTTCTGATGCCCACATCATAATCTATCAAAATGAGAATCCAAAGCTTGGATATTTTAAACCCATAGTAAATTCTTTAGTCAAATTAAAATTTGGAATTCAAAGGCCTCACTTGAAAAAACCAAAGTTTCAATAAAAAGTGTTGACTAAGGAATAGGTAGAAATCTAGATAAGTGTGCATTTTTGAATTTTTTTTAAAGTGAATTTTTTATTTATAAAATTCTATAAAATGAAATTGTGCATGAAAAGTTCACATGTCCATAGAATTTTAAATATTCACACAAGTTCTAAAATCCCATTGGACCCAAAAAGTGTAAATTTGCAACATATTTTTTCAAGCCCACTAGGTTTAAAGTTGTAAATGGGGTTTGATATCTAAACAAATGAAAATGGTGTAGAATTACAACTTGGTTCTAAAAACCCACAAATGAATAGGTAGAGATCTATATAAGCTCTTTAGTATTGTACATTTGCCAAAATGCAAGCAAGTTCTGAAAACCCACCAAAAATATAAATATGCACGAGAAGTTAAAAAAACTAACCAAGGTAAATTAAAGTAAAATATGCCACATGTCATTATTAGGTTATGCAATGACCTCCAAAGTGGAAAATAAATAATAGGTAAAGTGTTTTAGTTAATACAACTATTTGGACAAAGTTAAAGATCTTTATTGATGAAGATCATCATTACAAGGGTTTTGAGGTAGAAAATGGGCCATTTGAAGTATATTTTTAGGGGAAGTTATTTCATTCCCTAGATGATTCAAATGGCCATAGATCCCACAATCCATCCACTATAGATGGATAAATCATGAAAAATGCAAGTGTATTTGATGCTATCATGATAGAGTTAAAGGCATTTTTTGGCATGCATAAAGAGGAGGACAACCATCATGGAGGCATGAGTTAAAAATTGACTACATAATTTATATTCTTTATTCTTCCCTCCATTCTTGCACTCCTTGTTATTTTTTTTGAAAAATGTAACTGGATATTTAGCTGGTAGGTCATCCTCAACCTAAGTGGGAAAATTATTAATTGAAAAAAATGGTAAAACATTTGCACAAGAAGGCAAATGTTTGTTTTACACCAAGGAAGAATATTTTTTGTAAGGCTAAAATGCAAAAAAATTCTAGTTGGGAAAAATAAAAATATCATCATGGCATACATAGCCAAATATAAAAAATGGTTACCTTACAAATCATGAGCTTATAGGCATATTCAAATACATCTTCTAGATGGAGCATCTTCTAGAAATATTCTTGGTAAGAAATTTGTATAAGTAAAGAGGGCTTGTCCTCTTTATAGGGGTTGGCTCTTTTTAAGAATTAGGATTTTTTAACTTTCAAAAATATCCTCTTTACAAATGCCTTTTGATTTTTGGGACTCTTTCTATGTGTTTTTTATTTTTATTTATAAGGTGAATGCATATGTCCGGTCATTAGAAAACTATGAGAGAATTTTGTATATGTCTCACTTATTTAAAAACAAATCCACTTTGCATTTCACCATGTTAATATTTTGAACATTCATGTATGTATATCTAATTTCAATATTAATGGAATTTATCTATGATTCCTTCTCTTTCTTGTTAATGAAGTGCACTCATACAATCTTCATGAACTGTTGATTGGGTATCATGTTTTATGTCTCTTAATGGTAGTAATTTTGAGCATGAACTTAGGTTATAAATTCCTTTCTACATTGTGATTGGGGAATGTTGTGTTGATTATATTTTAAAGATATCCTAGATTTAATCAGTTGATAGGAGAAGGTGCTTGAATCTTCACATGAAGTGTATGATTTGGATATTTCAAGGGTCATTAAAATGTTTGTATTAGATTAGAATCAATGAATGAAAATCACTATTGATAGTTTTCTTATCTTATTTCCTAATATTTTGCATCCTAGTATGAATGATAGCATGGTATTTGAAGGAATTTCCTATGTTGAAAGCCACCCCAACTCATTTAAACATACCTATTTCATCCTACTCATCCTACCCCTACAAATAATACATGGTGTTAAATATTTTAAGTGTTATTTTCTTGCAAATGCATGAATGTTGTATATCTAAAATGTGTCTATGACTTCTCTAAATATATTAGCATTGTAATTTTACATTTGGCCCCTAGTTGTCAATAATTTATATAAAAATTAATATTTAAATCACATTTCCATATATCTTTAGTAGTTTGTGTATGATTTAGAAGTATTTACTCAGTTTGTGTGATAGCTATTCTTGAGTGGATTGTGTAAGTTTGGTTATGATTTGATTAGACCTATGTGTCTACCAATAATTACCTAGATATTGAATTGTATTATCACTCCTTATGACCAAGATACCCTATAGGTATTCTCACCTTTGTTAAAGTAGAGATAAAAGTAGAAGGGAACTAATGATACCCTTTGTCGGTGTCTTTGAATCATTATTAGTGTTCAGTCGATCTATATGTTAAACCCTTTCCCATTTATAATGACATAATTTAGGTATATCATCTTCATTTTAAATATTTTCAAGTATACAAGGTTGAATTCTATAGGTGTATAACTAGGAACTAACATGATGATTTAGTGGCTCCCTTATAAAGAGGTAACACCTTATCCTACAGAGTATGAACATCATACATAAGGGATTGTAAATAAGGATTAGATGAAATAACCAAAAGAGTTTTAGTTTTCACTGAAGGTTGTTAAATCATAATTTTATATTGGGCTAGCTGAGTTGGACCCACTGTAGGTGTAACAATGTAATTATCTAGGGGAGTTGAATATTGACCATTTTTATATTTTTTGAGTTCTTCCTAAATAATAATGATGAGGTCATCTTGTATATCTATAGGTTTTGAAAGAAAACATGGAAATTATTTTTTATCAGTCTCATCAAATAAATTATTGAATTCTTCCATTATAGTTAGGGAAGTACGAAAATAAGTGGTTATATGTTTTCAACATTTAAAGAATTTTAATCTAAAAAAAATTTCAAAAAACAAATATTGAATCAAATTTGAAATTTTAGAACTATAATTTGGGCATAGACACAAAAATAATACAAACCCTTAAAGCATCTAGGGTTAGGATTTGAGTAATGTTTGAAGTAAATTAGGTTTACCAAATTTTTCAACATTTTAATTTTTTACTAATGTAAATCCTAAGTTTGATTGAAGGGCTAAGTAGTCTAAATCATTTAAATAATATGTATAAAATAACCATCAATTTTTTATAGATTTTGACTAGCTTTGACATTTTAAAAATAGTATTAAATATGTTCAAAAATACTTATCTAGAAAAACACCTCATACAGAGGATCTAAGTGCTATAAAATGAGATATGAACATATCTGAGTGTCATCAACTAGATCCTTGTATCATAAACCCTCTTGGATAGTAGTACCACATTTGGCTAAAGGCACTTTGTGGCTCTAGTGTCCTAATAATGGAGCTAAAGTCATCTATGTAATAATACAAATATAGTTTAGGTGCACTTCTATCTCTATTTATGGGTTATGTTGCTACATGAATGAATTTTATAACTCTATATTATGCCTATTATATTTTTTTTAGTAAGACATGAGCTGAAAAGTGTGTTTGTTAGTAGGATATGTTGGACATCCTCAACACCTTGTTTTGAATAGATTTTTCTACATACCAATAATCTAAATAGGGATAAATCCATATGTAGTTCTCCCCACTTAAGTGTTAGTATAAGTGCAAGTGATAAGAATGTGTTTCCTCATACCGAAAATTCTCACACGTAATTTGGAGAGACTAAAGAGAGTATTGATCATGTACACATAGATGACCCAAATAGCATTGATACCACATCATATGTAGAAGATAATATATTAATGGAAAGACACTAGAGTTTAACTATGGGATAGATAAGGATTGAATACTAGTCAATTTAATGCTTATGTTATTTACAACAAAAGAATGGCTTTTAGTATTTAGACAGTATCATGATACATCAGATGTGTTGGTTGATTATATCATTTTAAATATGGTATAAATGTCAAAGAATTTTCTATAAATTCTAATACACATTTAACTTTTTTCACTTCAAAATAATAAATGTAATATATCCTTGTATTTACACAACCAATTAGATAGTTATATGGGGGCACACCTTGTTCAAATTAAAACTGAATAAGCTCTAGAACATTGATCTAAACCTTGATTCCCCTAATTAATTTAGAAAAACAATAAACATAATATGATTTTTTAAATTACACATCTTTCATACAATTAATAATTAAATATGATTGTATTTATTATATTTTACCCTACTATTTTATTATTTTTCCCCTCAATTAATTTTCATTTCAACTAACTTAGAAATTCATGAACTAGGGCCTACTATCAAGCTACCCAGGTTCATGAACTAAGGCCTACTATCAAGCTACCCCGTATTTTATTTTTCCATCTAGAATGGCTCATTTATAAATTCTCTCTTTATTTGACGATGGAGTTTGAATAGCCATCTTATATGCCTGTGTATCGATCAATGAACTAGGCAAGTGCTTCTTCTCTTGATTTTATGATTTTTCTGTACTCGTGCTCAAATTCTGAGAAGATAAAAGGCCTGTAAATCCTTGGATATTCGTCGTCACAAGCTCTGTGGGAACCCAAATTTGTTTGTCGACTAGAAAGCGCACAACATAGGCCACGGAAAAGCGCTCCGTCCATCCTTTACTAACAACCCGATGCTCCACGCTGCGGTACCTGCCGTTGCTCCATTCGTTCACAAAATATATTGTGCATATATTGTCCATATATATATATATATATATATATATATATATATATATATTAACACAAACGATGCGAATATGTTACCGGAAGGTATTTTGTAAAGAATTTCTGACCTTAAGTGAGTCAGCTACATTCACAACAAATGAACGAGATAGAGGTTCTACATTCAACCACTCTCCCTCCTTTGATCGAATCTGGAGTCCCCCTTGGTTGTCTTGGTAAAGGATTGTAAAGCAACTGATATCTGTATACGAAACCCCAACCTCCTCATCCATACTTTTGCCATTAGATTAATAGTGGTTTAAACGCAAGTAACCTGTGCATTCTTCGAAATTAGAATGGTAGAAAGTCTTCACGTCTATCGCGAGGCTCGCAATAATAATTTTACTGATCTTTCGTTGGAGATCTGCTAGGCCCAAGGCATACGTTGGAATTGTCTCACTGCCATTCATGTTTAGAACTCAATTCTTAATGAGCCACAGCTTTAGATATGGAAGGTATAAGAAACATAAACAATAGATATTCAGGCTAAAATTAACATACTAGAATTTTGGATTTCCCTCTCCCAACCATATCATGTGGGAGAATTCATTCACTGAGTCTGAATCTGCGACTTTTAACAGGGAGAAGATCTCAGAACAAGGGAAATGATAGTAGCTCATGGCTGGATTAGTAGTAACGGCTCTATCCTTAGCCACTGCCGGCATGGCAAATAGTTGGCTTTCTAGGGTTTTCACTTCATCGACAAGATTTTCTGAAATTCCGTGATTTACAACAGAGAATAATCCCCATTTTTTGCAAGATTCTCTCACAGCGGCAACCCTGGGATGATCGTGAAGTTGTTTTAGTCCTTCGCTATCAAAGTCTGATGCAAATTGTGAAATGTGAATTAGTGGGAGATCAAAATGGGATTGCAGCGAGGAAGGCATTATGAATCACAGTAAAACTAGAAGAATCCTATAGCTTAATACTGCATTAATTCTCTCTTCTTAAACAGCATTCTGTGTTGCTGTTGCTTACAAATATCATAAGAAATATAAAAGAATAAATGTGTTGTTGAATGCGCCAGATAAATTAATTAAATTTCGGTTCCATTGATAAAAATGTAGTTCAAATTGAAGTCACCGGGCTGAGATTACTTCTTTTGAGGCTCTTCGGCATATCTCTAAGGACAAACGGAACCCCTGAAACTAAAATCCTTGAATATCATCAGGCGACATGAGGAAAGAGATAAGTTTCGTGACGTTTAATGCATTTTGCCGGCAAAAACGGCCGGATTTTTGGACACTGAATTGGCCCTATCTTCTCTTGTGAGTTCCTATTAGCTCTTTTGCAAGTAGAGTTGCCAAATAAAGATGAATATTCTCGTGGTAAAAGTTAATTAGCCTCCTAGGCAATATTTGGGATCTTTATGTGCGCTAAGTGTTTGCTTATATACATTTAAAAATGGTCCTATGAGATTAGTTACCATTATTTTAATGGGATTTATTAGAGTTAAACACAACAGAAATTAAATTACATAAAAATCACGGTGAATATATAGAGTTATTTAATAACACTAAAAACTAATATTATTCATTTTGTTATAAATTTACATGGGTATTATAATTATATAAGAATTTTTTTTTGTATAAATAAGGTGACCCGTATCATCATATATCTCTTAAATATCCATTAATATGAATATACTTATAATTTCTCACAGATAAATAACAAGTTATTTACATACTATTTTCGTAATTCACAACAATAGTACAACTAACAATGTATTCTAATAAATATATTGTAATAACTAACTATATGCAATAGTGCATTATTACTCTCGTAATTGTTCATATTATGAAATATAAACCAATTTGTGTTTCATAGGTCTTAACGAAAGTAAAAAAGAAATACATCAATTTCTTATCAACCATTCACTGTCGAGAACACATCAATCAAATAAGTATAGAAACTTCAAATAGGTACATCTACTATCAACCATTCACTGAGAGAACATCATCAACCTATACAATATGGGAACCATGATCAAGAACCATCTATTCAACTTTCAATTTTGTATCTCCTAAACACTTTTTAATGTAGTACACTAGGCAATTAAATAAGAAATACACGTCTTATGTGTTATACATACAAAAAAGTGCTGAAAGTAGAAAAATATCTATATCCGTCACTATAGCAAAAGTAGCCCTTCACTAGTGGATAATAAGAGGTGTTGAAAGATTTTATCCTCTACTATCCTCTAACCTCCAGTAGGTTCCCTCATTATAAAAAAGATTCAAAATTATAACTATGTCCTCATTCATTGATTCTTATTCATCATTTTCTTCATCAACATTCATGGCATTCCCCTATAATTTTCCATCAAACAAGAACTTATATATCTTTTTGCAATTTACAATCAAATAGATAGATTGTTTACAATAGAAATAAATAAATCATTTCTTTGAATCTTTAGAATTTGATTCTTGTTGAAAAGAAGATTTAGGTCTTATTTTAATGTATGACATATTTTCTTTGTTTTTACCATACAGTACACTTTCAATTGGATAAATATTCTAATTTTCTTCATCTAGCATTGAATAAATTAGATATTTGCAACCTAGATTTATTTTTCTTAGTGTAAAAACCTGTTGAAATAACTAGTTGGCATGGTATTTAGTAAAATATCTTTTGTATCATCATCCGGTACAACTAGCTTTATTCTTGATAGTTGATTTAGAATAGAGTGAAACTTACTTATGTGTTGCCCCATATTGCCACTTTTTGCCATCTTGAATCCAAACAGCGTCTATTTTAGAGTCATTATTGCACTTCTTATTTGAGATCCAAATAACTTGTTAAATGTAGTCGAAATGGTATTTGATCTTTTTGATAAGTCGATATGATGCAACTAACCATCAGTTAACCCCAGACCAATAATTATTGTTGCTTTCTAATCTTTGATCTCTTATTTTAGTACTTCCTCTACATCTTTTGGCTTTTTCATTTTTCCTTCAAAAACATCCCAAATATCCTTGTTGATTAGTAATAACTGGGTTCTTACTTTCCATGTATGAAATTTTTTTATTCAAAATTTTCAATGTAGTTCAATTTGTCCATTATGATCTCCCACCTCCCACAATTTAAACATTGTATATAAATGATCATGCATCGAATTATATTTTTATAGATAATATTAACCTTGATAATAAATGATTTTTTAAAAATTGCTATTTTTGACTTTCATTCACACACTAGTCTCAAAATGAACTTTAGATTGAACAATGACTCAATAACATAAATTAGATTTATAAAAAAACTAATTACAAATCAAAACAAACTAGACAATTATCTATAAAATAAATAAACCCATTCTAATCATATGAACTCTAATTTAAAAAAAATAGAAATGTTATTCTATATAAATCTCGACTCACAATAGTAAAAGACCTTAAACAAATCTGAATGCATTAACCGCTAAACTCATTGACTCTAATAAATAAATCATAAAATCTATGTAGATAATTAACTCAACATAATGATGGCAAAAGCCAAGACCATGTAGAAGCATCAAATTGCAATCTGTTCATGACGATTCTATTTCAAACTCGCCAACGAGGCTCCATTTCAAGCATGCCCTCCACCCTGTAATGCATGATGCGTACAATAAACTTTTCTAAAGTCGTTGTTGGGATGTCGTTCAACCTTGGAGTTCGTTAGAAAAACAACACAGCCGTTCTGAGATAGATCAGTCAATGTGGAGGGAATCGGATAAATATCTGATCGGAATAGCATGGGGCTGTAGCAAATGTGGACGAGCTGACAGAAAAACAGAACAACACAAATCGCGTGAGCTGCAAGAATTAATATTTGCGAGTATGGAAAGGGGCACAGATTTGGCTGGAATATATCTAGACATTGACACAGAAAATGCATAGAATTTTACTAATCAAAGATTACTGGACTCAATAACCTTTCAAGAACAAAAGCATAGATAGCACCGTAACTGTAATGCACAGAATGCGTGTTATCTCTATGCATAATCTTAGACAAATCTATAAACTTGAGAATGGATGTAGAGTTGTAATTTATCAGTTTAATACTAAGCATACATATTAATAGAGACGTTATAAGCTCTATAACTATCTAGATATCACGTCTCTGATCAGACCATCTACATTTTTTTATAATAAAAATAAAAACACGTCTTTCCGCTCCTCAGATAACTAACAATGAATGCCCCATCCAAATCCATTTAGACTATCATGATGCACATGATCATATAGTGCTCTGATACCATATAATGGGATTTATCAAGTCCAACATAGCAGAAATTAATTCACATAGAAATCATGGCGAATACACAGAGATATTTAATTAATATATAAAATAAAATAATTTACTCTATTACAAATCTATAAGGGCATTACAAATATATAAGAAAAGTATTTTTTATAAATAAGGTGATTCATATATCTTTCACATTGCTCCTAATATGCATATACTTATAATTTCTCATAATTAAATAACAATTAATTTATTTATGCATTATTATTATAACACACAACAATAATACAAGTCACATTATATTCTAACAACTAAATATATAGTGAATTATTATTCTCATAATTGTTTACATTATAATATAAAAATTAATATGACGAATAATTATTTTTTAATATATTTTAAACAAAATTTAACATAAAATATGTAAATTTATATAAGGTTAATTATGTTAATAAGTGTTCATGTATCATAATGAGTCTTTCATTTTGTAATTGATTACGAGTTCAAATTTTAAGTTAGAATATATATGAAATCAGATTTCCCTGTTGTTGATGTATGGCATGGGCTAGTTCTTCCATGCAATAAAGCTAAATGTCTGACAACGAGGATGCATTTCCATATTTATGAGTAGGTTATAGTTACATAATGGTTAGTGGTCGATATATCCAAACAATCACATGAGTACGTTTTACCATATCGGTATATCTATTGTCTAAATATTTAAATGTTCTATTTGATGTCATTAATTTTTTATGTTATAATTTTATGTAGATGTAAGCATGTAAAGATTCTTTTGATATGTTTTTAATCCAAATACTTTTTATTATTAATGACTTCTCGAAACAATGTAATATAGGATCTCGTCTCTATTAGAGAAATATTGAGAGAGAATTGATTTGTTTTATTTATTTTGTATAATGTTATGTTATTTTATATTATAAAATAATTGGCTTTTTGTAATTAATGGTTTATGGTTTTATTTAAGATTAATGTTTAAATATGTTTCGGTTTTAAAATATATTAGTGTTTTTATATTTAATGTGCATAGACAAAAGATTCAACATGTAATCAATGTCTGATAATTTAGTTTTTAACTATTGTCTATGTGTCAATGTGGCATGCATATTTTATTTATCTCGATTTTGTTTATAATTCTAATATTTTTTTAATGAATATATATTTTCTTTTGATAATATTCTATAAAGATATGTAGAGTCATGAATTCATTATTGTCAAAGCCCAATTTTGTTATTAGAATGTAATATGTGCTATCCGAATAACACAAAAATTTAGTTGTGTTATGTTTTTCATGACTTATAATAATCAATTTCTTATAAACAGAGCTTTATTAATAATTTATATCTTGTCTTAGAATTTATATAAAAATAGGTTGTGAGTTTGAAATATTCTCTTATTTTAATATCTCAATGGATATAATAATAATAATAATAATAATAATAATAATAATAATAATAATAATAATAATAATAATAATTTTATTTTTCTTTGAAATATCTATATAAGTCTCAAGGTCATGATTTTATTTCTTACAAATCTTGAATTTATCATTTGAAAGTAATACTGTGCTTTATATAATGTGAAGAGATGGTTGCATATTTATTTGTTTAATAGTAGCATGTTGTTAGATGGCATGGAATCATTAGCTTCATGCAACTAGTGTAATTCTCATCTTAGGAGTATGTAAAAGCAGGGTGTGGGATTTAGATATCATGTTCAAAGCATATATATATATATATATATATATATATATATATATATATATATATATATATATATATATATATATATATATATATAGTATGGAAAGTTAAC
The DNA here is from genome assembly GCA_037957365.1 of Torreya grandis. Classification (NCBI taxonomy): domain Eukaryota; kingdom Viridiplantae; phylum Streptophyta; class Pinopsida; order Cupressales; family Taxaceae; genus Torreya; species Torreya grandis. The sequence goes on along the minus strand of JARHVA010007528.1, from coordinate 415,817 downwards.
ATCAAATTAGTCTTGGCATAAATTTGGAAAGAATATTTTATTTGTCTAAGTTTTTCAATTTATTTTTATACTAATTTTTTATAAAATTAGTTTTTAATATGACAAATCGACTTTGAAAATATTTATTTATTATGTTTGATACCATTAATAATTTAATGTTTTATATTTTAATATATAGGTATAAATGTTAATGTTTATTTGATAATTTATTCACCTAAATTAATATTTATGTTATCAATATTTTAGAAAAAATAAAAAATCTATTTATATAATTTTATAATACAATTATTTTTATAAAACTATAATGTTACGATTATTATTTTTTGGCCAGCAATAAAAATGGCTTGACACATGCGGAATGTATGACTCTTTTTTTAATAAAGAGGATAAATGAATGTTGAAACCATGATTTAACTTCGACCAAAAAAAAATTGAATGCATGAAAATTGCATGACGGCTTCCAACCCAAATGTAATATTTCTACCTAAAATTAATATTTCTTGAATATTAATAATAAATGAAATTAGACCAAATCAAAGTCAAGATGAATTCATGTTTATTGTACTAATAATTTTTTAATTTTATGAAAAATTTATTGATTTCCAAATTTTTCTTTTTTCAAAAAATTAAATTAAAATTATATTAGAATAAAATACATATTTAAAGTTTTCCTATATTAATTTTTTGGAATTATGAAATTGGTTTAAAAACAGAAAAATAAATTTTTATATATATTAAACGATTAAAAATAATAAACAAGCAAAAATTGATGCAAAATGAATCTATTTATCTTTATAGTATTTTCTTAATATGCTTAAAGAATCTTTGTTAATTATTATTCCGTCCAAATTTTAGTTTTATTTTTGTTTTATAATAAATATTACCATAATATGATGTGTTATTTTTCCTCAATGGGTCCTTTACCTTTACATGAACAATTATAATAAAGTATGATATAAAAAATTGTTATTGATATCAAACACGTTTTTGGGGTTGCAAAGGAGCGTGTGAAATTCTGAGTCATAATTGAGATCCTATTCACTTTTTTACTCCTGAAATTAGACCAAGATTTTATAACGTTCAATTTTATTTTTTTTAACATATCCCAAATACTGACTCCTGTTTTTATTTTATCATTTTAGTTTTTTAATAAGACATTTTTTATTAGATAAATACTAGTTGAGAATAGTGAATATATAGTAATTTTTTATATTAAATATGCAGTTTAATTTTTGGTTTTTTTCAAATTTAAATTATTATTTTTTATTTTAATTTTATTTCAGTTCACACAGTTTCATGTTAAAATGAATACATTTTCATTATATTAGATATTATTTTTTCAAATTTTTCTGTCTGAAGTACAACCTTTTCCATTTATGATTTTAGACATTTTGGCAAATTTGATACATGTTTAAGATAATAAATTTAAAATTAAGGACATTAATACAAAGTTTAGGAAGGATGAATGACGAATTCAATATATCAAGAAGATAAACTGGAACTATGTTCCCATTTGATGATGTTTAATTGCAATGGATTCACAGATCGGTGCTCATGTGCAAGAAAAGGGAATGACTGAGCCTTGCTTCCTATAGTTTTTCAATGGTCCACATTTTCTTTTTATAACATGAAAATGACCAGGTTTTTTCACTTTGTACATTGGTACCTCTATGATGAAGTGTTAGGTATAGTTGCCCTTGATTGGTGATTTGTTCTTTATTATAAATATAATTGAAAATGTTACTACTTTTTATTAATCATTTTAATTGTGCGTAAATGTGTTATCAATATAAATGAATGATATTTGTATATATCAGAAATAGTTTATATTTAAACTTTAATAAAACCATATTTATATTTGAAATATATTTATAGAAATGAGTTTTTGGCTTTTTATAAATTATAATATTAACTTTTCAATGTAAATATAGATTTAATTTTCAATTTACATGGACTTAATGGGCCTTTTTAGGTTTCTCGATGTGGATACCACAATATTACACTTGTAAAAATAATAATTTATTATACCACGCTTCTTATTTACAATTATATTATTTTTAGTTGTTACTTGTATACGTACAAGAAGTACTGCTCTGGACTTTTCACACTCTTTAAATATAATTAAATATTTAACTATGTTTCCCAAAGCGAAAAAAAATATGGGTCATTTTGTATTTTATGTATACATATAAAATATTGGAGAATGATTATAGTGTATTTTATTAAAAAAATATAATAGTATAAGTTATTCTAATATAATTATTATAAGTTTAAAAGTTTACTTAAATAAATAAATAAACGTGGTAGTTATTTTTTGGTTTTTGATTTAATTAAAATTAAATATTTTTGAGTTTTGGGTCTATTTTCTTTTTTAGGTTGGTTTTTGTATTAGTTATTTATGACATTTTATTATTTCATTTGAGTTGCGTTCTTCTTGATATTCTGTGCTCTTTTTTGGTTCTTCCGTTTTTATATTTTTTTTGGGCTTTGTCTTTGCTTTCCCAGTAAATTATTTATGTTTTATCTTTTGACATATAAAGGGAGGCACAAATCTCATATTGTGTCTGGAGCTAGCATTTGCACCAACTATTAAAAGTGGGTTTAATCTGTTATACTATTACCGATTTTATGATTAATAATTAATAAGAATTAAATAAATGTACATTGATAATCTTATATAGTTAGAGTTAGGCATGTTTAAAATTCATAAAATAAAATCAAATAATATCATTTGATAATATCAATATTATTTGAAAGTATAAATAATTCTTACATATTTCCCTCAAAAATATATTTTATGTGTAATGGTTACTTATAATTAAATAATAATACATTTTACATCTGAAAAAAGTGACCAAAATATTAATATGAGAGAATGTCTAAAAAAATCTTTAATTACATAACAAATATTAATTTTTATATTATATCCATTCGCCCGCACGCCCCACCCCGACACACACACACATATATAAAGTGTTGTTCATATTATCATGGAAAAGAACATGTATATAGGAGAAAAAACTTAAAACAACCAACAAAATTTCATTGCTTTGTACGAATTACATTGAAGATATTTCATAATCCTTAAAAGTGTGTCTATATATATAGACACACTTCTAACCTATTTAGCATAATCTCATAAATGAACTTGCATTGAAATAAATCAATAATTATTGATATAAAATAGAGAATAAATCACAAAGGCTCCACCGTATTTTATTGAATATTTTAAAAATACGAAATTTAAATGAGCCATATTCAATTTCTGGTAAGAAACTTCTAACTACGCAGTTAGCCGTATTTGCTACATGTGTTAATAACTGATCAGCAACGTTGATATATCTAATTAAAAAAAGCATCAAAATTTTTATTTTTATTCACTGCTCTGTTACTTTTAGTGCTTTTTTTTCACAGACTCAGTTTATCCCTTGTCTCAGTGGTGGTATAAAAAACATTTATTTGATTTCCTTTGTTATTTTTTTTAAATCAGTAATTTCGATGTTGGATTGATTTCTTTTAGGTGGGAAAATATTATTTGCATCAATTTCACTTTTATGAGAAAACTACTTGTGCATAGAGTAGATTCGTCAAATGGTATGCATGTTTAAAAATAAATGAATATGATGATTAATTTTTGTTACAGTATTTATTTTATTTTTAATTTAAATTTATAAATATTTTTTTTTTATTTTGAATTTAAAAATTGTTAATTTTAATTTTTTTTATTTTTATATTTTTAGTTTTTGATAAAAATGTAATATATATTTATTTGAAAAAATTCACTTCAAATATATAACTTATTTGTTTAAATATGTCTTTTTTTATCTACATTTTAATTATTATGATTGTGTTTTGCAAATCAAAACCTTAAAAGTAGCAATCTAAATTTGTATTTTTTTTAAAGGTATTATCAGTCTCAAGAAATGAAAAGTCATCTTTATATCTAAGCACATGAACCTTTGTTAAAATAAAACACATACATCCAAAAAAAGATAGCAGATATTGCTAAAACTACATATTTTTTAATTATTTAATAAGGAGATCATGCTTTTAAAATTATATATTTAATTGTGTTGGTTCTAAAAATATTTGATTCAACTTGTTAAATATGTAAAATTGATTAAGTTTTGAAGGAATATATATTATATAATTTATTTATTTCATAAATCAAATAATTTATTTGTATAGTGATAATATTTATTGAAACTTATTTTTGGTGATGATAGTTTAGTGATGAGTGAGTTGAATGTTAAAAGTGGGAGGTCTCAAGATTCATTTCATAGGATTAACGCTCTTTAACATCATTCACCTACTAAGTTATGATTAATTGTTCATAAAATGTATCTAATATAATAGATTATTGTCTCGATGTTTAATACGATAACATAAGTCCGCAACACATGGTTAAAATACTATGAAATGCTTATTTGTACATACTAGTTATAAAAATGTATGCACTAAAAATTCAAGCCAATAAATTATGGATAAATTGGTTAAGTGGCTTGATTGTTTAAATCTCCACCCAAAGTTAAATCTCTATAAATATATATAAAACTAATTGTAATTATTGATTATATTCTCAAAATCATTAATAACCATTTGATATTATCAAATTAACTAATAATATATAATATATAAGTGATATTGCATAAGGCTCTATGCCACCAATTATGTCTCAGAGCTCCTATAAAAAACCATAATCTATTAAAAAAAAAAGTATGCCTATTAAAATTTTAATATTATAATTTATATATAATAAGTAATCAACTTAAGATATAATATTTATATTCATAATATTTTGATGTAATGAATTTAAAATTATTCATTATAAGTAAAATAAATTATTTAATAAAAAATTTTAACTTTTGTCTATAAAAATATTTAATTGATGTAATTTTCACTTATTTGTCAAAAGAGGCAACAGCTTTCATGTCATCTGTAATTGATATAGATGAATGATAATAATCGTAGTTGGTTAAGAATTTATTTTTAATGTTTTTGCTTTAAAAAATTAGTTTTTTTTTGGTATCTATAGGTATATGAGATTTTAAAGTGGGTGGTACACTTTATATAATTTATATTGAACGATTGGATTTATTGGTGTTATAAGGTTTTAATTCAAATATTTCTATCACAGAATTTTCCTTATAATTACTAATGGTTATTTTATTTAAATTACAATGTATTATTATACAGTTAAATTATAATTAACATGAGATTCCTACGTATTATATATGATCCAATTAATTTTAAATATATGGTCATGTTAAATACAATAATAATATATTAATATATTTGTTCAAGTATATAATTGATCTAAAAATAATAATATTATATTGTGTGTTTTATTTATCTATTATACATTATATATTTGATTTATTTATAGGTTTATAATGTTATTAAAAATATATTCAATCCATTAAATATCATTAGTACATAATAATTTTTTGGTCACTTAATTTTAAAAATTATTCAATAATAAAATTATTTACGAATTAATTTTATAAATATATTATGTGAATGGTATTTATATATAAAATTTATTTTTTATATTCATATTGATTCATTTAAAAGCATTGATATTGGAAAGATAAATGTTGATCTCTAAGTGATGGTTACATTTTTTATTAATAAGGGTGAACGATTTTGCGCCAAATATATGATGCAAAAAAAAATAGGCCAACCTTTCAGAGACTATAACTTTTGACTTGTTATTTCATTTGAGCTCTATCTAGGAAGGTTTTTGATATTTTTTAGAGGCTATATGTGATCATCTGAGCATCTCAAATTATGATTTAATTAGTTTTTTAGGTTTTTATATTATTTAAAATTATATATTTTTAAAACTGGACATAAAATTCAATTGAATTTCATCCCATGGTCTGACTATAGTGTTTAAGATATTTCAAGAGATTTTTAGAATATTTTAGGAGTTTTAAAAATAGTCATTTTTTTAGATTTTATTTTTTTCTAAATTTTGCATATAAACTATAATTTCTAAGTTGAGGCTAATTTAATCATGGTTTGAATTTGTAATTATTTCAAGTCATTTAATATGAATCAATACAGGTTATTTTCATAATCATATCTTATTGGTAACTTTCTCTATCTTGTTATTTTTTAGGTTTATTATCTGGTATCAGAGCATGTTTGAATCTTAGAGAAGAGAAAAATGATGAGAAGATGAGAAGGTATGACACATATGAACCAAACTATTCAAGAGATGTAGAGGCAAGTTCAACAATTAACAGAGTTTATCACTAATCAAGCAAGGAGACAAGGTAGTGATAAACAAGACACAGATTGTGATTAAAAAATTTACAAGAAAAAGAACAATGAGAGCATCCACCATCAAAAGAAGAGAGAATGGTTCAGGATTTAAAATGAAGAAATGAAGGACATAAGGGTTATGTTCCAAATTATGGAGGCAATTTAAAACTAGAAGAGTTGATAGATTAGATGAAGATCATGGAGAAGTTCTTTGAGTAGAAGACTTTAAGAGAGTAAAAGAAGGTAAAGTTTGTATACACAAAATTGAAAGGTCATGCAATGATTTGATGGGATCACCTATAGAAAGAGAGAAAGAGAAAAGGTAAAGAGAAGATTAATCAATGAAAAAAGATAGAGAAAAAGCTGAGTGAGAAATTTCTTCCTATGGATTCTGTACAAACCTTATACAAAAGATTTCAAAATTTGAGGCAAAAAGATCGCAATATACAAGAGTATACAAATGAATTTTATAATCTTTCGATATGAGTGGAGCATGATGAAATAAAAGAGTAAATGGTTTCCAGGTATGTTAATGAAGACATAGAAATGGTGTCAATACCAAAAAAAGCAACAAGAGTATTGAAAGAATATGTAGAAGTTATTCCTAATGAGTTACCAGCTAGTTTGCTATTAAAGAGAGATATTTAAAATCACATTGATTTGATTCTAGAAATAGGTCTACCTAATCAAGTACCTTATAGGATGAGTCCAATAAAATGTGCAAAATTAAATATATAGGTTACTAAATTGCTAAGGAAGAAGGTGATAAGGGAGTGTATGATTCCATGTGTAATGTCAGCTTTGCTAAGTCCAAATAAACATGAAGGATGTAGAATGTGTGTGGATAGTAGAGAAATTTATAAAATTACAATAAAGTATATGTTTTCTATATTTCATTTATATGATATGATGGATGTGCTTCCAGGAGCAAAATATTTGACCATGATTGATTTAAGGAGTTGTTATTATCATGTTCAAATTGATGAAGGAGATGAGTGGAAAATTACATTCAAGATTAAGGATGGCTTATATGAATGGATAGTGATGCCATTCGGATTATTTAATGCACCTAGCACATTTATAAGGATGATGAATACAATGCTACAAAAATATATTAGTACATTTTTTTTCATCATATTTTGATATTCAATAAGACTAAGGAAGAACAATTACAGCATATGAGAATGGTAATGGATTTTTTTAGAAAGAAGAAGTATGAAAATTTGTAGAAGAGTAGGTTTATACAAAACCATTTGGTATTTTTGGGATTTTTAATTTCAACAAATGGTGTAAAAATGGATAAAGAAAAGATAAAGGAAATTGTTGAGTGGCCTATTTCAAGAAGTGTTATAGAGGCAAGAAATTTCCATGGTTTAACAACTTTTTAAAGAAAATTTATTAAAAATTGTAGTAGTATTGTGGCACTAATAATAGATTACATGAGAGAGAAAGAATTTTCATGGACTAGAGCAGCCATAGATAGCTTTTAATTTTTTAAGAAGAAGATTAAAGAAAGATCAATTTTAGCATTACCAAATTATAGGAAAGTGTTTGAGGTTGATTGTGATGCTTCATTTGTGGGAATTGGTGTTGTGCTGAATCAAGAAAGAAATACAATAACATATTTTAATGATAAATTGAATGAGCTAAGAATAAAGTATTCTACCTATGATGTTGAACTTTATACAATTATACAAGCATTAAGACATTGGAGGCATTATCTAGTGCCTAAAGAGTTTATACTATTTACAGATCATAAGGCTTTGAAGTATGTGAATATACAAAAGAAGTTGAATAGTAGGCATTGAAAGTGGGTTTCTTTCTTCAAGAGGTATACTTTTATGTTTAAACATAAATTAGTAAAATATATTTAGGTAGTCGAAGCATTGAGCAGGAGCGTAGTGTCATTAACTACTATGGTGAGTGAAGTAGATAGATTTGGAGCTATTAAATAATAATATGATATTGATCCACATTTTAGAAAGGTAGTTGAGAAGTGTAGGAATTCATTTATAGGTGGGACAAATGATATTCATGGTGAGTATTTTATACAAAAAGGTTATCTCTTCAAAGGGAAATAAGTATGCATTCTAATTGGGTATTTAAGAGACAATATAATACGAGAATTACAAAGTGCTGGTTTGGCTGGATATTTTAGTTAGACGAAGATAACCTTGGTGGAGGAAAAATGTTTTTAGCCAAAAATGAAGCGAGATGTCACAAGGTAGGTTTCAAGTTGCAGAATATGTTAGGTGGCTAAAAGACATACATAAAATAATGGACTTTACATACAATTATTGGTTCTAAGAAGGCCATGGACATATTTGAGTATAGATTTTGTGTTGGGATTGCCAAACACACAGAGAGGTAATGATTCAATTTTTATTATTACAGATAGATATTTTTAAATGGTTCATTTCATTACATGTAGGAAAACCAATTATGCCACTAGAATTGTAGAATTATTTGTGGATATTGTGAGATTATATGGTGATCTAAAAATTATTACTTTGGATAGGAACACAAAAATTCTAAGTCATTTTTGGAGGACTTTCTACAATAAGGTGGGTATTAAGCTACAATTTATTAGTGCATATCAACCAAAAACAAATAGACAAACAAAAGTTATGAATAGGAGCTTGGAAATTTTATTTAGATGCATAGTGGGAGAGAAGCCAAAGTAATGGGACTTGGCTTTACCAAAAGTTGAGTTTGCACATTATAATTCAGTTAATATATCAATAGGAAATTCACATTTTCAAATTATTTATGGGAGAAATCCTATGGGTATTTTGTATTTGGTATAATTTCTAGTTGAAAATTAAATTAGTGATGATGCAGAAGCATTTGTAGAGCATATGTAGCAGTTGGGAGTAAGAAAAAAAAATTAGGAAAGAAATGAGAAATATAAAGTAGTAGTAGATGTCAGAAAAATATCTAAGGTATTTAAAGAAGGGGAGTTAGTAATGGTTTATTTGAGGAAATAAATATTTCCAAAGGAACATACAATAAGTTTAATGACAAGAAAATTAGACTATGCCAAATTGTGAAGAAAATCAATTATAATGCATATGAGGTAGTTTACCAAATTTTTTTGATATATTTATAGTATTTAATGTTTCATATTTATATGAATTCTATGGAGAAGATGGTGAAGATCATGAAGATGAAGAAGTAAATTTGGAGCCTCAGGGTCCAAAGAAGAAGAAAGAAAAAATAATGCAGGTTTTGGATATGAAGACAATAAGCACAAGGCAAGGGAATTATAATAGGTATTTGATGTAGTGGGAAGGATTGAAGTAAGAAGACAACACTTATATTATAGAATGGGATATGAATAATATTGATAAGGAAAAATGGTAGTAGTACAATCAGATCATCTCAGAAAACCTTACTTGTTTTCAACCATAGGAGAATGATGCAAAAAAATAGGCTAACCTTTTAGAGGCAATAACTTTTTACCCATAACTCCATTTGAGATCTTCCACACAGCAAACCGATCATGTCATAATATTTGTTTCTATATTTAGGACATTTTCCTACCTACTAATGTTTTTAATACTTTTTCAAGGCCATCCCTAATCATTAGAATGTCTAAAATTGTAATTTAATTTTTCTTAAGTTTTTTCTATTTTTATAAATTGTATAATTTTAGAATAGGACATCAAATTAATTTGAATTTAATGTCATAGTCTAATTATAGTGTTTAGGATATTTCAATATATTTTTGTTACATTTTGAGAGTTTTAAAAATAGGCATTTTATTTTAGATTTTAGTTTTTTTTTAAATTTTACATGTAAACTCTAATTTATTAGTTGAGGCTTATGTTTAACAACAAATGAACTTAATTATTTTACTCATGCCAATGGAGCAACATATATACAATATAGTTAATTATAAATAACTACCCAATTAGTTCAAAATGAGGAATCTAAAAAATTCTGCCAGCTATAATGGTATTATCTAATACTGATAAATAATGTAATATTTATCATTATATATATGCTATTATTCCCCCCTTATTACATTATTTTTACAAACATCATATTATTGATAGTTGACCCTCCCTTATTTAAACCATAGTAAAAAGATTTTACACTCTCCGTGTAGTTGGCCCACTTTCAGAGGTGGCATGTCATCTTTGTGGCTTCATGATCTTGGTGGCACCTTGGTTTTTCCTTGCAATATTACCACAAAATTAGAAGTGACAGGAGTACATATCTATGTTTTATACACTTTAGTGGTTTCTCATATTTCCACAAACCCTTTACCAAGAACCAAGCACAACTTTAGTGCTTTTCCTTCCCAAAATTTTCTTTATTAGGAGGTACCAAATTTGAAAATAATTCTTGAAAACCACACTACATAATAAAAACACACACAAAATAAAACATACTAAAAAATGTCATCATATCAATGATGCGACCCCATCGTAAGTGACTCATGAGAGGATGGTAATTGTCCTCCAGCTTCTGTATATCCTCCAACCTCTAGTAAGGTGCTACTTCACTCAGTTGATGAAGATTTAATGTTTATATACATGTTTTTCTTTAACCAAAAACTCTCCCATCGACACATATGACTCAGAATGTCAGGTTTGCCTGATAATACATCCATACAAGAGAATTTTAATTTTGACAACATAGATAATGAATCCAAAACAAAAAACACATATTGACACTTTTTAACTTTTGGAATATTTTATAAAACACTAAATCTAAACTCAAACTTTAAACCTAATAATAAAGGCAATTGGCTAAACTTAATAATAAAACTAACTCTTAGAAATAAACAAGTTTAGTCTAAATTACTTTTTGGACATAAAAACATACTTATATTTTAATAACATCTAATGACTTAATGAATACAACTTTGACTAAAGTTTTTATATTCATAACTATAATATGACTCATAAATACTTAATACTAATCTAAATAAATCTAGAAGTGACTAATTCAAACCTAAGTGACATGACGCTAAGAAAGACTTATAGTATGTTACTATTTTAAATTCTAAAGACACACCTAAATAATAATGACTCGATTATGTTGAAATGATTTTTCTAGGTTTGACCCAAGTTCCTTGACATGCGTTGCCACCATGAGTTAGAAGGGGCTTCTGGTCACCTCACCTTCACGGAAAAATACATAATGTTTTTGGCACCTCCAAAGTTGGTCATGAGCACAATCTGATAATGCTAAGATTCAAATAATGTCAAATGAATTCCACTTACATGTAATGAACATGAATAATACCACTTGAATGTGGTTGCAAAGGTATGATCTAAACTTCAATCAGAGATGATGCCAATATGCATGGTAGGATCAAAAATTAATTATGTGTGCTTTGACTAGAGGTAACTATTGATTTGCAAAGAATGATGTTGCAGGTAAAATAAATATGCATGAGTAATCTATATTCAAATGGCTTCCTTTGAGACACAACAGAGATGGAGAAATAATTTAAAGAGTAGTCTACCAAGTCTATAGGTCTTCAACTTAATATACTAGTTCTATGAATTACTTTAAGCGGGTCTACAACTTAACCAAGATCAATTCTAAAATTATAATATAAAATCTCTCATTCACTAGGGAAACAAAACACAACACTGACCCTTGGAATTCCTCACAAACCCATTTGGCTATGATACTAGATTATCCGAAAACAAATGAACTTAATTATTTTATTTATGCCAATGGAGCAACATATATAAAATATAGTTAACCAAAAATAGATAATCAATTACCACTAAAGGAGGAATCTGCAAAACTCTGCCAACTACAATGGTATTATCTAATACTAATAAATAATGTAATATTTATCATTATATCTATGTGATTAGCTTATTTAATCATTGTTTGGGTTTATAATTATTTCAAGTCAATCAATATGAATCAATACAAGTTATTATTTAGAATCTTGGTCTATTGGTAATTTTATTTGTCTAGTTTTTGAGTTCATTAATATATGACACAAAAGTGAGGGTATTTACAGGTCCCACAACCAAAAATAATGGAGAAAAAATATATTCCAGGAAAGGAATGTGATGAACACCTCTCTCACTATCAAACATAAAATAAAATTAAGAAACTAGAATAACCAATCAAAACAACTATAAGTGGGTTTAATAGGAACCCAACAATATGAAACACAACAAACAGGGCATGCAATCCCCTATAGTGAAATAATAATAGAATTACAATAATAAATTAACTAAAACATAACAAGAAACCACAAAATAACAAGAATCAAGTTGTCTAAAGCATAAAAAGCCAATAAAATCCAATACGGGCAAGAAAACTATTATTCTAAATTCATCTAGAACTCGGTGTCATTATAATAAGATATATTTCTATATAAAATATTTGTTGTTTCTTCCATCATTATTCTTATGCATGATATTCCAACTATTCTTTCCATCTAATTTATAATATGGTGAGAAAAGAAAGGAAATATCAATTTGACTATCCTTCTTGAAGCTACTTTTCAAATAATATTTAGAGTGTGAGCATGTAGATTTTGAATGGGAGCATAGGGTAATGACCTATTATATTGATATAACATGAATATTTTCCATTTCTAAATCATCTTCATGAGATTCTTCATTTCCCATATATAGATTAATTGACAATGATTCTTTCCACCAAGAGACATCATTCTTACCTTTTAAGTTGATGTAATGGCATCAAAAAAGTAAGCCCTTATAGTCAAACTATTGGGTTCAAGAATAGTCAATGGCATTCAACTCTATTTTATCATGTAGTTCTTTGGAAGACACATTATCCACTAAGATTATAGCAAGGTAGTATGAGTAAACTGGGAAGAGATAGGGTCAATTATTTGAATGTGAACTAAGGTATTCCCTATGGTTTTAAGATAGTTGTTTAACCAAAACTAAAGTGTGAGTTGAGGTAAAGGAGTCATATATTATTTGTTTAAATAATGTATTGGAAATATTTTTTATAAACTAATATAGATATGTCCTATATTTTAATAATAAGGGACATGCAATTTTATATTTGTTATTTCCTTTTTGACATTTTACATTTTTTAAAAATAATTTTACATCATAAATTCAGTTTTGTTATTGCATCTAGTCAACTCCAATAATGATCTACTGTGTAGGTGATCAAATTATAATGTAAAATAGTTGAATAAAATATGTAGGTTTATTTTTGTTTTCACCTTTTGAATGCTTTTAAATTTGATCCATTTTTTTTCCTAAAACTATAATTTTTTGAAAAACAGGGTCATTATCAAAGCTAGGTGAAGGTGGAAATACTTTCATAAACCTAATTTTCAGCATAAGTTACTACTAATCACTAAATGTCAATATTGACATCTAGTACTGACCAAAATATGAATCAACCAATCTTACATAAACATAAACATAGTTACCAAAATATAGTAGTCAAATTCCTTCTTCAATTTGCTTACTATTATTAAATCGTAATCATAGTCAACAAGTCAACTAGAAAATCGAAGTATGTAAACTTTTTTTGTACATAATATATTTAAAATATTTTAATTCTAAAATTATTTAAATATTTTACACTTAAATGTATGTTTCGATGCCTTATAAAATAAAATAAGGTAAAAAATCTTATGTAAATTTATAATGATCATAATTTGTCAGTCCTTAGGTATCCTTTATGGTTTAATCATTATAAGGCTTAAAATTTCAGCCTTATAGTTTTTACACCTCATTTTTAATTATTATCGAATAATACACACCACCCATGTCTATAATAAATGAAAAATATATCTATTTGTTAATCAAATTCATCAAGGTAATCATGTCCTATTATTCCAATTTGCTATATTAAATTTTGATCAATCGTATAATTAAATTTATGTAGTCTAACAAAACTATTAAAGCTAAAATTAACAATGAATTATCCAAAGGTTTCCTAACATCATATTATTGAAGCATGTAATTTAATCTACCTATTGGTATCATCATATGGAGGGATTGTATGTCTTAATTTGGTCCTCCTACTCTATTTATAGATTATAAAATAGATATTACACATCATATTTATGGATTAATCATGAATGTTAAGACCTCCAATACTCACGAAATAGCTAAAAAATAGAAACTTGATGTCATGGATGACAAAACATTCATTGAATATATTAGCTTGAATCCACATCAACATTATGTAATATTATATATCACAATAGATGAATATAATAATTTAGTTCATGCTACATTATATATAGGGAATATTACTACCCCTTATATGATATAAAATTGTTATTTTGAGCTAGTAGTTATACTTTATGTGTTTATAAATATAATAATTATGTTTTCATTACATATACACCTCTAGTTATATATATATATATATATATATATATATATATATATATATATATATATATATATATATGACATCTAACCAAGGTTTTTAGTTAAGAAAACACTTCTATAAAAAATTAATCCAAATCCCTACATTTGGAACCTTTCCTCTCCTATGATGACCATTGGTTGTACATCACCAACCTTTCCTTATACACATTCCATTGACGATACTAGTACTTATCTACATGCTAAGGTGTTTCAATTATAGAAATGTACCTCTAGGTCTAGATACTAAAATATGATTCTATATGACATACTAATATTTTACATGTGATAAACTATAATAGTCTCTCAACCCTTTAGTTCATGACCTTTTCGATTTTGAAAGGCTCATGATTATAATTTCATTATGCCTTATTGATTATCATATATTCTGACCCTATCAATTTACTAACATGAAACACATGTAGCCTATACCATCGATAAAAGTTGATTTCTATCATTCATAAATAATTAAAAATTAATTGTAGTGAAATTTGAACCAAATTTCACTACACCATTTTACTATTCTCCTTTCATTTTTCTATTTTTATTATTGTTCATATTATTTCATTAGAACCCATAGCCCAATGGAAAATGCAATGAACTTTAGTAACAAACATGTAATATATCACAAATTTGATGTGGTGTGCTCCATAGGAAATTAATTGACTTAATTAAGTTATTAATTATTTTATGACTATAAATTTTGATCATTTGATAAATTAACTCTTTATAGTTCTATGAATATTTTTGTAAAGTGTAAATTGAAAAGTTCATTTGAATATTGTAAATTAATTGACTTAATTAAGTTATTAATTATTTTATGATTAATTAGATTAATTAAAGTTATTAGATGACTATAAATTTTGATCATTTGATAAATTAACTCTTTATAGTTCTATTAATATTTTTGTAAAATAAAATAGAGAGGCAAATGAATGTATTTTCATATTCGAAAGGGAAAATATTCTAAAAAAGGGGAAAATATGGATGTTGTATTAGTTATTTTCTTTCACAAGCTCTAGGAGTAAGCTAGTTACAACCTTATGTGGAACCATGTTATTTACAGATTGGAACAATAAAATGCAAGAAAAAGGGTTAGTTTATTTTGGGGTATTTGCAGATATTAATTTTATTTGTTTATGAGTTTGAATTTATATTTCTAAATTAAAACTCAATTTAAATTTTAATTAATTTGATTATATGCAACATCTGGTATTTCAAAATGTCTTGTTGAAAAATCTTGTATAAATTTTGTTGATGTCCAAAAGTTTCGTGTTTGATCTCATCAAAACCTTGTACCAAGTCTGTGTAATCATGATTATGAGGAGACTTTGTGATTCCAAAAATGCCTTTTATTCCCCATACCCTTTCTACTTCTAAGTTCATTATTTTGCGAGTGTAGGGATTTCCATTTTTTCTACTTATTCATGATCTATCCTTTTAGTTCTTTACTTTCATCTCACTATGGGTTTCTCCCATTCTCTTGCTTAGTTTTTGTTTTATTTCCTTTCATGTGTTTAGGTTAAAATTACATGAAAAACTCTAAATTATTCATATCATATGAGGTAGCTACCCCTGTCAATTGCATAGGAGAATCATCATTATCTGAAGTGGTATATCTAACTGTTAGCCCATTGAGGCCTCTTCTCATTGGGTGAGTCATAAACCAAGAATTAAAAAATGTACCCAAATTTTCACCAACAATTCTTGGTTAATCCATTGGGGATCAAAAATTTGAATTTTGATTCCTAAAATTTGAAGGAAATATGTACCTTGAAAGAGAATATTAGTGTCTCTATTGAAAATATGCCTAGAAATCAGGGAATAAATCCCATGCTTCTATTTTTTTATTTTCCTAAGGTTGCCCATGGTCTAATTTTTGTTATAGTCACTAAAATACATGAGATGAAAAATGAGAATCCATTATTTTAAAACATTCAAAGAAAAATAGATAAAAATATAAAATAAATAAGTTTGTCAAAAGTTCCTAGATTAGGGGCTTATTAGGTTTATAAAAAACATGGTAAGATAAACAATGTCTTTTGATTCATAATATGTCTTTCAAAGAGAATTTGATTTCAGATATTTCTATTATTATTGGTAAAAATAAGGGTTTTTTTCAATAGTGGCCCAAAACTATACAGTAATCCACTAAAAGAGGACTAGAAACTTAGATTTTAAACAAGAACACAATAATCGTAAATAAGAATCTAAAACTAATGCCTAGAATCTTGAATATTTAAGATGATAACACTACTAAGAAAACAACAACAATATGCAACAAAAACCTTCTAAAAATTATGTTTTTGATATCTAAGTGTCATATTAAGAGGTAGAACCTTATCCTTATATTTTTTAACTTTTTCTGAGCCCACCACCTTCTGATTAAATCCTAATTTAGAGTCATGCTAAATGGGAATGGATACTACCAAATCATAAATTAGATCAAATTTATCTATTGATTTTTCCTCTTCAAAATTATAAGTTTGGATAGTTTTTCATAGAGTTATAACCAACTGATCCACCCATAAAATAAGTTGGGTTTCAAAAACCACTTTTATAATTGAATTTACCATGAAATTTTTTGAGTGAACCAAGGATCTAGATTTATTCTCTATTGAGTTGCCAACCACCTCATTTTCTTCCTCTTCATTCAATTTGGATATGTTTTCTTTCTTATTTGAGGCATTTTATTCAATGACCTTATTGTATTTGACTTCTACTATCAAGATATCACCATGAACATGAGATTATTTTTCTTGAAATCCTTCTATAGAGATCTTAAAGTTAAAAGGAAATAAAATTGCCCATTCTAAATCTCAATCTAAGTAGAAGGATGCATGAAAATTGATAATTTACCCACCTTTCAAGATCATGATATAAATAAAAAGTTTATTTGATTCATATGGGTTAAGATAAAATGTGGATTAATGCTAAACATGATCATTTGATAGGTTTAATAGAGCAAACGAGAAGTAATTTTCAAGAGAATTTTGGCCATTTAGAATACTAAAAAAATTTAAGTTCAAACTCACATTTGAAGGCACCTATGGGAGATTCAATTTATCCACTCATGGTTGACGTATAATAAGAGAAAATAAGAGGTGAATATGTTGGACATATGTCCCATATTGCTTATGTTTTATATTTCAAGTTAAATCAAATTCTTCTCATTCATGATTAAAAAGAAAATGATATGTACTTTCTAGTTCTGCATGACCAATTATTTGAACGGGTATTTATATTTCCTCCCTTAACTCATATATTTCCCATGGATAAATTTAAAATATGTTGATCTCATTAATTTTGTATTTATTCAAGATATCCTCAATTTTCCATTATTTTTCTCACAAAGGATAATACTTTTCCAAACTACGTAAATGTACTTGTTTAGCCTTGTTTTATTTTCCATTCTTTCGTAATTATTTTTCCTTTTTGCATAATTTTGGCTTATGTTGTTTTCCCTTTCATTTTTGTGTTATGTGTATGTCTATGTTCAGTAAATCCCAATTCATAGGTTGTCATGTTTTTCCCTTCTCCCCATGTTGGTATCTTGATCCCATATGATGTTTGGTTGCAAGTGTTCTTACGAATATTTTTTTTCATAACTAAATGGACTGTAGTTTGTATTTGGATACTTGAGTATGAAATTATTGGCTAATACAAAAAACTAGTATTAATGATCCCTATTACATCAACTCCATCTCATTTCAATCATGATATAATTAAAACATTAGGGAAGAAGTAGGTTAGTATCATGATTATCAATTTTAATTGTCATTAAATACAACTATTCCTATATCAATGCATTTAGAAAGTGAGAACATTTCATTAGACACCTCTAAGAACTTTGGTTGTAGTGATGGGGTTACAATGGATAGTAGTTTTATCATTTGTAAATATTTTTTATTCTAGTAAATATGAAACATATGGAGTTATAGATCAATACATTGGTACTAAAGGCCAACTATGACATACTTCAACACTTTTTAGCACATTTAATTATCTATTAATGATAGATTGTGAATGTTATTTGAGATGTGATGTTGTGGAGGTACATATTGCTCAAAAGTTGAAGTTAGTAAAATTTTAGATGATTTGAGATATCTATGGATGAAATTCTTTTTACAATCCTCATGAAAATAAAGAAGGCTTGGTGATGTTTTAAAGGAAACATTTTACATAACAACCTAGAGTGTGAGGTGGATTTTAATTAAGGTGGTAAAGTATATTGTGTGACCTCACAAGGGGAAACATGAAAAGACTAAAAAAGCCAATCCAAAAAATTTATAAATCATAGGTTTCTAAACATTCAAAGACCACTTATTTGGCCAAAAAAATTATTGATAGTGCAAGAAATAAGAGCTTTAACGAACATATTAAGCTCCTCTAGATCCTCAAGGGACATGTAATTTCTAGAATAATTACTAGATTCTAAGGTATAATGGATAGGCAATGATGTAAATTTAATTTCCTGATGATGGTTTAGTTTAGAGGGTACTAGGAAAATGAAGGTCTATGAGTTTTAGGAAGGTTAGACCTGATTTTTTACCAATATTATAATTTCATCTCAAAATAATCAAATCAGTACCCTAATAGGCAATAGGAATCAAATATGAAAACTTTTTTAATGATAGTTAAGGATAATAATGGTGGTGTATCTTCTATAGGTAATTCAAGTGATAAATGTTAGTATACAAATGAACATGGAGTGATAAAAATGGGTCACCTTAAAAAATAATTATACTATAACATGCCTTCTCCCCTATTTGTAAGTTGACTGCATACAAATACCTAAGAATATACCTTTTTCAAAATTGAGTTGAAATAACGGGTTGGTAGGTGTAGAATGCATTGAATTTATTCCTAACATTTATTCAATCCTACAGGATTTATATGTTGAAGGATTTGAGAAGTATTTTTAAGATGCATTGATGCATAAAAATTGGTGTGGAGTAAAGAGATGATCGAAAGATTCACAGAGATCATGTAGAAACACCAAAGCTAGAATAAAAATTGTCTTTAAAAGTTTATTTACAATATATTATGTCTCCTTTTCAGAATGATGAGACATGAATTGAATTTCATTAATAATTATATCCTATCGAGACATGTTCATAAAACTTGGTGACATCTAACTCAATCATTTACTCAACATTGGTCTAACCTTCATTTTTTAAATTGGCTCAGATCTAATGAGTTTGAAAAGAAACTAGTTTTCATCTTGAGATAGATAGTCAACTCATATATAAATTAATTTTCATTCTCTTCCTAACTTGGTTAGCTTGACATGGTGTAAAGACAGATGGATTTTGATCAAAACTACTTAATATCTTATTTTAACTCAACTTCTAGTCTATGTTTGGTGGAAATTGTGACTCAATCAAACATAGTAAGGAATTAATTAGTCTACATAAACAAAAGTGGTCAACATCTCATGGGACAAATAGTTTTCAATAGTAAAAATAAGAATGAGAACCCTCTATGCCATTTAGAGATAGGATTTTTTTTTTTAAATTAACTATACCTTGATGCTACGATCTATAACGTTAACAATTAATTATTAAAATGACATGCAACGACATCCACTGGAAACAGTAGTCATGTATTCCACTACTTCATCAACAAATGAACATGCCCGAAACTTACTTTGAAAGTTATTGTGAATTTCTTGTAATGCATGCTGGCTGCAAAAACAACATTGGTACTTATCCTTAGTTTTATCTGACTATATACCAGTCATGAACCTAAAATAAATAAGGAATCCAATGTGATAGCATGCCAACATATCATCTGAGTAGTGCCCTTACATGTTCACCTAAATCATTTAGATAATATGGTTTCCTATCGATTCTATTTCACAATGGTGGATAAAATTAATTTTGTGTCTACAATTAGGCACTTGGGTTAGTTACATTTAGATATCATTATGACAAAAATCATATTATGGTTAACAATGTTATTCACTCCATGTATTACTCCTACTTTTATTTATCACCCTAGCAACATATTGGCACATATTTTAGAATTTGAAGAAAATAATAGTGAATCCATTAATTTCATTTGAACACTATAGCCACTCCTACATCATATCTTACTATTGAACAATGGAATATTAAAAATATAATTTATTACCATGTTGTCTCTAGTATTCTCTATCTCCATCTCTTTTATAAACAAAACTAATATGTATTTATGCATGACCCAACCCTTCTATTTAGGTTACATCATTAATAAAATTGTGATGTTTGGCTAACTATTTTTTTTTTTAAATTCTTAGTAAACCATTAAAATAAAATCCTTTTGAAGTGGCTCTAAGGCCCCTATATATTATCTCCATGATATATATCCATTCTCTTGATCCTATTATTTCATAAATTGCTAATAGATTCGTACTTGACAATCTCCTTTGATGCTTCCATGAACTGCTTGATAACCATCTCTACTTCTTGTATCCTTATCCAAGTATTTCACTTTTGTTCAATTCTTGCATGTTTTGTTTCACTTTTTATTTGTATAAATATCTTTCACAACTTGATCTTCCATGCCAATGTCCTGTAGACCTTTCTCTTCCATGCCCTTTTTTCCATGACTTTTTCTTAAGCGTGAAGGTGATATGTGCCAATGTCATCCACACCCTTATCATGCCCTTTCTCTTTTACACCATGGCTCCAAAAACCTTAGATTCTATAAATATCGAATTTGCGATCTAATCTTGTTTTTGCTTATTTTCTATATCCTTATCTCCTGCAACTTACTTTTCCATGTTCATGTCCTCAAAACCTTTATGTTCCATGATTTTCTCTTCCATGATAAGATCCTACATGACTTTCTCTTCTAAGTCAACATCCTCCACACCATTCTCATGCCCTTGCTCTTACATGTTATGATTCTAAAATTCTTAGAATTTATAAATATAATATTTGGCATCCAACAAGAACAACAAGAATTGAGTGATGCTTGAGGTTGTAAATTAGAATCTATAGGATTTTAAATATATGATTTTTTTAATTCCCATGCCATATTTGACATTACAAAAACATTCATTAATCGTAATTATGTCTTAACAGAAGAATTGGTTCATTTTTCATTTGAAGCAAAAAATCTTCATCCAATAAAACCATATTTTTCACTAAAAATAATTTAACATAAAGCTAAAATGTACCATCCTAAAATAATGGATAAAATGTGGCTAAAATGAAGCATCTTTGTGAAATCCAAAGCCAAAATAATGTGCTTTTAGTCTCAGATATCAGATCGAAGGTAAAACAAATATACTATCAATGTTGGATATGAAATTCAAGTTCAAAAGAAAATGATTTTAGTGTTGTAAATTATGTCCAATGTTGAAAACAAGTTATTTTGGCATCAGGGGTTACATTCAAGGTCTAGAGAAATTTATTTTTATAACACATCTAGATAGAAGGTCGAAAGGGGGCACTTTTGGTGTCAAATGTTGAAAATTTAAACTAAATTATATGAATCACTTTTTAAACAAATTCTTGAAATAAAAAGTGAGTTCGTAAATATGTTTTAACAAAATTTAAATTATTAGAAGAATTAACTTTTATTTAATTAAATTGAATGAAATATAGGACAGTGCTACAAATCAATTGGTGACAAATAGAATGAAATTAAAAAATTGAATTCAACAAAATGCAATTGAATGGAAAAATACTATGAACGAGAGGAAAACATAGCTATTTATTGGATGAGATCTGACTGTGTGAACCGATAGGTGACTGAAACATATAAACATTAAGAAACCTTTCAAGTGACCAGAGACTAAAATCGAAAATTATGAAGGAGAAAATAGATCAAATTATGAAATGATGGACTGCCACTATGGTATAGCTGGTCGATATTATTCTTTTCTGAAACTCAATAACTAGTGTCATGACCATATGTGATAGCTTGAATGGATTTGATTCCTCTCTTAGATGTAAAACAAATTCCCCATAATATATGTGATCTCGGGTCTTAACATCATTTGAACTTGAGAAGATGTTCACAGTTCACTTCATTTCCAAAAGGTTTTAGCCACCTATCTTTATTAAAGTGTCATCTTTTACAGATCGTGTTTAATTGGTTAAGCATGCAAACATTTTCAAGAAACTTAAACCTCTGTGTCATCTACACTTCCGAGGGTCTCGAATCCCTCTAAATTACGTGACATCTTTGGACACGTCTTGCTTGGAAGATCTTGGTTTTAAAGGCTGTAACACATTAAGCCCTCCATCTAGCTTGGGGGAACTCGAGTCTTTACGTCGTTTGTAATGCAAAGGGTGTTTGGCGCTCACGAATTTAACTGATAGCCTTGACAACTTGTCTTCTTTGCAAGTGTGAGATTTCAAGGAGAGTAATAAAATGGTAAACCTGCTAGCCAGCTTTGGAAAACTTGTGTTTATGTCATTCATTTCAGACGGTGTTTGATGCTCCCTGAATTACCGATAGTTTTGGTAACCTGTCTTCCTTGGAAAAGTTGGATTTTACAGATTGTAAGAAATTGGCAAACCTTCCTACTAGATTTGACGAGCTTAAATATTTATGTTGTCTTAAGTTTAATGCGTGTTCATAGATAACGAATTACCTGATAGCTTTGGCAACATGTCTTCTAAGAAAGAACTGGAGCATCTAATGCTATATATATGTGTGTGTGTGTATGTGGAGGTAGGGGTTTGAATCGATTTTGGATATACCGTTTTGAAAAATGGGCGCAGTGAGGAGGAAGACACGGGTTTTAACGGATTTTTGGATAGATCGTGTTACAAATAAATAAATTACGAGTCGGTTTTTTTTTTTGGTAAAACCTGAGCCAATGAATAATTGGTAGAAAACAAAAACGATGTGGATAATCCATCGGTATATTTAAAGAATTTTCGCCCAAAAACCTTTAAAAGGAGAAAAGAAAATGTAATGACATTGTAATTTCGGGATGGATGAATTGGACTTTTTCATCGAATGATCAATGCTAATAAGATCCATACCACTTCCACAAGCTATAATCAAATATAAGATTGGCCCTAACTAGGAATTTAAGATTAAGGATCTTTATATCAATGAGATCGATAATATTTAAAGGAGCATCATTCCTTTTTTTACCATTCATGCCAACAATCTGTTAGATGAGACATAGATAAGCAGCGCAAAACTACCAATTTTTTCGCTCAGATTTTTTTCTTGCCATACATATGACAAAACTCAAATGAATGAAAAAAACATTACAGTGTATAATCAATAGGCGAATTGATAAAGAATCCATTAACATATGATTGTGATACCAATCGCCCATAATTATAAAAATATACATTGTGTATTTATTTTGTCGCCCTGTAGTGTCCACCATTTCTATTATTAATTTCCGGTGGGAGCGAATCCTACTAATATTATTTATTGAGGCAATGAAAAAACACCCATAAATTCATCTGGTTTAATACATCTTCTTAGTCTTCTATATGACAAATCTTGAGTAAAAAGACAGAAAAAATCTGCTTCACAATTTTATTCCTTTTCCCAGTGTTGAAATGATAAACATAAAATTGTACATGGATTGCATGATAAATGAATAAGCGTTAGAAATATAAAATCCTGTAACGGTGGACGTGGAATATCTTAGGGTTCATTCACATTTCTAGCCGCTTCATCGGCTTTCGTAAGTCCCACGTCGCATTTTATACGATTGAAGGTGCTGCCAGTTGATTAAGCGATAACCAAAGTGGGCATTTGATTTCCATTTTGTCACTGTACCTTCTCCCAAACCCGCCTTTCAACCGAATGCGCGAATTCAGTCTCACTTCAACCTCTGCCACCCCTTCATTTGTCCGCGGACAAATTTTCCAAAGCGACCGCTGAAATAGTTAGAAATTCACATTTTAAAAGAGGATACAATATGGTGGTATTCTTGCGAGGTTGCATAAAATTGGGAAGTTCAGTCCACGCAATTGTGACGCCTCCGAATTTATAATATGCGGACACGTGGAACGTGTTCTAGTTGATACGTCCCAATCTATTGGCAATGCGAATTCTTATCACCAACTAAATGGAGCCGCTCTTTGTGACTTTGAATTTATTAACAGAGGCCGCCTCCACGTAGAAAATCAATGCCATTACAAAAACCTACGACACATATCGGAAGCACAATACTCAAACGCGACCCAGAGCAACACATCATTCCGTGTCTAACCTCTATCTGGTTCCAGGTATTATATTTTGTAATCGAACGACTACAGGGTAAGATACTTACAGGGCAAAATAGAACTACAATCGTTGGTGTATGATTCCAGAAAATTTAAAGGTCGATTTAAGATGTAATGACGCTACAGGTCAATTTTTATATTACATTATGAAATGTTTTAGTTAGCCAAACCAATTGTATGATGCGGAAAGGAGGCTTCCTATCAATTACAGTATTCGACTTTTGAAATATTATAAAGTGCCTTTAAATTGCGCTTCATGTCATTAGGTTTTGACTTACTACAATGGCGGGGAGGGTTTCTCAGAAGAAAGAGAGGAAACAACGCAGCCTCTCTTTTTTTTATTAATGAAATATATCCATATATTAATTAAACAGAAATATACAAATAATTAACATAAAAATAAGGCATTATGAGAGCATGCCACGACATTAGGTAGAGCTTAGGAGCAAAGTATCATATCTAGGTAGCGTATAGAGGAAAATTACAAAAAAGAGTTATTAGAGAAAACTATAGAATATCAAAAGCAAGGCCCAAAGGTGAAGGATCCATATCATCCGGACCCCAGCTAGAACATGGTAGGTCATTGTCCTTTGGGATAGGTTCCCAACCAGTAAATTGTGCCATGTCTATTTCATCATCTGCTTAAGTTTGAGTGGGTGAGATAGCAAGTTCGTACGACCTCCAGGTGGCTCCCCCCAAGTATCTAGGCATGGAGGAGGAGAAGGAGCACCCCAGTCATTCTACACAATGTGGGAAGGAGGTAGCTACTGCCATCTCGCTGCTACCTAGGAGGGAAAACACACTGGTACGGAGTGTCATTATTAGAGCAGCACCTATAGTGGCTGCGATGATGTCCACCATGAGGTCGCTGCGGCACTCTATCATCCATCTTGGGATCCCTAGGTGGAGAAGGCAGAACCCGAGCCATAGCACAAAGGGCATCTCCCAAATGAGACAAGAGGTCTTGGAGATACCCAAGCTCCATGGCCACTTTGTTGGCTTGAACTTGTATCTGCAACAGAACATTAGAGATGATAAAAGATTTATGCAAAGTAAAAATATTACAATCAGAAGAAACATGATTAAACACATAATTATTTGTTTCTTTTCAAATCCATAACATAATCTCCACTCTAAAATTATTCCAGATTTGTGTGAATTCATTAGGCATCGTGGGCTTGTCACCCAGGAGGATGTGCTGCCAAATGAAGAAATCAAGCTAGAAGGGCTTGAAAAGATCATGGATCGAGGACCAGACACTTTTAGCTTTGGGACAATACCAAAAGAGATGAGGAACTGTCTCAAGATGCCCACAGAAAGGACAAGTAAGCAATTGGACTCCAAGTTAAATGAGCCTTCTGCCAATAGGTAAGTCTTGGTATAGTGTACACCAAGAAAAATGTGTAAACTTGGGCTCCACTCAAGCTCCCCAAATAGTGTTGAAGTGAAAGCTCCATGTTTTCACATATGAGTGCAACCCCCAGTAGTTGTTAAGCTTGTCCACTATGGGTAGATGTGGGGTGAGCCAATTGTACTCAAGCCAAGGAGTGTAATTACAAAAGGGGGTTTCAAGATACGATTTCCAGTCCTTACACCACTATCTAGTAGAATTGATCAAGATTTTATGGAGCATGGAGGTGGGGATGGCATTCAGGATTTCTTGATAAGATTTGTGGTATACATTGGCCAGTCAAAATTTAGCTTTCATATCCTTCCAAGATAGCCAAGAGCAAGAGCGCCTATAGAAGATATCGTAGATGGAGTGGATTCCTCTATAGTAGAGCTTGAGGGCATTGATCCATGGAACCTCTACCAAAGAAGCCTTTTGACTCAGAAATCAAATACATTTACAACCAAGAAACCTATCATTTTCTCATAGTTTTAAGTTTAGGTTGCAAGCAATCAATGTTTGATTGTAGATTATTTTTATATAGGTATTGGAGCTATGTGATGAACGTCAAAGTGTGACATTAAATAAATGGTCATTAAGCATTAGTGCACATATATCAAAAATACTTACAGATATTGGATAGGAAATATAAATTGCATGTAGAACAAGGTCACGTATTAGTCAGGAATTGGTTGATCATGTCAAAGAGACTGTGAATGCAACTTAGGAAGAATATTGAGAGGAGTGAGAAGATACAAAATAAAAGGTTGATGAGTTTGAAGAAAATATGGTTAATGTGATATATAATTATGGATGTAAAATGTAATTATTTAGTAAGTTTGTTTATTTTTCTTTTAGAATATTTTTATAGAATACTTTATTATGATCAAATTTGGTTTATGTGATATATAATTATGGATGTAAAATATAACTATTTAGTGAGTTTGTTTTTTATTATTTTTATTAGAATTTTTATATAGATTATTTCATTACAATCAAATGTAAAAATTAAAACTTATAATTATATAAAATACTTTAAATCGATTATAAAATAATAAACACTCAACCTAGTTCAATATAAAATTAGTAACAAAGGAAAAATTAGGTAATTGTGATGTGGGATGTGCAAATGGTTTGATTGAAAGTATAATTCAATGCAAACATAATACCTATAAATAGTATAAAAATAGTTGTATGTTTTATACCATATGTTTTGAAAGACTTGAACTTTTTATACAATATATTTTATGTGGTAGATTTTGAAAGATTTTATTTATTTATTTTAATACAATTTGTTTGTATGCTTGGATATTAATTTGTTTTGTATATTATATTACCAATAATTAAAGTAAAAATTGCATGTGACGGTTGTAATTTAATATATATTTTATGCATTTTCTATATATATACACTTTCAAATATTAAATATATGATTTTATTTTAGCATTATGTTATATATAAAAATTCTAGTATAAACCACCACCAAAAAAAGAGAGAAAAAATAATTCAATACATACTTATTATCTAAGTAAAGTGAGAGTAGAAGAGTAGAATGAAGTGCACAAATGGTACAAAATAAATGTATGTTGAAATTACAATTTTATGCAATTGAAAGTATATTTATGTGAAAGTGTATTTTAATTCAATCATGAAATCTTGAAATCACTTTCAAATTGAGTTTGAAATAAAATCAAAATTAAAATAAATGATGCAATGTTAAAAGTAATCTTAATCTCAATATTTTATATTAAATTTTTATATAACATATAATAAAATCATGCAAATATGTAACTTAATGTCTAATTCATGTTTTAGAGAACATATAAAAAATTCATGCTAATAAGTATAATAGGCAATAGATCTCGAATGAAAAACACAAGCAAGTGAAAAAGTAGTTAAAAATATTTGCATTGTTTTGAATAATTATGCTAATTAATTTGATGTAAAAGATTAATTTATTTCAAATATGATTTAAAACAATGTTGTGATGGCCTAATCCAACAATGAAATGGAATAATATAATGCCAAATGATAATATTGACAGTCAGAGAGGTAGTGATAATGATGTATTAAGAATCAGTATATGAGGAACATTTTATAAAAGCATAAAACAAGATTTTTTATAATAGAATGAATGACTTATGTCAAATATATTGGTAAATTATGTTTTTTATGTCAACAAAAGATTATTTATTAGAGTGAGTCTTTTCATTAGTACTAAATGATCCACATTTCTTGTTGGAGGATGAATATGATCATATTTTCCTACCTCAACCTTTATTACATGTTGTCACCATTACATGATACTCCTAGAAGGTTGCCTATGAGGATATGTTGGTCTTTTTGTAATGCACTGGAAGTTACAAAAGGGTTAGTAGTCAATAAACTTACTCAATGTCAGTGGTACCTTTTCCTTTGAAGGATGTTTGTTTTGCATATATTTAGATAACTTGATTACTAACCAAAACCAATGGTGCTATTAATAGTATAATAAAATACATAAATCTCAAAATAAATTTTAATCTAAGAGAGAAAGTTTCATATCATATTAAGAGTGTGCAAAAATAATGTTTTGTGTACGTATGTTTTTTTTCTATGTTCTTTCTCTAATACTTACTATTAGATGTATAAAATGTGTATTAATTATTTATTTTTTTCAAAATTTTTTTTAATGATAATGAAATATTTGTTTGATTATTTATTTCATTGTCTCTACATACAAACTAATTTTTGAGTGCAGGAGAATTTGGGGGGATCATTTTGTTGATCTTGTGGCCTTCATTTAATTTTGAACTTTATCAAATACATGTTACATTTTAAATTCATGGAAAAGCAATTATGTCTTATATAAAGTATTATTTTCGTATTTTTTCCTCTATTTATTAAGATGCAAGGAATGTTAATTACATTTATTTTTAAGTTTTTTAGTTAATTTTTTCTTTTGATGATTTTTTCCTCAATTCCTTTATTTGATTGTTTTCATCTAAAAAAAGTTGGATTACATGAGAATTCACGGGAATTATTTTATTAATGTGTTTTCTATTGTTTTTTTAAAATTTATATAAACTATTAGTTGCATGATATGAAAGCTCCTACCCAAGTGGGACACCTATTTTAAACCTTAAAAACATAAAAACCAATAATGAAGAAATAATAATAATCATTACAATTCAAGTGATTATTAATTTATATGTGTTAAAAATTAATAGATCATTATTTATTAATGAATGAGAGAATATTAAATTGTGATGAATTTAAAAATTCATAATGTAACCAAATGTTTTTTTTTTGGATATATATTGAGGTTTTGAAGGGTCCCTCACTTGGTAAAAAGTAGATAAAAAATCTTAAAAAATAGTAGGAAGCATACCAAGAGATAATCCTTTAAACATTTAAATTTATAGAGGAAACTAAAGAAGCTCAACTCACTATGAGCTATTTTTAGATAATATTTAAACCTTTTAGGGTTTTACTAATGTAAGTTTAATGTTTGATTAAAGGGTTGAAATTTTTAAAAAGGTGAAAAAATATGCATAAAATAAACAATGATTTGTTATAGATTTTGATTAGCTTTGACTTTCTAAAAATAGTAGAAAATATGTGCAAATTGAAACTTATCTAGAAAAACACGTGATATGAATGATCTGAGTTCTAGAAACTTATATATGAACATGTCTAAGTTTCTTTCACTAAATTATTGTATCATAACCCCTCATGGATAGTAGCATCGGATTTGGGCAAATATGCCATGTGGGTCTTCTGTCCTAATAATGGCACTAATGTTATATGTATAAAACTACTCTGAAATTTTAGGTACACCTACATATATATTTTAGGTTAAATTCATGTGTGCACAAAGTCTGTAACACTATATTTATTTTTTAAGACCTATTTTATGATGCAAACCCTAATCCTCTTTAAAAGTAAGGCATTGGCTACAAAGTGTGTTCACTATTAGGATAAGTTGGATATCCTCAACACCCTATTATGAAGAGAATTTCCTACATACTAATGTTTTAAGGAGTAATCAATATTGATGCATTTCTCCCTACCTAACTATTTATGTAAGTACAAGTGATTTTAGAATGATAGTAATCTTGGGTTATTGGAGTGTGCTTAGGATTGATATTCTAGAAAATTAAAGCTTAAGGAAGTTGTAGATGGTAACATGCAAAATTAAGGTAGAATATGGATTAATAACCTTTATTTTTGCTTAACTTGTTTCATGTATAAATAGGTGTTATTCATTTAATTTACATCTAGTGGATAGATGACTAAAATTTATATGTTATAGTGTTTTATAGGTGCAGATAATAAAATATGTTTAGGTCAACCTTATGAGGGTTTTACTTTTGAAAATATATTCATTTGGGAAAGATAGGCTAAAGGACATATTGTAGGTACAATCATTGATGCCAAATATTTGACTTTAATTCCAATTCATTCAAACTATTAATCAAACAACATATATCAACTTGACCAAGTAATATAAACATTGGAACTCATACATTCAAAGCATACACAAGATTAATCACATAACACATGATTCATATTGGAAACCCTCATGAGTAATAGAACCTACTCTCAATCCTGAAAACACATGGATTGCTTGTCCTATAAAATGATCATAAATAAGAGACCATTTTAGTGAAGCACCCACTTCACAAGGAGCACCCACCCTTAAGTATTAAGAATCACCCACTTTCTAGAGATGTTGAGTACCCACACAATACCTATGAAATAAATAAGTCCAAAAAGTTGATTGCAATTCAATTTGATGGAGACATAATATATAACACCTTGTTTTCACCTTTCACACTTTTTCAACCTTGCTCACACAAGCAATGCGTCCAAATCACCCTATTGGATCACCCTAAGATTTTTTGCTCATCCTCAACCCCAAAACCTATAACAACTCTTTAATCACAATAGAGACATGACCAAAATTTCATACACACAATCCTCATTCTAACTTGTATCTTAACTCATTCATCAAGCTTACATATCCTACAACTTTTCTTCACTATTTTCATTCAAGTCTCTACATGGTTTTTAACATCTCTCACCCAAGTCTACACAATCCTAGAAACCATCATCTTTGGTTTCATATTTTATAGTGTATTAATCAATATAATGTTCACAACATTCCTTATCAGCCACAACACATGTCTTCACTCTTAAGGAATCTACATGGGTCACCTTTAAGCAGTACCTTCTTCTAAATAGGCCTAGGTGTAATTTTAGGTCCTAAAGAGACCCATTCACCTTTATGACACTTCTCTAAGAAAATTAAGAACATATGATCACTTTCAAATACATTATCCCATACCACAAAATTAGGTCCTCCTTACGTGATCAAAAATATCACAACACTCTTCTGCTAAAGCACAATTATCTCAGACATCATCCTATTTATATGATCAACATGAACCAACACATAGTCAACTTATAAGATGTTATTCATACGAATATGGATTGGTCAAAACTTAATAAACTATACATATGATCGTCATAGAGTCTATAACATGATAAAATAATTTTATCATCCTGAAATATCAAAATACCATCAAGAACAACTCAATTATCCTTCTCGGGTTACTTGTAGAACATGAACAAACACATAGTCAAATTTGAACTAAAATAAATAAATATGTATAGATATTCAAACATTCAAACTATGTTATGTATGTGCCCTAAAGTCCTCTACAACTATTAATTTTATACCATCATCAAATTCTCTCTATATAAAAAGTTATATCATAAAAACTAATCACTAGTTTTCCCTCACAAATTTGAATATTTAAATTCTAATGGTCACTAAGCAAATATTAAACTTTAGTTATTTTGACCTCATCTCATGCTCCATGGAAATTTTAAATAAAAATGCATAATATATGTCCTTATATTATCCTCATCTTTAGTTTACAAATAGTCATCATTAGATATTTATTAGAACTCCCATGATTACGACACTTGACCCCCTCGTGTGTCTTATGGACACTTTTATTGTTAATTCATCCACTTGTGCCACTTGATAATCCCACATGATTTGTTGACTCTTTGAATTTTCCCACACCATTGATATTTATAATTATAATTAACCACTTACCATTGGATCTTCTGAACCAATATCCTCTAACTTCAACATGATTAAAATTGATACTCTTAGGCCCATCATAGTCTACTAGAGCTAATTTGAAGATTTATAACTTAAACTAGAAAACACTTCAAGACTACAAATTTTTAAGTTAGCTTTTTGGCACTACATACAACATTTATATGTAAACTTCTTACCAAAATTGACTTTATTAGTACTTTAACTAAATTCACAAACTTTTTATATCATACATATCTACATGACGTGTAGTCATGGTTTGGCTTCTCTTAAGATATAAAATGTATTTTGATATTTACATATGATTAAATGTCACACCATAACTTTCTCAAGATATCTAAGGATGCATAAAAACCTCTTATTTGACCTTATAATCCTGCACAAGTGCCATTTCTCTCTAAACTATCGATATGATCACTTTGTCATTAATGAATTAGTAACACAAGCTCTTTTTAACATAAATGAAAACTCAAAACAACAATCATGATTATAAATAGTATCCCACTTTTTCAATGATATCCAAACACCCTCATAATTACTTATTAACATTTGAACATCTTCATTAAACTTCATTATGATCTTTCTCCCCCTTTGACATTAATGTCAAAGGGCCTATCTTTGATCTTGAGGACCTCAAAAGGATTTCAAGACCAAAACATAAAAGGACGACCTCTAAGAGATGATACAAACTCCCCATAACACTATGCATAATAATTTTTACCTTGAAATTCTCAAACATTCTCCACGACTACACTCTTCTTTGATCATACTATGCTCTATGCAGACAAAACACACTAGAACACCAAAACATTGCTTCAAATCACCTTGAGAACACTAAGAGGGACTCCCCTAGGTAATCTAACCTTAGCCACCCCTTATTTATCTTTAGACCATCTTGGTGTCTTGGAGAAAATAACCAAAAAGTCAACGTCTTCACACTAGCCTTGTTTAGAGGCCTTGTATCCCTACCTGGACCTTATAGAACCCATAAATGTTTTCTGGGTGAATTTTCATGGCTTTAAATTTCATATTTAGAGTATATTCATATTCCCCCTCAAACATGTCAAAAAAAAAAACTCATCTCTTCCTCTATAAAATAATTCCTTCATAAACCTACTAGCCAATTAACCCTCATTTTGTACAAATACTCCTTTATAGAACCAACCATATAGTTCTAGAAGGCTTTGGAAGACTTTTTGAGCACCCATTTGGCCACTTCAACTGATTAAGTATATTGAAACCTCAATTTATTATGAAAATCACTATTTCAACAAAGGTTAAAATTTTAGGTTTATAAGAGAAACTCGGTCACCACATCACCTTATAGTCAGTTCCCACCTATGAAGCTATTCTCATACTTAGAGGTCATGAATACACACATCTATAATGACTTTTGATCTTAGATTCTTTCTATATTCCATACTTGTTATACCATGGTTTTTGACCTACATACCCTTAAGCACAATATGGGAAACTCAAGAATAAACAAGATTCTCAAATTATACACAAAAGATATTTATAGCTTAAAATCACTTATAACAAATCTAAATATATTAATCAAACCTTATTATTCCATTAAGACAATTTTACAACTTGAAAATACACTTGGAAGTCTCCATACCTAGCTTTTACGACAAAAATCCTTGAATACTCTTAGAATGCACCATTCGCCAAATCATCTAGAGCTAGCCCATGATTTTGTTTCTCCTCTTTTGATATGCATCAATATGAACTTAGACTATTTTGATCCTTAGACTTGTCTACCCATAAAACTCACATGCTCCCTTTGCTCATTTACGAAGATCCAATACCTTGTCAAAACACATGACTTGGTTTGATCAAGTCATCAAATCAAACTTATTTGAATTCACAACTAAAACAAAATTCATCCATACTTTCACCATGGCTGGAACATCTCACAAATTCTCCACTTTACATCATGCATAGCTCTTCAATCCATTCAAGCTAACTAATTTAGATCCCCCTTAGAGAAACCCTCTATTGATTTGTAAGAATTACTTTTCCCCCTTAGGCAAGCATATCTTCAAATTATATTCTCATCTTGAAATATCAAAAAAATATCAACTGGCATCCACCATGCTTCTGATTGATTATCATGTGTCTCTTTGAATCCTAGACAGAGACACCCTAACTTAAAATATCCTAGAATAATGTGAAACCAAGAGTTTCCCATAACTCCTCATATTCCTTTTCCTTCTTGGTCATATGATACTGATAGATTTTTTTTTCTTAGGCTTAATATAAGCAACATGTTAATCCACTATAATATTCTTTTTCTCTTCCAAGATTGATTTTAAAATACATGGAGATAAAAAGTATTCATGACATAACTTCTAAACTGAAGAAAGATCCTCATCACTAGTTATTGACAACTAATGTTCCTTGCATTAAACATGCTCAACAAAAGTAGGATGTTTAATTTTATCCATACACACAACTAGTCTCAACTAGAACCTTTCTCTTCTCCTTGAGCTTGGTCCCTTCATTCTCAAGAGGATTAGACAGTGGGATCTCCTAATTCTCTTAAACCTATTTAGCATTCTCCACTTCAAAAAATAAACCACTTGGACTTTTTGACTCATTAGGACTCATATTTTTCATCTTTGGTTTCCATAGTTTGGCTTGTCTTCTTTCTTGCACTCTAGGAGTCTAATTTAATTTAGTTTAACTTGATGGCCTCTAGTTGCAGAACCTATAAATATGACCAATCTTCTCATAGTTGTAACAAACCATTCTTATTGAAGGAAATTCAACATGTGCTCCTTTACTTGAAAAATATTTTACAAAGTGTTCCACATCATCACAGTTGATGAATTCAACCTTACTCCTATTTTATTTATAATTCTATTCATTCTCAGTAGGTCTTCTACAACTCTTTATCCTTATGACCAAATAGATTACGAGTATAGTAGTAGCCATTGAAATTTACATACCTCGTGGTATTTGGTTGTCTAATTTGATTTATCTTCATTTTTTCAGCACCTTCATTCCTTAACTGATGATTGATATTCAGGGTCTGATTGTCTTTGTTCACATTGATCTTTATATTATATTGAGATACATTCTTTTATTCTTGTTTATAACCAAGTCTAATTATATGACTAACATGCTTTTGACTGTTCAAATGTTATCTAAATCTTTACCATTCAATCTTGTAGATAGAATTTCCAATTGACAAATTAGATTCCTGACTATATCTGCATGATCCTTAGTGTTTTCATTCATTGTAGCCTCAAATGCATTGAATTACTCTTCATAGACCTTGATTTGAGACTTCATCTTCTTGGTATTTTTATTTTCAATCTTCAGATCTTCAAGGCCATTCTTGAACTTAATCTCATAGTCCTCCTTTTTTTCTTCAACATCTATATCACTCCAAGTAAATTCTTTTTGATATGAGAAAACTCCTTCTCTTGCCATGAAAATAACTTCATATTCAATAGGACCAATATCTTCATTATCAAACTTCGAATCATTATCTTCACTCTTATTTGATGAGATGCAATCTTTTTTGGCATAGAGACTTTTCTTTTTATTTATGTATTTTTTCTTGTTGTCATACTTTTTTGATCCTTTCTTCCTCTTATGATACCTAAATATCTTATTTCTTTAATATTGTCTTTCACCATGCTCTTCATCATCATTATTCTTATGTTTATGATGGAAGTTGTTAGTAAAGTGTCCTACTTCTCCACATTTGAAACATTTGAAAGGTATTTTACCCTTATACTTTACTGAGCCTTGAGATTTCTTATTATTTGGCTTCATTTATATCTTGAATGTTTCTTCTTTATTTGGTAATTTTACATCATTGAATATACTCTCATAGGTAGTAAGGATTCCATGAAATTCATCCATCTTCATCTGAGTAAGATCATGACATTATTCTACAACAGACACTTTTGAATCAAATTTGAGGGATAGAAACCTTAATACCTTTTGTAATGTAGTAGATTATGTAAGATTCTCTCCAAGACCTTTGATAATATTTAGAATCTCATCAACTATCTTCAAAAAATATGACACAAAATCTTCTTCCTTCATCTCAAAACTCTCAAATTATTTTTGGTTAGTCTGTAACTTGGCCAACTTGACATTTGAATCCCCTCCATAGATGACCTACAATTTGTCCCATATATCTTTTCAAAATTTACAATAAATTACCTTGGTCTACTCAATCTTTTAAAATCCATATGTGATGGTATTAATTGTATTGGAATTGTTCTCAAATACCTTATTATCAGCTACACTAATTTAAGGGGTTGGGGGGATGAATATCCATCCAGAATAGATTGACAAATGCCAAACCCTATTAACGTGATGTAGGTCTTGATCCTTGAACTATATAAAATATAAATAGACCCATTGAACTTTGGTTATTGATCTGTAGATAAACCATGTATATCTTGACATTCCATATTCTACCTTGGATCACCTTCAAGTGGTTAAACTTTAAACTAAGGTCCTACTTTGATACAAATTATTGGAGTTAAAATCATTGAGAGGGGTAGTGAATGAGTGATTATATATATTTAAATTCAATTCTAGTTCTTTAAAAATCTTAATCAAACAACATATATCAACTCAATCAAGCAATATAAGCATGAGAGCTCATATATTCGAAAAACACACAAGATCAATCACATAATACATGATTCCTATGAGAAACACTCATGGGGAATAAAACCCATTCTCAAACCTATAAACACATAGGCTAATTGTATTATAAATTGATCACAAACAACCGACCCTTTTATTGAAGCACCCACTTCACAAGGAGGACCCACCCCTAAGTATGAACAATTAGCCACTTGCTATAGATGTTGAGCACCCACACAACACCTATGAGATTAACAGCTCTAACATTTTTATTGAAATTTAATCCAGTGTAGACATAATGTATAACACCTATTTTTAACACTTTACACTTTCTCAATCTTGATTACACATGAAATGCATCTAAATCATGCTTTTGTAACACCCTATGCTTCTTTGTTCTTCCTAAACCTTAAATATATAGAAAACATGTAATCACAATAAATACATGACTAAAAGGTCATACAGACAATCCTCACATTAACATGTGTCTTAACTCATTCACCAAGTTGACATATCCTATACCTTTTCTTCACTCTCCTCATTCAAGTCTCTACAAGTCTCTTAACATCCCTCACCCAAGTTCAGACAAGCCTAGAAAACCTCACCTAGGGTTTCACCTTTTATAGTGTCTTCATGAATATCATGTTAACAACATTCATTTTTAGCCAGAACACATGCCTTAAATCTTTAGGCATCTACATGGATCACATTTAAGCAGTACTTTCTTTTAAATAGATCTAAGTGTCCTTTTAGATCCCATGGAGACCCATTCACCTCTTGAACACTTCTTCAAGAAAATCAAGAACAAATTTTCAGTTTAAAATGCATGGACTCATGCCACACAATATATAAGTCTTCATTAAGTGACAACAACCAACACCTCACTCTTTTTCTAAAGCATAATTATCTCAAATATCATTATTTACATACGATCACCATGAATGAACATACAATAAACTTATAAGACTTTGTTCATACAAAGATGGATTGGTCAAACCTTTAAAAACTATATAGATGATCCTTATAGAGTCTCTAACATTTTCCACTAATTTTATCATCTTGAAACATCGATATA
Source organism: Torreya grandis (assembly GCA_037957365.1). Taxonomy (NCBI): domain Eukaryota; kingdom Viridiplantae; phylum Streptophyta; class Pinopsida; order Cupressales; family Taxaceae; genus Torreya; species Torreya grandis. The sequence goes on along the minus strand of JARHVA010007528.1, from coordinate 377,800 downwards.
CCATCAAGAATAACATAATTACCCTTCTTGGGTTACCTATAGAGCATGAAAAAACACACAGTCAACTTTTAACTAAAATAAATGCAATTGTATAGATAGTCAGAACTTTAAGAAATGTTATCTAAATTCACCTTGAAGCCTTATACAACTTTTATTTTTACACCATGATCAAATTTTGTATATATCAAAATTATAGCATAAAAACTAAGCACGAGTCTTCCCTTGAAAATTTGAATATTTAAATTCCAAAGGTCACTAAGAATATGTTAAACTTTAGTTACTTTGGCATCATCTCATGGTCCCCAAAAATTTTGACCAAAAACACACTGTTGATCTCCTTTGATTATATTCATATTTATGTTGCAATTTTCACCATTAGATCTTAATCATAACTCTCATGATTATGACACTCGGTACCCTCATGTGATTTCTAAACACTTTTGTTTTCAGTCCATGTGCTTGTCCCACTTAGTAGTCCCACATGCTTTGTTGAATCTTTGATTTGTCTCACACTATTGATATTTATAATTATGATTAAGTGCACACCTTTAGATCTTCTATACCAATGACCTTAGACTCTTGTATAATTAAACTTGATAGTCTCCGGCTCATCACAATTTACTATAGCAACATTGAAGCTTTATAACTTGAGATAGAAAACACTTAAAGACTTTAATGTTTTGTGTAGCTTAGTGGAAGTCTAGATAACATCTCTATATAAACCTTTGACCAAAATTTATTTTATTTTTACATGAAATAAATTCACAAACATGATGGATCATACATATCTACATCACATGTAGTGATGGTCTCACTTCTCTTAAGCTAAAAAATGAATTTTGTTCTTTCTAAGAGATCAAATGACACACCAAAACTTTATCAAGACATATAAGAATGTCTTATAACTTCTTATTTGACCTTATAAAATTACACAAGTGCCATATCTTTCAAATCTATCAATCTAACCACTTTATCATTAATGCATTTGTACCACATGTTCTCTTTGACATCAATGACAATCTAAGACAACAATGACCATGTTCAATAGAAAATATGCACCATTTTTTGAACACATCATGTGGCTCTAGTTTCCTTAATGTGTAAATAAAATATAAATAGTATAATGATGGGCACAAAGGGCCAAGATTCAAAAATGAGGGTTTGGTATTATGTTTGAGTTGACTAGGGATGTTTGTGGTATGAGAAAATTCTATAAAAGTGTGATAATAAGATCTAAGATAAGTCTAAGGACAAGATAAGAAAAGGTTATGTAAAATATAACTATTAACACTCAATTATCACTTCTAGGTGATTACATTTCCCCCTTTTTTCTAGAAATTCAACAAAGTAAAATGACTAGTATAAATGAAAAATAAGCATACTGAGACTTAACATGGATGTCAAGACCCTGAGGTTTAGTCTGAGTATGAAAAGTTGGGTTTGTGTATGTGAGGCATGACCTAGAAATGAAGCATGCATAAATCAATCCTTAGTTAAGAGATATCAAAAATAAAAGACTATGCTGAGTAAAAAAGTAATTGAGTAAAACCAAGTAAAGAGATGGAAAAGAGGAAATGAATGAATACACCTCATTGGGTATGAAAACTAATTCTTAAACCTATGGAAACCTCCGTGTGTGCATGTATATGGTGTTGAACTATTAAATATCTTAGACTAAGATAATATCTTGCTCAATCCTCATGTTTGTGTGGATCAAGAACTCAATCTGATTTTGACTCCATTATTTCCCACCACTACTTGGTGGATCATGACCTGTGAATATCTTGGATTAAATTGGTAGTGTATCCAAATATCTCATGTGGGTGTATCATGAACTCAAGTAGGATATGAATAAATAGTTTCCCACCAATGTGTTAGAAAAGGTTCCTTAAAATAATCCAAACAATAATAATTAAAGGGATAAATTGTGCAGTGGAGAGCACTATCAAGGGAAAATGAGATTAAAATATTACCTACCATTTATGATGTTCAAAGATGGACCCAAAAATAAGAAGGAAAAAACTTCAAATAGAAGATGAAACATAACAAACATAGAGTTCTAAATTAAAGTAAAGTAAAATAGAGTACTCACTCTACATTAACCATTTACTAAAGAAAATTATGAAAACCATAAGTGAATGATTCTATTAATATATACAAATAAATTAAACTAGATTATATTAAGAGAAAGTGCTATAAATAGTATTTTGTGGTTATGTTGTCTCTTCACATTCCATCCTTTCATAATGAAAAAGGAAATACTCTTCGCATTATTCTATTGCTTGATTAGTTTTATAAGGCCAAATACATATAAAAGTTATACAAACAAAAAATCATATACTTTGTATAGGTGTACTTATATTATGCATTGTGGTTTTACCATTATCCATATTTGTCCAACTCTTTCCATGACATAAAAATTTGTCTCATCCCAAAAAAAAATCATAAACTAACATGAGCATAGCTAAATAAATAATCCATAAACCTAAGTTGTAGTTATTGCTCTAGGTGTTGTTTACCAATTTTCACTATTTGTACACTACACAGTCGCCCTTTTAAATTTTCATCTAAGTAGCATAATATTCTATAACCCTTTTTGGTTTTAAATAGATGAACATAAATAGGTGATCATTCTTTTTAGGTTTTCAAATAATATATCCATGATCCTAATGTTTAGACTATCTTAAAAAAAACTATATTACATCTAAAGTCATAAAAAATAATGTACAAAACTTACTATTACAATTGAGGAGGTTTTTAGCTAAATTGCTAAGGTGGTTGTTGTTATTTGGTAGTAATGAGCAACTAGATTTTGGTGTACCCACTATCATAGGTACTTGCCAAGACATAACCTTTTTGTCTAAATTCCAGTCCTATATAATTTTTTAAAGTTATTGTATAGGAATAAATTATAGATAATTTATTATTTGTGTAAAATCTAGATCGACTTTAGATAGATCTTGCTTGAGCATTTTCGAGTCTGTGAGTATTTCTCATACCATGGCAAGTAGAACATGTAGTGGTACATGGATCATCCTCATATTTTATATATCATCATCATATGTGATTATAATAAATTCCTTGGCATTAGATAATTTTAGATGAATGTCCAAGATGAGATAATCCAATATGCTTGATGTCCTTTGGGCATGGATGGTTGCAAAAGTATTATGCATTATTTCATTATGTGATTCTTGTAGCTTCACTATTATAGCTTCACTAGAATTCAACAATTTTTTGATTGAACCACTCATTTTTTCTATGGTTTTTGGTTGATCCTCCTATATGGATTTACCTTTGTATATAATGGGAAATATAGGTTTTTTAGTAGCTAAGGATTGATTCATAAAATGTATCTAATTTAACATATCTTGGTTTATCTATTAGTCCTACCTCATAGTACAGTTTAAAACCTAATCATATTCATTAATGAGTTGACATATGACCTTTGTTTTACTCCTAATATCTTATCCTTGTGTGCATAATGCCAAAATTTTAAGTGCAATTTGCTAACTCTTTATGAGCTTTGTCAATAAATCAATGAATTGTTTATCTTCTAACATTACCAAATCACACAGTACTTTCATAACTAAGGTGGGATAAGTATTATTGATAAAATATTGCACACCTTTCAACTACACTTCTACTTTAGCCTTCTCTTCTCATAGCCTTAATACTTCGTATTGCAAACCTAAGGCCTTCTACATAATTGATTCTCAAAAGGAGACTACTCCTCCAATCTACTTCGAGAGTGGTAGTTGGGTGACATCTAATGATGTTTCGATCAAAATGGTGGAAAGTTTCATGTATGTGGTCATAGGTGTTCCTAGAGCAGGTTTGAATTTAGCTAATGAAATTAGGAAAATAGTATGCCTCGTGTACCAGGGACATCAGATAGCCATTGGCTAGAAATCTATAATTCTTATTTTGTGCCCTTAGTGTGAACTACGGTTATTGCTTTTACATATGCTTCTTTGTCCTTGAGTTTAATAGATTGGGTTTTTTATGAATATTTTTTTATTACTATCAGCTTTAGTATGCCCTTTAGCTTCCTCTTTAGTGTTATCTTTAGAATCAAATTAAGATTTGGATTTAGCATGTTCCTCAACCTTGGCTTTGGTTTTAGCTTTAGCCTTATCTTGAGCTTCCTTCTCCTTTTATTTTGTTGCATAGTTGGCACCTCTTATTGTCATAATTTATCTTCATCATGTTCTTTCTCATTTAATTAAACTTCTTTTGCCTAGTTGTTCATAATATCAACTTCTTTATATTTATTCTTTATAGCTTCAACTTCTTCAACTAACTTTCATGCAACCTTTACTTCCTCAATTTTTTTTCCTTATACCTTAAACTTCTTTAAATTTATTTTAGGTAGCCTCTAATTCCTCATCTTCATTTTATTTCTCAATACTTGTATTTTGTTATTTCTATTCTTGACACTGCATATATTCTTGTTGTATGGCTTGTAAAAATTTTGGTTATGATTATTCTTATTTTTTATTGATCAATTCTTTCTCCTTCACCTCCTTAAATTTAGGTGTACCCTACGTAGTTTGTTGTTCAGAGACCTCATTAGTTACAGTTATATCCAATACTTCTTTATCACCTTCAAGATCGATGTCATATTAAATATTATCAAGTGATTGTGATTCACCCAACTAGATTTTGTGGACCAATTTCTTTTTTTAAATTGGGCTAGAGGTATGAGAGTCTGATTTTGCTTCTTTACACTCTAGCGATGAGATTACTATTATGTTGACTGAGACTATTGTACGCTACTTTATTCTCTAGGCTAGATGAAATACACAATCCTTTCCCACATAATTTGTGATGGCTTAGAAGAAGGATGTCTGTGTTATTATCAGAACAAGATAGGTGTATGACTACAATCTCTAGGTAAATCCACCACTTACAGGGTTTGTCATCGTGTGGTTGATTCTGATGAAAATATTTTATCTTTTAACTTGTGATTAAATTATTTTTCAATAGTATCAATAAGAATAAAATGAGGTGGTTAAGTAATATCAAATCAAATGTATTTTTTTACCTAATTTCACACTTGGCAAGTACACACTACTTTCCAAAAGAATAATTCTTTCTCCTCCTCTAAATCATACACCTATTTTATAGTATCTTTGAATATGTATTGGATCACTTCTTGTTATTCTACCCCCAACTTAGGTAGGTATCAATCATTAGCTATTTATGGAACCATGGGATGTTTTAACTAGGAAATATTTTACCAAGTTCTTTTATGTGGTGGACGTAGTGAGACTCTAATATAGGTGCTTTCCTATTACCTATCTCTTATTGTGTTGGAGCTTTTAGTTATGATAGTTGTATCATTCACCCCTATTTATGTGTTGTTTATTACAAGGGTGCTTGATTTGCTTGTGTTTGTTGTGCCTCTTGAGGGATGGCTTGAAATGGAGGAACCAACCCATAATTAATTTTTTCTTGTTGTATAATTCAACCTTCACTTTGACCATTGAAAGGAGAAATGGCATTGGGGTGACAGTTAGAGTCACTAACTCACGAACCTTGATCTTGATGGTATTATGCAATTTTGTAAATAAAGTATGTTGTGTTTTATATTGCATTACATCTTGTGTGATCCTAGGATGTGATCAGATCAAAGCTAAGGATTTAATTCAACATATGTTAAATCACCCCAATTAATCATAATATTATCCTATTTTAGTCTATTGGATACATAAAAAGGCATTACCAAGCCAAAAATCTAGAGTTACATTAATTGGCCCAAGTGGAGATTTATACTACATGAAGCATAATAAAAGAGCCAATTTTTTTTTACTAAAATGTCTTTATGATTTTTGAATGAACCTTTTATATAGTAGTGGTGAAATCAATTATTATAATTGGAAGACAATTGATGTCCTCTCATAACTTTGTCATATGATAAGCAATGTCAATTATGTCGCGTGTTGCTTGTTTCAATTACTCGGTTGTTTTACAAAAAAATTTGGTGATACATTGAACCATGATGAGTAGTGAATCATCCTAAATAAATTCAATATATTTTCTTCACCCCACCATTGTGGTATATTTTTCCTTGATATCTAAATGTATTGGTGAGGATGTGTACTTATAAGGAAGGAGAGATTTATTGTAATTGGGTAAAATTGACAAAGCAAAGAACCTTTCAAATCGGATCCACGATGGAATTCGGGAAAATACCTTCCACATCTACTGTAGAAATCATGAATGAGTCTGAAATAGAAGGAATGTATGAAATGCCTCCTTTTATCCCTGATCAGCTGACTGATTGTCCAGACATTGAGATAACAGAAACAGATCTTGAAAAGGAATCTAGTTTATTCAAGCCACCGGCTTTAAAGGCTTCTAATGTCTATAAACAAGCTGAACTTGTTAAGTCAAAATTTTTGTATAATAGTACTTACTTGTCTTTTGTTAAGCCTAGGATTAAGTCAGTTGAACTTAACCTCTGCTATCAGCCCAAAAAGACCTTCCAGACAAATTTACTTCCTTTACTTCCAGAACCTGAAATTGTTTATATCCGTTCTCATAAGGATGTGAAATTTGTGCATTTTCGTCTCAATGACGATAATATTATTTGTTTTGAATTTTGTCCTAATCTGTCAGTCGCAGTCCGTGACAAAGGATGCAAAGAAGTTAGACATGGATCTCTAGATTGTTGGGGTCTGTTCACATCTGTCTATGGCCTTGAAATGTTTGGTGAATTCCAGTATGCTACTGTCAATATTTCTGTGTTATATAGCATGACTAACACCAACCATCCCAAAATCTTAGAGAACCTGCCTTTGGCAAGAAGACTCAGTGGTACAGTCCAATTGCAGAAAGGACATATAGAGTCTGTTGAGATTCCAGCTGAATGGAAATTAGACTGGCTCAAACATGTCTCACCAAAGCTTAAAGGCCAAACCACTGTGCATCAAAGTGATGGTAGATCTGTTAATATTCTTCCTAGATCATTGTCTATGAGATCTACCCAAACCTCTCCTACAAGACCATCTACGTCCTCATCCCGTAGATCAGTCAAAACAGGTCATATTTTAATAGAGGATGAAGAAGTTAATTTAGGGAAAGATCTCCCCCATACTCTCATGAGTCTTCCTCGCGAAGACAGTCTTGATTTCTATTCAGAAGACACAGTTACCTTTTACAGAGGAGGAAGATGGCCACCAGCCAAAGGTGTCTATCGACATGCTGCAGGCACTGTTCATTATTTTGCTGCCGCATACGAAAATCCTTCCAATGAATTCAAACAGAGGAACTATGTCTCCAGATTCAATTCTCATCTTGCAGAAAATTTTGATGATTTATGTAAAGATGTCTTGGAAATCAAAGATACTGTAAATAAAATACAGCAGAAAGTAGAATCCATTAATTCTAAAATAGATAACCTAGATGATAGTTTAAATTGGTTATCCAAAGAAGATCAAAAGGCCGAGTCGTCTTCCAGACCATTTTGCTCAGTCTCTTTTGGACCTTCTTTTTCTTCTGCCAAAAAATCCCATGGTCATTCCCTCATGCAGCGTACCCATGTACACCTACAGCCATGGTATCTGAATATAGATGACTCTATTAATCCCCTCAATGAAATTGCTAGTTGGTGCAACACTATGCGTGTCCTTGCTGTTCAAGCTCACCTAGATCAAGCTGGCACCACTTGTTTTGCTGTAAAATATCTCTGGGGATTTACTAACCATTGGTGGGATAGCATCCCTGCTGACCAGCAATATGCTCTTGTGCATAACCAACCTGATTCGCTTAATGCTTTGTATAAATTACTGATTGATGAATTTGCTCCTCCTGCCGCCAATCGGCAGTTAGAAACTAAAAAATGGCTGATGAAAATGGAATTATGTAATCTTAAACAATTCCAACCTTTTGCTATGCAATTTCGAAAGCTTGCCTATGAAAGCCAGTGCCATCGCTCTGTTGAAATCAAAATGAAGTTTCTCCAGGCAATGCCTTATAATCTCATTGACCGAGTCTTAGCTTATATTGACTTAAAAGGTCTTGAGCTTTCTAATCTTGCTCTCTCTGACCTTATCGATTTTACTCAGCAACAGATCATGTTGTTAGTATTCGAGACCCGCTCAATGCAAAAGCTTAGCAAGCATCAAGCAGCAGCCATTGCTCCATTGTTTCCAGAAATCGCTCCTTTTGGTTGTCGACCTTTCGTCCAACCTCGTAAGCAACAAAAGCAACGCCGTCGTCGCCTTTCTTATCAGCGCCGTTCTTTCCCTAAGCGCCATTCCTATGCGCCTCCTCACCGTTTCCTCCGCAGACGCCAACATGCCCATCCTGCTTCTACTAAGCCTATCTGTTACATATGCCGGAAGCCCGGTCATATTGCTCCTAACTGCTCGTGTAAAAATCCCGCAGTCAAAGCTATTTTTTCTTCTCACGCAGCCGCGTGGTGGGATGTTATAGATGCCGATGAAGACTTGTATCTTCAAGACGACATTTTTGAACCTGTCCTTGAAGATCTTCCTGAAGAAGTATCTGACGACGACGCAGCAGAACTAGACTCTCTTGCCGATGACCTAGAGCAACCAATGACCAACATGCAGAGAGGATCTAGAGGCTCACGGCCCTACAGGCCTAGAGAAGCCAGACAAGCCTATGAGGCTTATGGTCCCTGGTCTCGTGCTCACCATGAAGTTCCTGAGCGGCTAGAAAGACCTAGAGGAAGAGGTTTTGTCCGAGGAGAATCATCCAGAGGGAGACAGCCCTCACAGCCGCGACAGCCGCTGACTATGCACAGGCTCCAGAATCCTCCTGTGCAGTACCCTAGCCAGTTCAAGCCAAGCGAAGCATGGATCAAAAACAAGTTTACCTGTAAAGATCCACCCAGAGAAATAAGAGAACCCATTTGGGAACAGATCATGCCTGCCGAAGAACCAGTCCTTGCAGCAGATCCCTCATGGGAAGATGGCTATGAACCAGAAGATGACGTCGGAAGCATTTTTTATTCCGACCAAGATTACTGCCCTGAAGGTGAATGCAGTAATCAACAAAAAGAAGCTGAACCAGAGTTACCAGAAGACATCTATGAAGAGCCTACCATCATCCAAGATCCAGGAAGGCAAAAATTGGTATGTACAAGTATCCCTTCCTTAGAACTACCACAACCTGCCTACTTAAATCATCTGATCAATGGCAGATTTGCGCAGTTCTTCACACTAGAAATAAATGGTAGATATGTAGATGCTCAAGTTGATACTGGAGCTTCTCTGTCTTTTGCGAAGCCACAACTCATCAGTGATTGGGAGACACTTGATGAGCGTCTAGCTTATAAGAGCTTAGATATTCAGGGTAACAGTTTTGTCTGCAATAGGTACAAACACCAGCAAGCCCTGAGAATCCAAAACAAAATCTTCCATTGTGACTTCTTCACTCTTGAAAAGATGCCTATAGATATCCTCTTAGGAGGATCATTCATTGATAGATACACACCCTATGGTGCTACTGCTAAAAGCATCATGTTTACCATTGAAAATGAAAGGATCAGAATTCCAAGACTTATCTATGCTACTGAGCAGTTTCCTAGTGCCATGACCCAGAGTCCAGAACCAGTTCCTGCTGACATACTTGCCTTAGGAGAAAAGATTAAGTCTACTATCTGTTCGGAAAACCCGCAACAGTTTTGGGCTAAATCCATGCCAGAAATGGAGATAAAAATCATAGAAGGCAAACAGATGAAGATAGGTAAGAAAATTCCTATCCCAGCACAGGACTACACAGATATGGAAACCCAGATACAAGATCTTGAAAAGAATGGTTTTATTGAGAAATCTACCTCTCTGTTTTGCTGTTATGCATTCATGGTCAATAAGCATTCTGAACAGAAGAGAGGAAAGAAACGAATGGTCATAAATTACAGACCATTAAATGCTATCACAGAACCATTCCCATATCCAATCCCTAATAAAAGCTACCTTTTAGAGAAAGTTGCAGCTTGTAAATATTTCTCTCAATTTGACTGCAAATCAGGCTTCTATCAGATTAGGGTCAAGGAAGCAGACAGAGCCAAGACAGCTTTCAGCTGCCCCTTTGGCCATTATCAATGGACCGTAATGCCATTTGGGTTGATGAATGCGCCAGCGTACTATCAGGCGCATATGGACAAAATTTTTGAAGGCACCTCTTCATTTCTCTGTGTATATATAGATGATATTTTGATATTTAGCAATTCTTTAGAGGAACATACTGCTCACCTCTCCAAATTTTTACAGATGGCTACCGATGCAGGCATAGTGCTTTTTGAAACAAAAATGCAGTTATGCACTATAGAATGTAACTTCCTCGGAATGATCATCCGAGATTCAAAGCTGCAAATACAGCCACATATAAAAGAAAAGATCATCAGTTTTCCTGAGCATCTTGACAAAGCTCAGGTACAAGCTTTTCTGGGATTACTTAATTATTTAAACAGTTTTTATCCCCATGCAGGAGAAGACAGATTTGTCCTGCAGGAATTATTACAGAAAAGAAAAGTATTCCGATGGGAACAAATTCACACAGAAGCTGTGCAGAAAATAAAAGCAAAAGTTTCATCTCTACCAGCTCTCCATGTTCCTACATCCCAGGAAATGAAAGTTTATACTGATGCATCTGACCTCTCATGGGGAGGAGTACTTGTTTCAATTGTAAATAATGTAGAATTTGTGTGTGAGTTTGCTAGTGGAGTCTTTAATAGTGATGTACTGAAATGGATTTCCTCTGACAAGGAAATTTATGCTGTAAAGAAATGTCTAGAAAAATTTATGCTTAAATTGTTGCATCTGCCACATTTCATAGTTGTAACTGACTGCACCCGCTTTTTAACCTTCCGGGAAAAAGATCATGGAAGGAAGGATGGTCGTGGTAAGTATGTCAGGTGGCAAGCATTTTCCCACCAGTTCAATTTTTCAGTGCACCATATAGATGGTAAGAGTAATATAATAGCTGATTGGCTAAGTCGAAATCCGTCTGCCACACTCATGCATCAGCCTGCGCCTGCACCAGGTTTTAATTTAACTAGAATTCTGAATCAGGGTTTTGATTCAATGAATCCCCTGATCCAAGAACAAATCTTACGGGAAGGCATGCATCCTAGATTTACCCGGATTTCGTATGCAGCTGCACAAGATCTCCAGATGTCTGCAGCAGTCAGAATACAGGCCAACCGCAGAAACAATACAGGAGTCATCAGTATAGAAAGATTAAACAGTGAATACCTTTACGAATGATTCACTGATCTACTGAAAAGACCTTTGTGGACATGGCGAATTCAAATCCGATCTGCTCACAATGAACACCTTTACAGATGGGTTGCAAGGTTTGGACCCCATCGCATTCACGAGGAGCAGAATCATGACCAAGACACGGTAGTACACACCATCATCCGAAGACAACTTGAGTGGGAATCCCACTATCATTGTACTCCGCGCCACATGCCATGCGATACCAACAGATGTCGACATTGGTATCTCCAATCTACTTTTCAAATGAGGTGTCTTTTCCAACCAATAACTGAAGATGACTTATTCAATGAAGCGGAAGACATGTTGGGCCCACAGCCCATAGCCTCATCATCATCATCACTGACTCATCAGTCAAGTGGTGGGTCTAACAGCATCTCTCTATAGCCACAGCTGTAAAGCATGAAGGGACAGACACCGCCTTGCCAGCGAGCAGGCAGGACCTCCCAAAATGCTATATATAGGGTTTAGTTCTTAGTAGTAGATCATCGGAAAATTTTTTTGAGTGAAAATCTAGTAGCCTTGAACAAAGAGTATGCTCTTCACTTGCCCTTTTCGAAGGATCCTGTGAATCAGAAATTTCTCAAGGATATTATAAGATTGTAATAGTTTAGTTTTATAATAATGAAGCCGTAGTCATTCGGCCCCTGCCTACTATCGCAGGATTCTACTCAAAGATCTGAAGAAATTCCGCTATTGACTATCGATCCGCTAATTCAGAGCCAGTTAAGAATTTTTGTTCAGTCATTATTTCTCTGTAAGTTGTGATTCATTTCCCTTTTTCGTGGATCCGATTTGAAAGGTTCTTTGCTTTGTCAATTTCTTTGGGAATCTATTGCATCGAGTCTCAGGCCGTTTATCCATTTGTCATAGGCCATTCTATCTCTGCATATCACTTCCCTTACCAGAAATTACTCGCATACCAGAACTTTCTCTCCCCACAATGGAATTCGGGAAAATACCTTCCACATCTACTGTAGAAATCATGAATGAGTCTGAAATAGAAGGAATGTATGAAATGCCTCCTTTTATCCCTGATCAGCTGACTGATTGTCCAGACATTGAGATAACAGAAACAGATCTTGAAAAGGAATCTAGTTTATTCAAGCCACCGGCTTTAAAGGCTTCTAATGTCTATAAACAAGCTGAACTTGTTAAGTCTAAATTTTTGTATAATAGTACTTACTTGTCTTTTGTTAAGCCTAGGATTAAGTCAGTTGAACTTAACCTCTGCTATCAACCCAAAAAGACCTTCCAGACAAATTTACTTCCTTTACTTCCAGAACCTGAAATTGTTTATATCCGTTCTCATAAGGATGTGAAATTTGTGCATTTTGGTCTGATTCGCATATATATTAAACCATTAATTCCATCTAATATAAAACCAGTTATGTATTTAGCCCTGTGTGATAGACGTCAAGTAAGCTTTAAGCATTCCTGTCAATTGTCGAGTCTTGGTCGTCTCAATGACGATAATATTATTTGTTTTGAATTTTGTCCTAATCAGAGCCCAATTAGCGGATCGATAGCGGAATTTCTTCAGATCTTTGAATTTCTTCAGATCTTTGAGTAGAATCCTGTGATAGTAGGCAGGGGCCGAATGACTACGGCTTCACTATTATAAAACTAAACTATTACAATCTTATAATATCCTTGAGAAATTTCTGATTCACAGGATCCTTCGAAAAGGGCAAGTGAAGAGCATACTCTTTGTTCAAGGCTACTAGATTTTCACTCAGAAAATTTTTCCGATGATCTACTACTAAGAACTAAACCCTATATATAGCATTTTGGGAGGTCCTGCCTGCTCGCTGGCAAGGCGGTGTCTGTCCCTTCATGCTTTACAGCTGTGGCTATAGAGAGATGCTGTTAGACCCACCACTTGACTGATGAGTCGGTGATGATGATGATGAGGCCATGGGCTGTGGGCCCAACATGTCTTCCGCTTCATTGAATAAGTCATCTTCAGTTATTGGTTGGAAAAGACACCTCATTTGAAAAGTAGATTGGAGATACCAATGTCGACATCTGTTGGTATCGCATGGCATGTGGCGCGGAGTACAATGATAGTGGGATTCCCACTCAAGTTGTCTTCGGATGATGGTGTGTACTACCGTGTCTTGGTCATGATTCTGCTCCTTGTGAATGCGATGGGGTCCAAACCTTGCAACCCATCTGTAAAGGTGTTCATTGTGAGCAGATCGGATTTGAATTCGCCATGTCCACAAAGGTCTTTTCAGTAGATCAGTGAATCATTCGTAAAGGTATTCACTGTTTAATCTTTCTATACTGATGACTCCTGTATTGTTTCTGCGGTTGGCCTGTATTCTGACTGCTGCAGACATCTGGAGATCTTGTGCAGCTGCATACGAAATCCGGGTAAATCTAGGATGCATGCCTTCCCGTAAGATTTGTTCTTGGATCAGGGGATTCATTGAATCAAAAGCCTGATTCAGAATTCTAGTTAAATTAAAACCTGGTGCAGGCGCAGGCTGATGCATGAGTGTGGCAGACGGATTTTGACTTAGCCAATCAGCTATTATATTACTCTTACCATCTATATGGTGCACTGAAAAATTGAACTGGTGGAAAAATGCTTGCCACCTGACATACTTACCACGACCATCCTTCCTTCCATGATCTTTTTCCCGGAAGGTTAAAAAGCGGGTGCAGTCAGTTACAACTATGAAATGTGGCAGATGCAACAATTTAAGCATAAATTTTTCTAGACATTTCTTTACAGCATAAATTTCCTTGTCAGAGGAAATCCATTTCAGTACATCACTACTAAAGACTCCACTAGCAAACTCACACACAAATTCTACATTATTTACAATTGAAACAAGTACTCCTCCCCATGAGAGGTCAGATGCATCAGTATAAACTTTCATTTCCTGGGATGTAGGAACATGGAGAGCTGGTAGAGATGAAACTTTTGCTTTTATTTTCTGCACAGCTTCTGTGTGAATTTGTTCCCATCGGAATACTTTTCTTTTCTGTAATAATTCCTGCAGGACAAATCTGTCTTCTCCTGCATGGGGATAAAAATTGTTTAAATAATTAAGTAATCCCAGAAAAGCTTGTACCTGAGCTTTGTCAAGATGCTCGGGAAAACTGATGATCTTTTCTTTTATATGTGGCTGTATTTGCAGCTTTGAATCTCGGATGATCATTCCGAGGAAGTTACATTCTATAGTGCATAACTGCATTTTTGTTTCAGAAAGCACTATGCCTGCATCGGTAGCCATCTGTAAAAATTTGGAGAGGTGAGCAGTATGTTCCTCTAAAGAATTGCTAAATATCAAAATATCATCTATATATACACAGAGAAATGAAGAGGTGCCTTCAAAAATTTTGTCCATATGCGCCTGATAGTACGCTGGCGCATTCATCAACCCAAATGGCATTACGGTCCATTGATAATGGCCAAAGGGGCAGCTGAAAGCTGTCTTGGCTCTGTCTGCTTCCTTGACCCTAATCTGATAGAAGCCTGATTTGCAGTCAAATTGAGAGAAATATTTACAAGCTGCAACTTTCTCTAAAAGGTAGCTTTTATCAGGGATTGGATATGGGAATGGTTCTGTGATAGCATTTAATGGTCTGTAATTTATGACCATTCGTTTCTTTCCTCTCTTCTGTTCAGAATGCTTATTGACCATGAATGCATAACAGCAAAACGGAGAGGTAGATTTCTCAATAAAACCATTCTTTTCCAAATCTTGTATCTGGGTTTCCATATCTGTGTAGTCCTGTGCTGGGATAGGAATTTTCTTACCTATCTTCATCTGTTTGCCTTCTATGATTTTTATCTCCATTTCTGGCATGGATTTAGCCCAAAATTGTTGCGGGTTTTCCGAACAGATAGTAGACTTAATCTTTTCTCCTAAGGCAAGTATGTCAGCAGGAACTGGTTCTGGACTCTGGGTCATGGCACTAGGAAACTGCTCAGTAGCATAGATAAGTCTTGGAATTCTGAGCCTTTCGTTTTCAATGGTAAACATGATGCTTTTAGCAGTAGCACCATAGGGTGTGTATCTATCAATGAATGATCCTCCTAAGAGGATATCTATAGGCATCTTTTCAAGAGCGAAGAAGTCACAATGGAAGATTTTGTTTTGGATTCTCAGGGCTTGCTGGTGTTTGTACCTATTGCAGACAAAACTGTTACCCTGAATATCTAAGCTCTTATAAGCTAGACGCTCATCAAGTGTCTCCCAATCACTGATGAGTTGTGGCTTCGCAAAAGACAGAGAAGCTCCAGTATCAACTTGAGCATCTACATATCTACCATTTATTTCTAGTGTGAAGAACTGCGCAAATCTGCCATTGATCAGATGATTTAAATAGGCAGGTTGTGGTAGTTCTAAGGAAGGGATACTTGTACATACCAATTTTTGCCTTCCTGGATCTTGGATGATGGTAGGCTCTTCATAGATGTCTTCTGGTAACTCTGGTTCAGCTTCTTCTTGTTGATTACTGCATTCACCTTCAGGGCAGTAATCTTGGTCGGAATAGAAAATGCTTCCGACGTCATCTTCTGGTTCATAGCCATCTTCCCGTGAGGGATCTGCTGCAAGGACTGGTTCTTCGGCAGGCATGATCTGTTCCCAAATGGGTTCTCTTATTTCTCTGGGTGGATCTTTACAGGTAAACTTGTTTTTGATCCATGCTTCGCTTGGCTTGAACTGGCTAGGGTACTGCACAGGAGGATTCTGGAGCCTGTGCATAGTCGGCGGCTGTCGCGGCTGTGAGGGCTGTCTCCCTCTGGATGATTCTCCTCGGACAAAACCTCTTCCTCTAGGTCTTTCTGGCCGCTCAGGAACTTCATGGTGAGCACGAGACCAGGGACCATAAGCCTCATAGGCTTGTCTGGCTTATCTAGGCCTGTAGGGCCGTGAGCCTCTAGATCCTCTCTGCATGTTGGTCATTGGTTGCTTTAGGTCATCGGCAAGAGAGTCTAGTTCTGCTGCGTCGTCGTCAGATACTTCTTCAGGAAGATCTTCAAGGACAGGTTCAAAAATGTCGTCTTGAAGATACAAGTCTTCATCGACATCTATAACATCCCACCACGCGGCTGTGTGAGAAGAAAAAATAGCTTTGACTGCGGGATTTTTACACGAGCAGTTAGGAGCAATATGACCGGGCTTCCGGCATATGTAACAGATAGGCTGAGTAGAAGCAGGACGGGCATGTTGGCGTCTGCGGAGGAAACGGTGAGGAGGCGCATAGGAATGGCGCTTAGGGAAAGAACGGCGCTTATAAGAAAGGCGACGACGGCGTTGCTTTTGTTGCTTACGAGGTTGGACGAAAGGTCGACAACCAAAAGGAGCGATTTCTGGAAATAATGGAGCAATGGCTGCTGCTTGATGCTTGCTAAGCTTTTGCATTGAGCGGGTCTCGGATACTAACAACATGATCTGTTGCTGAGTAAAATCGATAAGGTCAGAGAGAGCAAGATTAGAAAGCTCAAGACCTTTTAAGTCAATATAAGCTAAGACTCGGTCAATGAGATTATAAGGCATTGCCTGGAGAAACTTCATTTTGATTTCAACAGAGCTATGGCACTGGCTTTCATAGGCAAGCTTTCGGAATTGCATAGCAAAAGGTTGGAATTGTTTAAGATCACACAATTCCATTTTCATCAGCCATTTTTTAGTTTCTAACTGCCGATTGGCGGCAGGAGGAGCAAATTCATCAATCAGTAATTTATACAAAGCATTAAGCGAATCAGGTTGGTTATGCACAAGAGCATATTGCTGGTCAGCAGGGATGCTATCCCACCAATGGTTAGTAATTCCCCAGAGATATTTTACAGCAAAACAAGTGGTGCCAGCTTGATCTAGGTGAGCTTGAACAGCAAGGACACGCATAGTGTTGCACCAACTAGCAATTTCATTGAGGGGATTAATAGAGTCATCTATATTCAGATACCATGGCTGTAGGTGTACATGGGTACGCTGCATGAGGGAATGACCATGGGATTTTTTGGCAGAAGAAAAAGAAGGTCCAAAAGAGACTGAGCAAAATGGTCTGGAAGACGACTCGGCCTTTTGATCTTCTTTGGATAACCAATTTAAACTATCATCTAGGTTATCTATTTTAGAATCAATGGATTCTACTTTCTGCTGTATTTTATTTACAGTATCTTTGATTTCCAAGACATCTTTACATAAATCATCAAAATTTTCTGCAAGATGAGAATTGAATCTGGAGACATAGTTCCTCTGTTTGAATTCATTGGAAGGATTTTCGTATGCGGCAGCAAAATAATGAACAGTGCCTGCAGCATGTCGATAGACACCTTTGGCTGGTGGCCATCTTCCTCCTCTGTAAAAGGTAACTGTGTCTTCTGAATAGAAATCAAGACTGTCTTCGCGAGGAAGACTCATGAGAGTATGGGGGAGATCTTTCCCTAAATTAACTTCTTCATCCTCTATTAAAATATGACCTGTTTTGACTGATCTACGGGATGAGGACGTAGATGGTCTTGTAGGAGAGGTTTGGGTAGATCTCATAGACAATGATCTAGGAAGAATATTAACAGATCTACCCTCACTTTGATGCACAGTGGTTTGGCCTTTAAGCTTTGGTGAGACATGTTTGAGCCAGTCTAATTTCCATTCAGCTGGAATCTCAACAGACTCTATATGTCCTTTCTGCAATTAGACTGTACCACTGAGTCTTCTTGCCAAAGGCAGGTTCTCTAAGATTTTGGGATGGTTGGTGTTAGTCATGCTATATAACACAGAAATATTGACAGTAGCATACTGGAATTAACCAAACATTTCAAGGCCATAGACAGATGTGAACAGACCCCAACAATCTAGAGATCCATGTCTAACTTCTTTGCATCCTTTGTCGCGGACTGCGACTGACAGATTAGGACAAAATTCAAAACAAATAATATTATCGTCATTGAGACGACCAAGACTCGACAATTGACAGGAATGCTTAAAGCTTACTTGACGTCTATCACACAGGGCTAAATACATAACTGGTTTTATATTAGATGGAATTAATGGTTTAATATATATGCGAATCAGACCAAAATGCACAAATTTCACATCCTTATGAGAACGGATATAAACAATTTCAGGTTCTGGAAGTAAAGGAAGTAAATTTGTCTGGAAGGTCTTTTTGGGCTGATAGCAGAGGTTAAGTTCAACTGACTTAATCCTAGGCTTAACAAAAGACAAGTAAGTACTATTATACAAAAATTTTGACTTAACAAGTTCAGCTTGTTTATAGACATTAGAAGCCTTTAAAGCCGGTGGCTTGAATAAACTAGATTCCTTTTCAAGATCTGTTTCTGTTATCTCAATGTCTGGACAATCAGTCAGCTGATCAGGGATAAAAGGAGGCATTTCATACATTCCTTCTATTTCAGACTCATTCATGATTTCTACAGTAGATGTGGAAGGTATTTTCCCGAATTCCATTGTGGGGAGAGAAAGTTCTGGTATGCGAGTAATTTCTGGTAAGGGAAGTGATATGCAGAGATAGAATGGCCTATGACAAATGGATAAACGGCCTGAGACTCGATGCAATAGATTCCCAAAGAAATTGACAAAGCAAAGAACCTTTCAAATCGGATCCACGAAAAAGGGAAATGAATCACAACTTACAGAGAAATAATGACTGAACAAAAATTCTTAACTGGCTCTGATACCAAAGCTTAAAGGCCAAACCACTGTGCATCAAAGTTATGGTAGATCTGTTAATATTCTTCCTAGATCATTGTCTATGAGATCTACCCAAACCTCTCCTACAAGACCATCTACGTCCTCATCCCGTAGATCAGTCAAAACAGGTCATATTTTAATAGAGGATGAAGAAGTTAATTTAGGGAAAGATCTCCCCCATACTCTCATAAGTCTTCCTCGCGAAGACAGTCTTGATTTCTATTCAGAAGACACAGTTACCTTTTACAGAGGAGGAAGATGGCCACCAGCCAAAGGTGTCTATCGACATGCTGCAGGCACTGTTCATTATTTTGCTGCCGCATACGAAAATCCTTCCAATGAATTCAAACAGAGCCGTAGTCATTCGGCCCCTGCCTACTATCGCAGGATTCTACTCAAAGATCTGAAGAAATTCCGCTATTGACTATCGATCCGCTAATTGGTATCAGAGCCAGTTAAGAATTTTTGTTCAGTCATTATTTCTCTGTAAGTTGTGATTCATTTCCCTTTTTCGTGGATCCGATTTGAAAGGTTCTTTGCTTTGTCAATTTCTTTGGGAATCTATTGCATCGAGTCTCAGGCCGTTTATCCATTTGTCATAGGCCATTCTATCTCTGCATATCACTTCCCTTACCAGAAATTACTCGCATACCAGAACTTTCTCTCCCCACAATGGAATTCGGGAAAATACCTTCCACATCTACTGTAGAAATCATGAATGAGTCTGAAATAGAAGGAATGTATGAAATGCCTCCTTTTATCCCTGATCAGCTGACTGATTGTCCAGACATTGAGATAACAGAAACAGATCTTGAAAAGGAATCTAGTTTATTCAAGCCACCGGCTTTAAAGGCTTCTAATGTCTATAAACAAGCTAAACTTGTTAAGTCAAAATTTTTGTATAATAGTACTTACTTGTCTTTTGTTAAGCCTAGGATTAAGTCAGTTGAACTTAACCTCTGCTATCAGCCCAAAAAGACCTTCCAGACAAATTTACTTCCTTTACTTCCAGAACCTGAAATTGTTTATATCCGTTCTCATAAGGATGTGAAATTTGTGCATTTTGGTCTGATTCGCATATATATTAAACCATTAATTCCATCTAATATAAAACCAGTTATGTATTTAGCCCTGTGTGATAGACGTCAAGTAAGATTTAAGCATTCCTGTCAATTGTCGAGTCTTGGTCGTCTCAATGACGATAATATTATTTGTTTTGAATTTTGTCCTAATCTGTCAGTCGCAGTCCGCGACAAAGGATGCAAAGAAGTTAGACATGGATCTCTAGATTGTTGGGGTCTGTTCACATCTGTCTATGGCCTTGAAATGTTTGGTGAATTCCAGTATGCTACTGTCAATATTTCTGTGTTATATAGCATGACTAACACCAACCATCCCAAAATCTTAGAGAACCTGCCTTTGGCAAGAAGACTCAGTGGTACAGTCCAATTGCAGAAAGGACATATAGAGTCTGTTGAGATTCCAGCTGAATGGAAATTAGACTGGCTCAAACATGTCTCACCAAAGCTTAAAGGCCAAACCACTGTGCATCAAAGTGATGGTAGATCTGTTAATATTCTTCCTAGATCATTGTCTATGAGATCTACCCAAACCTCTCCTACAAGACCATCTACGTCCTCATCCCGTAGATCAGTCAAAACAGGTCATATTTTAATAGAGGATGAAGAAGTTAATTTAGGGAAAGATCTCCCCCATACTCTCATGAGTCTTCCTCGCGAAGACAGTCTTGATTTCTATTCAGAAGACACAGTTACCTTTTACAGAGGAGGAAGATGGCCACCAGCCAAAGGTGTCTATCGACATGCTGCAGGCACTGTTCATTATTTTGCTGCCGCATACGAAAATCCTTCCAATGAATTCAAACAGAGGAACTATGTCTCCAGATTCAATTCTCATCTTGCAGAAAATTTTGATGATTTATGTAAAGATGTCTTGGAAATCAAAGATACTGTAAATAAAATACAGCAGAAAGTAGAATCCATTGATTCTAAAATAGATAACCTAGATGATAGTTTAAATTGGTTATCCAAAGAAGATCAAAAGGCCGAGTCGTCTTCCAGACCATTTTGCTCAGTCTCTTTTGGACCTTCTTTTTCTTCTGCCAAAAAATCCCATGGTCATTCCCTCATGCAGCGTACCCATGTACACCTACAGCCATGGTATCTGAATATAGATGACTCTATTAATCCCCTCAATGAAATTGCTAGTTGGTGCAACACTATGCGTGTCCTTGCTGTTCAAGCTCACCTAGATCAAGCTGGCACCACTTGTTTTGCTGTAAAATATCTCTGGGGAATTACTAACCATTGGTGGGATAGCATCCCTGCTGACCAGCAATATGCTCTTGTGCATAACCAACCTGATTCGCTTAATGCTTTGTATAAATTACTGATTGATGAATTTGCTCCTCCTGCCGCCAATCGGCAGTTAGAAACTAAAAAATGGCTGATGAAAATGGAATTGTGTGATCTTAAACAATTCCAACCTTTTGCTATGCAATTCCGAAATCTTGCCTATGAAAGCCAGTGCCATAGCTCTGTTGAAATCAAAATGAAGTTTCTCCAGGCAATGCCTTATAATCTCATTGACCGAGTCTTAGCTTATATTGACTTAAAAGGTCTTGAGCTTTCTAATCTTGCTCTCTCTGACCTTATCGATTTTACTCAGCAACAGATCATGTTGTTAGTATCCGAGACCCGCTCAATGCAAAAGCTTAGCAAGCATCAAGCAGCAGCCATTGCTCCATTGTTTCCAGAAATCGCTCCTTTTGGTTGTCGACCTTTCGTCCAACCTCGTAAGCAACAAAAGCAACGCCGTCGTCGCCTTTCTTATAAGCGTCGTTCTTTCCCTAAGCGCCATTCCTATGCGCCTCCTCACTGTTTCCTCCGCAGACGCCAACATGCCCGTCCTGCTTCTACTCAGCCTATCTGTTACATATGCCGGAAGCCCGGTCATATTGCTCCTAACTGCTCGTGTAAAAATCCCGCAGTCAAAGCTGTTTTTTCTTCTCACGCAGCCGCGTGGTGGGATGTTATAGATGCCGATGAAGACTTGTATCTTCAAGACGACATTTTTGAACCTGTCCTTGAAGATCTTCCTGAAGAAGTATCTGACGACGACGCAGCAGAACTAGACTCTCTTGCCGATGA
The DNA here is from genome assembly GCA_037957365.1 of Torreya grandis. Taxonomy (NCBI): domain Eukaryota; kingdom Viridiplantae; phylum Streptophyta; class Pinopsida; order Cupressales; family Taxaceae; genus Torreya; species Torreya grandis. The sequence continues at coordinate 355,693 of JARHVA010007528.1, read as the reverse complement.
CCTAGAGCAACCAATGACCAACATGCAGAGAGGATCTAGAGGCTCACGGCCCTACAGGCCTAGATAAGCCAGACAAGCCTATGAGGCTTATGGTCCCTGGTCTCATGCTCACCATGAAGTTCCTGAGCGGCCAGAAAGACCTAGAGGAAGAGGTTTTGTTCGAGGAGAATCATCCAGAGGGAGACAGCCCTCACAGCCGCGACAGCCGCCGACTATGCACAGGCTCCAGAATCCTCCTGTGCAGTACCCTAGCCAGTTCAAGCCAAGTGAAGCATGGATCAAAAACAAGTTTACCTGTAAAGATCCACCCAGAGAAATAAGAGAACCCATTTGGGAACATATCATGCCTGCCGAAGAACCAGTCCTTGCAACAGATCCCTCACGGGAAGATGGCTATGAACCAGAAGATGACGTCGGAAGCATTTTCTATTCCGACCAAGATTACTGCCCTAAAGGTGAATGCAGTAATCAACAAGAAGAAGCTGAACCAGAGTTACCAGAAGACATCTATGAAGAGCCTACCATCATCCAAGATCCAGGAAGGCAAAAATTGGTATGTACAAGTATCCCTTCCTTAGAACTACCACAACCTGCCTATTTAAATCATCTGATCAATGGCAGATTTGCGCAGTTCTTCACACTAGAAATAAATGGTAGATATGTAGATGCTCAAGTTGATACTGGAGCTTCTCTGTCTTTTGCGAAGCCACAACTCATCAGTGATTGGGAGACACTTGATGAGCGTCTAGCTTATAAGAGCTTAGATATTCAGGGTAACAGTTTTGTCTGCAATAGGTACAAACACCAGCAAGCCCTGAAAATCCAAAATAAAATCTTCCATTGTGACTTCTTCGCTCTTGAAAAGATGCCTATAGATATCCTCTTAGGAGGATCATTCATTGATAGATACACACCCTATGGTGCTACTGCTAAAAGCATCATGTTTACCATTGAAAACGAAAGGCTCAGAATTCCAAGACTTATCTATGCTACTGAGCAGTTTCCTAGTGCCATGACCCAGAGTCCAGAACCAGTTCCTGCTGACATACTTGCCTTAGGAGAAAAGATTAAGTCTACTATCTGTTCGGAAAACCCGCAACAGTTTTGGGCTAAATCCATGCCAGAAATGGAGATAAAAATCATAGAAGGCAAACAGATGAAGATAGGTAAGAAAATTCCTATCCCAGCACAAGACTACACAGATATGGAAACCCAGATACAAGATCTAGAAAAGAATGGTTTTATTGAGAAATCTACCTCTCCGTTTTGCTGTTATGCATTCATGGTCAATAAGCATTCTGAACAGAAGAGAGGAAAGAAACGAATGGTCATAAATTATAGACCATTAAATGCTATCACAGAACCATTCCCATATCCAATCCCTGATAAAAGCTACCTTTTAGAGAAAGTTGCAGCTTGTAAATATTTCTCTCAATTTGACTGCAAATCAGGCTTCTATCAGATTAGGGTCAAGGAAGCAGACAGAGCCAAGACAGCTTTCAGCTACCCCTTTGGCCATTATCAATGGACCGTAATGCCATTTGGGTTGATGAATGCGCCAGCGTACTATCAGGCGCATATGGACAAATTTTTTGAAGGCACCTCTTCATTTCTCTGTGTATATATAGATGATATTTTGATATTTAGCAATTCTTTAGAGGAACATACTGCTCACCTCTCCAAATTTTTACAGATGGCTACCGATGCAGGCATAGTGCTTTCTGAAACAAAAATGCAGTTATGCACTATAGAATGTAACTTCCTCGGAATGATCATCCGAGATTCAAAGCTGCAAATACAGCCACATATAAAAGAAAAGATCATCAATTTTCCCGAGCATCTTGACAAAGCTCAGGTACAAGCTTTTCTGGGATTACTTAATTATTTAAACAGTTTTTATCCCCATGCAGGAGAAGACAGATTTGTCCTGCAGGAATTATTACAGAAAAGAAAAGTATTCCGATGGGAACAAATTCACACAGAAGCTGTGCAGAAAATAAAAGCAAAAGTTTCATCTCTACCAGCTCTCCATGTTCCTACATCCCAGGAAATGAAAGTTTATACTGATGCATCTGACCTCTCATGGGGAGGAGTACTTGTTTCAATTATAAATAATGTAGAATTTGTGTGTGAGTTTGCTAGTGGAGTCTTTAGTAGTGATGTACTGAAATGGATTTCCTCTGACAAGGAAATTTATGCTGTAAAGAAATGTCTAGAAAAATTTATGCTTAAATTGTTGCATCTGCCACATTTCATAGTTGTAACTGACTGCACCCGCTTTTTAACCTTCCGGGAAAAAGATCATGGAAGGAAGGATGGTCGTGGTAAGTATGTCAGGTGGCAAGCATTTTTCCACCAGTTCAATTTTTCAGTACACCATATAGATGGTAAGAGTAATATAATAGCTGATTGGCTAAGTCGAAATCCGTCTGCCACACTCATGCATCAGCCTGCGCCTGCACCAGGTTTTAATTTAACTAGAATTCTGAATCAGGCTTTTGATTCAATGAATCCCCTGATCCAAGAACAAATCTTACGGGAAGGCATGCATCCTAGATTTACCCGGATTTTGTATGCAGATGCACAAGATCTCCAGATGTCTGCAGCAGTCAGAATACAGGCCAACCGCAGAAACAATACAGGAGTCATCAGTATAGAAAGATTAAACAGTGAATACCTTTACGAACGATTCACTGATCTACTGAAAAGACCTTTGTGGACATGGCGAATTCAAATCCGATCTGCTCACAATGAACACCTTTACAGATGGGTTGCAAGGTTTGGACCCCATCGCATTCACGAAGAGCAGAATCATGACCAAGACACGGTAGTACACACCATCATCCGAAGACAACTTGAGTGGGAATCCCACTATCATTGTACTCCGCGCCACATGCCATGCGATACCAACAGATGTCGACATTGGTATCTCCAATCTACTTTTCAAATAAGGTGTCTTTTCCAACCGATAACTGAAGATGACTTATTCAATGAAGCGGAAGACATGTTGGGCCCACAGCCCATGGCCTCATCATCATCATCACCGACTCATCAGTCAAGTGGTGGGTCTAACAGCATCTCTCTATAGCCACAGCTGTAAAGCATGAAGGGACAAACACCGCCTTGCCAGCGAGCAGGCAGGACCTCCCAAAATGCTATATATAGGGTTTAGTTCTTAGTAGTAGATCATCGAAAAATTTTCTGAGTGAAAATCTAGTAGCCTTGAACAAAGAGTATGCTCTTCACTTGCCCTTTTCGAAGGATCCTGTGAATCAGAAATTTCTCAAGGATATTATAAGATTGTAATAGTTTAGTTTTATAATAGTGAAGCCGTAGTCATTCGGCCCCTGCCTACTATCGCAGGTCGGTTGCTCATGTCATGATGTGCATATAAATGGATAGCTCCTTCATTTTATTGGCTCAACAAATTCATCATAACCTCATATAACTTCCCAAATGTAGGAAACTTAATTAATCATTTAATTTCATAGCCTCATGGTAGATGTTGGAGTGTTAGGGATCCTAATTATACTATTAATTGAGTATCTTGGCCAAATAAAGTATTTTTTTATTATGTATGAAGTCAAATAGATCTAGACCACTATATTTAGTCTATTGAAGACTTGACCCAATTCTTATTTCCTCTTTTTTCATGACTCGATCCATGATTTGGAATGAATGATTGATTACATTAGTTGTGATCTAGTTGAAATTTTGTTCACAATTAGGTATCCTAAAATTAGATGGCATAAGTCTATTTCTAGTTGAAGGTTGTGATGTTTTATTTTTGTCTATACCCTACTCTTATATAGTTGTTGGCACCCAAATTTGTGTTATTGCGCCCTTTGAATGCATTAACTACTTGAGCACAAATGTTCTTTTTTTAATTAAAATTATTTGTTAGTAATTACGTTGATATGGATGTTTAGTGTTTAGGATATTTAATTTATTTATTTTCAAGTTATTATATGTACGTAGTTATTGTTTTGGTTATTCAATTTTCATTAGGAATCCACTCTTCCTTTTTCTACCAAATTTACTTCAAAAATGATGAAATGTTTCTAAATGCCATGTAATTAATAGTTTGATGTAATCGTTATCCTTTTGTTCACCATACACATCTTTTCTCCACCTTCTAGGACTTAATTACAAATCTCAATGTAGTTGTAGCCAACTATCTTTGATGATATATCTTTATAATGTGATTGCATCCTATAATGATAAGTACTTCCTGATGGTTATAATGTGTTTCACAACAATAGATATACTATACAAACATTTTATCCTATGAAAAAAATTAAACATAACATAAAATCCTAACTACATGTTACTACCTAACAACCACTCAAATTTTTAGATGAATGATAGAGATTAAAGATGATATGGCTTAAGCCTACAACCATTTATTCATCCTTATAATATGGTTCCCTACAAATATTTAATCACTATACTACCCTATGGTGATAAGTCATGAATGATGTAAGGTCCTCTCCATTTAATCCACAACTTTATTAGGTATTTAGCAAGCCAATACAAAGAATTTAACTCATCCACTTGTAAGATTGAACAGAACACAAAAATCTATTTCAATAATAATAATATTATGCATTAACTATATTAAATCAATATGAACGTACAAACAAATATATAGGAATAAGATTCCTATAATAAGGGATTTTTAAACTCTATAAACCCTCAACTATATAACCAAATAACCTATTCATGACTATTATTGTTATTCACAACAATAACATGCTTTGGTTAAATAACAAACCATATCACCATATTTATATTTTACTATACAGTACTAGTAAATATTTATTTACCATAAGATAAATAAGTCATAAAAACTTTACCCAATGTAAAACTAAATCATAGCATTCCCCTCCTTAGTTTTTATATGGTGCAAAAATATTCACACTCTTATCCGTAGTATGTTCACCTCTTGTAGCATGCTCTATTTGTCTCATGACCTTGATCAAGAGAGCCTCACTCCTCTCATGGTTTTACATGATTACCACAAACCTTGACATGAACATCAACCTCCTATCTACTGTTCACCTCCTAGTGGTTTTTATGATATCTATCATAAAAAAATTTAAGATCCATGAACTGATTTACATTGGTGTTTTTTGTCCTTTCACAATATTTTCACATCAGGGAATCATGTTTTAGAATTTCACACAATTACATATCACAAACAAATGTAATTCATTTTTTATTATTTTGTAAATCACATAGTGAAAATTATAATGAAAAAACATGCTACACAAGTCACCAACATATTGGTACGGTTTTATCATTGGCGACTAACGAGAGGTCACTGAAAGACCACCAACTTTTGTGTATCTTCCCTCCTCCTATATGTCACTACCCACTCAACTTGTATGTCGATGTAGCTCAAGTACATGATTTTTTGGACGAAAATATCCTCCACAATGTGAACGTTGTGTACAAGAGAAAATGCATCCGTAAGGTAACATTTTTTGTTATTTTTACAAATTTAACTTTTAATGACGACACACGTAAAATATGACTCTTCACTCAATGACTCATTTTTTATATGACTCTTTTAACAAATTTGACTTAATTTAAAAATAATTTATTCTAATACTATTAAATATTTTCATAACGAAATATTGACTTTTATGTCATACATGAACATGGTCTTAATGAGAAAACGACTCAAAAAAATATTTTTGTAAAGACATGACTTGACAAATAAAAAATGACTCTCATAAACTAAAGAATGGTAACAATGACCCAAAGCATAAACTAGATAATAACAAAAGACTAAATGACAATTATTAAACTATGATATTTTTATAAAAGATATAAAAAGACTAGACGCTTAAATAGTAAGACTCAACTAAAACAATAATTGATCCGCCGAACAAACACATGAACTAAGTCAATTATTATCCACATATTGAATAGACAGATAAAATAATAAAATCTTAATATTGAAACACAATATAAGGACACGACTCACAGCTAAACTTAAATTCAATTATTGCATGTATCTATTGACTTCATATTCCAAACAAACTTTCAAAAAAATGGACTTGTAGACGGAATTTTGAATAAAAGCTGCAGATGAAATTGTCAGAACATTTGGAAGGATCTCGACCAGGCATGCACGACCAAGAATAGGCACAGTTACAAACATGTGGTTTAATGCACAGGCTTTGATCAAATTCATGTTCAGCAGAGATCAATGTTCCCTAACAAAATGACATGGATGGCATTGATCTCGTCAAAGGAAGAGCTAAAATCGAGCAAACTGTTGAGACTTGAATATTTTGAAGAAAACATGAGACGTTGCGAGTATGCTACTTTAGAATTCTGATATGCTGAACTAGTGTGAAACAAATATGCTAACATCAAAGAATAACAATAGGTGACACGTATTATTGAAGCGAAGAACTATACAACTAAAATGTAATCTGTCGATCCACTATTGCTTGAACTGTACATGATATATGACATTGATGTATTCAAATAAACTGCAGAAAGATTTAGCAGAACATACGCAAAATTGAAACCCATGGGAAATGATAGATCTGGTATACAAGCTAATCGTGTATTGATAATTATATCCGATAATGATGCATACAGGTCTACGAATCAACACATAACATGCACGTTGGAGAGGGTTGGTAGATTTTATGAATGCAGTTAAAGCCGCGTAGGTCAGGGCACTTCCCTTTTGAACTACTAACAAACAAAAAATGCCACTCTCTATTACACCAAAGTACTCTTAATCTCATATTCTAAGTGCAATGGCAATGAATCTACCCCATACAAATTTCGGAATATCATTATGATGCTTTGATCATTGTCCCTACTTTGATACCACTGTTGGGTATTTAAAGAGCCAATACAAAGAATTTAACTCATAGACTTGTAATATTGAGCGAAACAGAGAGATTTATCTCAGCACTGATAGTATTATGCATTTATTATATTAAATCAATAAGAACATACATACAAACATGTATGAATAAGATTCCTATAATAAGAGATTCCTAAATCCCTATAAACTCTCAACTATATAACCAAATAACCTATTTAGGACTATTGGTGTTATTCACAACAATAACATGTTTTGGTTAAATAACAAACCATAACATCATATTTATATTTTAATAAGCGGTACTAGTAAATATTTATTTACCACAAGGTAAATAAGCCATAACAAATTTACCCAATGTAAAACTAAATCCTAACAAATTTTCTGAGGAATGCTTTAAATCTACTCTTGTAAAGCAATATTGTTTGGTCTAGGTAAAATTGCTTATATTATTAGTCATATCATGATTTTTTATATTATTTTTTGATCTATTGTGTTCACTCTACTCTTAGTCTATTTTATTCCATCCTGGTTAAGTACATCAACCATGCCTTTAGTGAATCGTAATCTCCTAATCTCATGAACATTGCAAAGTGTAAACTAGGCACAATATACTCCATAGGCATTACTGCCTCAAGGCTATATATCAATTACAAAAGAGTGAACCCTATAGCTCTCATATAATGTGTTTGATAAGCCCACATAATCATAGTAATTTGATCTTCTCAATCATCTCTTTCAACATTACAATTTTTTGTTAATATCTTCCCTAATGATTGATTATATGCTTTTGCTTGTCCATTACCATGTGCATGGTAAGACATGATTTTATGGTGTGACATCATGAACTCTTCAAAGAGAGTATTGATAGAATGTTTTATAAAATCTTTTCTTCTAACACTTACCAGTTTAAGTGGACATCCAAACCTTGTGATGGTCTTTTCATCTATGGACTTGGAAGCATATTCTTCACTACATCTTGGAGTTACAACATCTTCCACACATTGCATGAAATAGTATATTGTAGTAATAATATATAGGGTATGAATGCACTTATTTGGGCAAGCAACAAGTCCTACAAAACAATTCCCCATTTTTCAAAAGGTTATTCTACAAGTATGCATACCAAGAGAATTTTATCATGTTGGTTGGGCTTACCCATTCTATAATAGACATCATAGTGTTTACAAACTATATGTGCATCCTAAAATAACATGAGCCACTAAATAACATGATCTATGAAATAATTTAGGTGACAATTCAAGTGATAGTTCCACCCCAATTGATGACAGAACTTCCAAGAGCCATAACTTTTGCATCGTAGCTTCAATCGACTCATCATTTGAACCATTGGAAAGATAAGAATGAGTATAACCCCATGAGATGAAATTGATATCAATTCCAACTCATGGTGTTATCCTCATTCTTATACTTTTAATGGTGTAAATGGTGAGTCAATTGGATCTACTGTGCAAAAGTTATGGCTCCCAGAAGTTTCGTCATCAATTAAGGTGGAACTATCACGTGAATTGTTACGTGAATTATTTCCCAGATCAAACCAATCTAAATTATTTTCCTTCTAGTGGCTTATCTTAATAAATAACCCCTTGTAATTATTTGATGATCCTCTTGAAGAAGTTGTAGTCACTCATGCTCTAGATCTACTGTGAAAAGTACATCTTTAACAAGTTGATATAATAATTCATTAATGAATCTATATGTTATGTCTTGAGTAACCATTTTTTTTTTATCCCTCTCAGTGTCATGTGAATGAAAACTTTCTTATTCAAATAAATTTATAATGTCCTCCATGTTATCAAGAATTGTAGGTGTTCTAAATAAATACAGACCTAGGGATTCATCTTTGAGTTTGTTTGGTTCCTACCAATTATAAGCTGACTGAGGTTATCAAGCCCCACATTATCCCATCCTAGATTAACATTAATTCAAAATTGAAATTCTTAAAATATTATCAACCATCTTGATATGTGTCCTCCTAGAATTGGTTTATTAACTATGTATCGCAATACCTAGTGATCCATGAAGAACTAAAAATGGGTAGCCATTAACAAATGAAAAAACTTTTACAATGCAAACATAATGTTTAGTTCTTACCTATTTGCTCTAGTGTAATTATTTTCTAAAACTAACAGTTTCTTATTATCAAAATGAATCAGGGGTTCTAACCCACCTTCTCCTAACTGCACTAAGATATCTCCTACTATAGTGCTAAAATCATCCACATGTATGTGGAATGTCTTATTGTAATCAGTAAATAATATGATCCATGTTGTTACTAACCTTTTTCTAACTCAACAAATATTTTTTGACATTTTGGTGTCCATTTAAATTTGGTATCCTTGTGCAGTAATCTCTCCATGCACATAGATATAGTTTCATAGACTTTTTTAAACTTTGAATAATATCTGGTATGATTAAAGTGCACACTTCATTTGAGTTAGTAGGAAGGGTAATTCATACCATAACAATAATTGTATCTGGTTTGATCAAACTACTATCAATACACATAACATGGCCCTACAAAACATAAAAAGGTGTAAATATTAGAACATATTTTAATGTAAAGTGATGTGAAAATCCCTATATCATTCCAACATCAATGTTAGTTTTGACAAATGTTATTTAAAAAGAGATCATAGATAGGCCAACCATCTAGATGGGCTTCTAGGAAATCATGATTGAAATATTTGAATGTGTTTACCACAGCTTTAAAAAATGCAATAGGTTCATTATTTAAACCAAATAGAGTTACTTTGTATTCAAATGATCCCCATTAAATATAAAAGGAAGTATTGTCCTGATCCTAATTGGAAATTGGAATCTAGTGATATCTAATTATACCATTTGTAAATGAATATAGCTCATGTCCAGCCATGTATTAAAGGAATTCATATGTGAAAGGAATAGGAAATGGATCATCAACACAATCATCATTGAGTGAGCAGTAGTCCCCACACACTCAGATTTATCTTGTAGTCTTAGGTTGAACAACTATGGGGCTCACACATTCTACATTTTCAACTAGATAAATAATTTCATATTCTTGCATTTGATCAAGTTTGGCCATTACTTTGGTCTTCATATTTGGATTGATCATGTTGGGTCACTTTTAAATAGGGAACTCACACTCTTTTAATTATATTTACATTTATCTAAGAGATTTATATATTACTTTTACCTCTGATAATTTACTTGATAAAACATCTTGATAATCAATTAACATCTATAAGGCCTCTATGATTTGCTCTTGTCCCTAGTAATCTATTATTATTTCAAGCTTATGGGTTGATTCTATCACAATATTTCCTTTAATATTTAACAAATTTTCTTAGTATATCTTACTTGATCCACTAGCTAAAGTATCTTGCATACTGCATTTGCATTCACATTACATAATGTTCATAATGCATATTTTTTTGTATTCCATTTACTTTGATCTTTACAATTGATTCGTATCATCTTCATGTTATGGCTGAATGAACCCTTCTAGATCGAGATCTCCATCACTGTCACTGTCACTTTATTCTATCAGATCATCAATTATTTTATTACATGTCTAAATTAGGAGTTGTTATTTTTTGTTAGCTTTGTAATTGTGTAGTACTAAATCCAAGTCCTATGTAGCCTCCTAATGATATGATAATTCAAATACAATTCTTATATCTTCTATGCATCCATGACATAAGAAAACTTTAATTTTTTGTAAGGCATTATATATTAGTGGATTGTTATCTTCAAACACAAAATTTTGTATGAATTTTTTCTAAAGATGCGATAATATTTAGCTTACCTTCTACGATCTCGATGCATATAGCAATTTATTGGAAGAGGTGCAAAGGTCTAGTTGATTATGTGCACCTAGTATCATGTTTCTACTACTTGTGTAGTCCATATATCCATGCACTGATGGATATGTAATTTAAGATATTGACCTCTTGAAACAAAACCCATAATTATTTAACACTATCTAGTAGTTGAAACATTGAATTCAAGATTTTTCACTCTATGTCCCACTATATTTTAATATTTCTGTGTATGTCCCACCAAGTTGCAGTGGTTCTTTTTAGTGTATATTTAAGTGCATTGAATCATTATTCTACCTCTGGTACTCATAAGACTCAATATGAATAAATTTAGATCCTCTATCTCAAAATATTTAGTTTTTTATCATTCTTTACTGAAAACCCTGCACAAAGGTCACAACTATGATCTCTAAAAGACCAATTCAAGATGTGCACATCTGAGTCACCACTTATGGTCAATGCAGAATCCTAGGGTAGAATACCTTCTATGGTTGGTTCAGTATAATCCATCATATTTATACTAGTATTATATAAAAGGTATACTTTAGATCTTATTAGTGAATGCACTGATGTAGAAACATAATCTTTGATGTGAACCTACCTAACTAGAGACTTTTTTATAATAGGTTTGAATCTAGTTCTTATTCTTATTGCATAGTACCTAGTTTCCACTTTTAACATTCTACAAACTACACCCAATTTTTCCTTTCATTTGTACCTACTTTAAACTAACTATTGTCCCCATAACAATAAGGAGACATAGGATATTTTGGGATGATATATGCCTTTTACTTAGACTTATTTAAGGGTATGACCATGATTCTATCTTTTTGATGAACTTCTAACTAAATGTACATAGTATTAATAATTATTTAGACATCATAGGCACTTTTGTTATTGATTAAGGTAGGGTAATGATTATTTTATATATTCATGTTAATGACCTCAAATTTACCTTACAAGTTGAGCTCAAATACTTCAATTTCATCATATTCTAACTGTGAAATGGGTTTGACTCTACCATAATATTCTAAGCTCAATGTTACTAGATTGTAACTCAGATTTGGTTGACAAATGACTTACCATGTTAATCATGAAATCATATTGATTGTGCTTATAAAGTCAAATTTTGCATTTGAAATTTCATATACATTCAACTCAATATCTATTTTCTAATCCATATCACAAAGATTTTTTATTTTGACATACAAAACTACTTTATCATCCCTTGTTTGTCCTCACTACACACACTAGAGGAGATTGTGTAGGAAGTTGGTGATATTATGGGATATATATTCATTGTGAATCATAATAAGTTATTTCACCAAATACATTAAATTAGTCACAACATCCACTTGCTAGCTTATGCTAACAATTTTCCCATACCTTTTAGCATTAATATTTATGTTATCATCTTTAAAGATTGATTTTTAATGTGTTTCCCATAACTTGATACATTAATTTCATTTTATATATTAGGATCATGACATTTATGCATTGTAATTTTATAATACCATGATCCTAAGGTATTTATAAAGGAGATAATACTTTTTAAACTCTCCCTTGCCTTGTAATGGCTTGCACAAATACATTTTACTTTGGCTATGCATTAATCATATTTACATTGTGCACTCGCTTCTCATTTCTTTTTTTTCTCAAAAATAGGGAAATATTTTGTTTGATTTTGACATTTGACCATGTAGTATACATAATAATACTTCATCTAAGGATTGGTGAAATAGGTCCTCACATAATCATTGTATGCTTTGCATAGATAACATTACATAGGGGTTGAGCTAGTTGATTATCTTTGTTGTGACCTTATTGATATCCACCATCATATCTTTCCCTATATCCCCCTCTATATATTACTTTATTATATTTATATCCCCACCTTTTTTATTTTTTTCCACCACATACTTCTTACTAATTCATCTACACATAATATCTCCAAGACTGATGCTAAAGGGAACTTAGAGTCTAGTTTGTCTATTGTTGCTAAATTATTTTTTATTCCAAGGTTGAAAATATTGACAATAACATTGGTATGAATGTGATGATGTATTAATATAGATTAATAGACCCTATGTCTGATACTATGGTGGTGAAGGCATCTATCCCAGACTACCCTTAGTTACATTTATAGTCTCTAAATTTGGTCCTAGAATTATTTTCCTTGTAGTGGGTATTTGTTGAGATGAAACTGTGAAGACCTTATTCATTATATATTTTTTAATTCTTACATATATCAACATCTTACCTCATCATGATTTTTATATTTTAAAAAATTATAATACATGCTATGTGACTTTTTGATATATTTCTAGAGAAGTTGAAACTTAGAAATAGGATGTCTAACTACCCTTCAAATTTAACAAAATTATACTTTAATTTTTGTAGAGGCATTCCTATGTTGTTACTCATAGCCACATTATATGCACCATAAGCCTAATTTAGGATTATCATTTTCATATATCTCATTCATATTCCTCATAATAGAATTTAACTTAGCTTCTACTTTTGATCCCATCGATGGAAGATCTAAATAGCATTCTATATGTTCTTCTTGTATGGAAATAGACCAAGTATCAACCATGGTGGAGAAATGGGATCATGCAATACTGAATCTTATTCTTTGTCATAGGCCTTCTATGAACCAAACATCCTTATCTATGTCCTATAGAATAAAATTATTATTTTTATCACATCAAAAAACCTAAAATCATATTCTCCAACCGTTTCTCCAATTTTATTTTAAATTTCCTTCAAGTATTGAATAACATGACTGGAACATTTTTACCTTAACTTCTAATAATAGGAAAAAATTAACTTTATTGAGATTTAGGGCATTTACATTTATTTAGAAAATAAACTCAAAGGCACATCCAAATAAATCCCTTACAAGTTTGTAATTCTTCACATCATTTGATGTTACCCATTTTATAATCCATTTAATTTTATAGTTTACCATGTATTTTTTAGGGTCTGAAGACACATCATACAACATTAAAGGCACAAACATTAATATATTAAGTGACACAAATGATAGGATGGTAGTTTTTACTATAAATGACTTAATACTAACAATATTATGATTGGTGGTGATTACACACCAGTAATTATGATGTTAGGCAATTGCATAGTGTTGACTTTGAGTATAGGTTGTTGTACACTAATCTTTTTATGAGTAAAAATAATTCCTACTTGTAAATTATTTCTTTCTCATTCCTACACGGTTTCTACATTGAACCTTCCAAACTTTTCAATAAATGAATCAAACTAACCTGAATCAGGTTCTCTTTATATATTTTTTACGTTTAGTAAATAAAGTGGTCTCAGGGATGTGTACCCTTCAAATGAATTATGTTTATTTATAACTTATTCTAACATTGAACTTGAACACATAATATTACCACCTTAAATTTTAACATTTTCCTAAGAACTTTCATTACTAGTTATAACTAAAAGCCCTTCCCTTAATTGTGATCTACCTCTACCTAAATATTATCCCTATACATCAATACATCAAGAATATTATTTCTCATTATGCATATTCTCATATGATGCATACCACCTTATTTTAAATTTTTGTACATTTTCTATCATCAACCTCTCTTTTATAGAATCTTTTTCTTGTATGTCTCTATCTCTAGAACTTTATCCTATACTCCCAGTCGTATTCATAGTTACTTCAATGTAATTTGTCTTATTCCCCCTTCTTTACCATTGTAGTTCCCTTTCTAGTCCCATAATTTTTTTCTCTCTGAGCCATTTCACCTTCCATTTTCTAGGATTAGGTTCAAGTTCATTTTTTTCAACTCATAGTCAATCACTTTCTTCTGCATGCACACCCATGGTGCCTAAAGTGACTAATCCATGTTGGATGGAGTAGAAACCATGACCTCTCCCAAAACCAACATCTTATTCAAAAAAAGTAGTCACTACCAATATTTGGTTATGATTCCTTGGATAAATCAATCATGATATTCTCAAAAGTTACACATCCTTGTACTATAAACTCAATAATATCACCCTCAATTTTGTACTTATCCAATAATCTATTGATCAAAACCATGCAGTATTTAATTTTTGAAGTCGTTCCAATTTTTACTTGGTCTAGAATATAAATTATGTTCTCCTCAAACTAAATTAATAGTATTCTCATCTATTTAGACACATGGATAACAATCCTAGTAATTTGTACCAAAAAATTTCATAAATTTTGCCATAAATATGTTACTGGATAATCCTTTCTACTATTGTTTTGACTATTTGTACATATTATTCTATGAAGTCCCATTGTCTATCATCTAACCATATTTATATATCTCTCTTCACTAGTATCTCAACATATTTCATCCAAATAAGTTCAACATTGACCATACCATTGTTAACATAGGTTCCTATAATTACTCCAAAACATGTTAATTATAAGGATAACATACACAGTGGATAGTCCCAATGGGTGCAAAAGAGATGATACTATTACCTACCATCTACGATGTCCAAAGATGCACCCAAAATCAAGAAGGAAATAAATCTGAATAGAAGATGGAACATGAATTGCATAGCATTAGAAAATATGTTAAAGGAAAACAGAGTACTCAATACAAATTAACCATATAGAAAGGAATATTAAGAAAACAATAACAAAAATGATTCTAATAATATCTATCACCATATCAAATCAGATTCTAATACAAAAATTTTTTATAAATAGTGTTTTATAATTATGTTATATCTTCACATTCCAACCTATTTAGATATAAAAGGTAAGACTCTCATTATTATTTTGATTGATTAGGCTTACATGGCCAAATACATACAAAATTTATATAACAAAAAAATCATATACTTCACACAAATGTCCTTATATTATACGTCATAATTTTAACATGTTCCATTCATTATCTAACAACATATGTAGTATATGCATCTAAAACTAAACTATGTGAAGTGATATAGATATCTAATTGTTAATATTCTCTACATTCCCACTCAGTTACATTAGGTATCTCTAGGTCACTCAAGAATTCTAACCACTATAGATGGAGTAAGGCATGAAATTGGTGACAACTTAGAATATGATGTCAAGTATATACATCATAGATAATGACATGGAATTTTATATTCCATCTGATTAACTAGTGTGTCATTGATCATATAGAAATAGTGTGTCAGGTATATGCCCCCAAATCTTATATCTAAGTATATAGATTTTGGATTGAGTTGTAATAAATTATATCTAAGAATTTGAACTAAATATGAGAATGGTCAGGATATCAATGATTCCCCCCAATCTAAGTAATTGATATGAATATCAGCTAATCTGGTGTGAACCTAATCAAAATATAAGAACAATCATCAAACCTGTAGTTGAATCTATGCAAACCTTTATTGTACCTAGTGTAATATTCTATCCAATCCAAATTGTTCCAAAATTAAGTCTACTGGAAGTAACACCACATCTTAAATAGTAGGATCATGTAGTATTAGTGTCCCTATTTGAGCACCAATGTCTATCTGGTCTAAAATCTATGTCATTGTACTAATTTATTATTTCATGTTTTTCTTACCTTTACCTATGTTTTATTTTTTTAAACTAATCCTACATGTTAAAAAATGTTCTATGAATGCAATATAGGAGCCTCGTCTTTATGAAAAACCCCTATGAATAACCCCTCTTTTTAGGGTAATTTTTGAACCTCTATAAGAACTATCCTCAAAATAGAAATCTTTATAAAAATATGTGTTATCTAGAGCATATATGATAATTACATGATAATGTAATATAATGTGAAAAAATAACTTCGAATTTTTTGAGAATCTGAGTGTAAGTATGTAGTTTAAGATGTTTTGCATGGATATTATTACACAAGGGTATCAATATAGATGTAATTAATATATGTAATAACATATTTCATTAGGCTTGAGTAGTTACCTATGGGAATGGGTCATGATATCCATCATGACACCCATGTACAAATGGTACATGCATGATATCCATCATGGAATCAAAACATAGTGTGTGAAATAAGTAAATAAAACTGTCATGTTCATGATGTTACAATAAATCATACATATAAAACACATGAGGCATAGAAAGTAGGCTAAATGGCCATAATACAAGGGACATAGGAACATGTCACTAAATTTGACAAAATAAGACATAAAAGGACATGTTCAAATGTCTACATATGCAAACAATAAATAAGTTGGATTATATTCACATAAAAGGACATGGTAAAATATCTACATTCATAGTCAAGAAAGCAAACACAAAAACATATATAAATTTCCAAGGATTACATAATGTGAATATAAGTGGAATAGATTAAAAAATGTCATATTTAAATGCCCTTAAATAGAAGAAGCATATAAATACAATCAAGTCTAAATTATGAAATCTAAAAATGAAATCATGCATGAAATTATTAAAAATTTGTGTAATAGGTAGAATGTAGATATGTTGAATCTAAACTACAAATAGTCATCAAAACATCTAAGTAAGAGTAGAAATGATCAATATCAAGATATAACAATGCTAGAATTAGAATGTAGAGAATGTAAGTATTGAACCTAGAAATAAAAACTATGTATAAGATTCCCTCTTGTGGGTAAATATGTTAGGTTAATACCTAAGAATCAATGTATATACCCCTAGTGGGTATATGATAACATGTTTGGATCAGTGCAATGGACCTTAGTCGTGTAATCAATATGAAAGAACTTGATAAAAAAATTTGAGCATGTAGTATGATAAAAATGACTATACTAATATAGCTAGCATATGTAGGGTCTGGTAAATATGAGAAATATAAAAATAGTAATGCATACAATCTATATTTTTGGTGTTTTGGCATGTGATATTGTTTTTATATTTTATAAATATAAGGTATGTACAATAAATATGAAAATGACCTATGTACATGGAGTAAAAGAGAGAAGGAAAGTATGTAAAAAATGGTAGGAAGCATACTAACCAATGAGTCTCATGGGAGATTCACTATCATTATGTGTTATCTCAAACAAGGGAAGTATGATTGTGGTTACTACATGAAAGGCTAACTGAAATTCCATAATATATAGTATTGAGTGATCTATATCTATATCTTTATTTACTTGTGTAGTGGTGTTATGAATTTGTGGCAATGATTGTGGTATTCTATAAACTCTAGGGTCTTAGGAACCCATATGATATAATAATATATAGGTGAAATAGATTCCCTATGTGGAGAACCCCAAGAACCTAAAGATATTTATATTTACATAAAATAAATGGAGAAAGGCCCTATATAATCTATGACATATGTTTAACATAGGGATCTATCTAATAATGGTCTTCATGGGAGAGTATCCATACATATCGATAGTATATGACTAGACCTTGCATGGATTAGTGTCTTTACTGAACTCCATGATATATCCATAGGAATTTTAATCTAAGTTATAACTAATAATTATGATGTATCTGATAATGGTGATAGAAATATCACTAGTGACTGTGTTGTAACTGCCTATGGGATAGGTAAAGGATATGCTTATAGAAGAACGTCAAGATTGACCACATTATTTTTGTGTATGAACTTTATGAGTCTATCCATTATGGATGGTATGGCTCATAGATTCTATAACTATGGCCTACCCAATAACATATAAAATATTCCAGTATTAGGTACTACTAGGAACTAAATAGCTATATGTGTTGGTCTAACCTATAATGGAAACACAATCTCCATGATGGAGCTCTAAACATGACCACTAAAAACATGTCTTTGTGTAATATATCCTACTTTGAGTAACCAAAATGTTGTAAAAGTTTAATAGTACACATATTTTAATGCTTAACCCATTGTCAACCATAACACTCTAGATAGGATGATGATCTATGTATGTTTATCTAAATAATATATTTATGTTTATAACATCATAAAAAATATCCTATCATAAGAATATGATGAGTGGTCTAGGTTTAACTGTACTATGTTACATGCCAATTATGTTTTGAAATGGGTGTGACTCCTCTAGAATAGTATGATATGAAACTAGTAGTGTATGTCCCTAATATGTGTAAAGAACACTAGATTGTGATCACTATCTCATTCACTATTGATTTTAAAATGGATATAAGAATATTTTTAATGCCTTAACTTCCATTTTTTATACTTATGGTGCCTTTGTGGGTGTGCCCACATTAATAATTTTAGCCTTAATCAAATATTATATCTTATGTTTTAGGCTTATACATTTGTATGTTTTATGTCTTGGTTCCCTATTATACTCACAAAATACATTAAAATTTTATTTATTTTAAAGATTTAATGTCATATCAACCTCTTGAATGGGTTGGATAGATATGACATTGAATTCCAATAGATGATGTAAAACCTCTACTATTGACTCTTGAAGTTTGGTGAAGATTCAGTGTTGTGGAATAGATAAAAAATAATCTAGGAGATGGCTTAGGACCTATGTTGACTATGTAATTTTGATCACTCTTGTTTTCAATTTTCCTTACATTATATGGATTCTTAATTTAACTATTAACAATTGATTCTAATCTATTGATAGACTATGTGGCATAAATATGTGAATGTAGGAAACTTACATAGACAAGATAGCTTCATGTAAGGATGGTAACATACTATGTTTGAAGATGTCCTAAATCCCTTTGTCTACCATGGGGATAGTCACTTTATCTAATATATTCATGTATTTTAATAATTATTATGTGATAGGTTCATTTGAATTTTGTTTCAACTATGCAACTTGGCCATATGAGATCTTATCACTTATAATGACGGAGGATTGTGTTAAAAATATGTCTACCATAGGATTTAATGTTTTGATTGATTCATTCATTAAGTCATAATACTATTATAGGGATTAATAATTTACACTGTATGGAAATAACTTCATGATAAACCAATCATTAAAGACATAATTAAACATGTTACATGTAAAGCTCTAATATGATTTTTTGGGTCACCCTTAGAATACTTTAAACTATATGGAAACAACTTCATGATAAACCAATCATTAAATACATAATTAAACATGTTACATTTAAATCTCTAATATGATTATTTGGGTTACCCTTAGCATCATATAATGTAAGATTAAGTGGAACCAATCCAGATGGTAGGGGAATTTCCACAATGTGGTGTGCCGAAGGTGTATGTAAGATAATATTTGAATCCAAGGCATGTGATGTTTTAGTGCCCAAGTCTACCAAAATATTTTGTGACCTTTTCTATGAAATGATGAATGCCTGAAAGTTTAACTATTATCCTCATTTAAAGAAATCTACAAAAATGCTCACTTCGAACAAAAATATGCTTCTGTAGTTGTGTTTTTAAAACCTTATGAGATTTAATTTGACTAATGATTAAAATTTTCATGTTTTCAAATGTGTTTTGGTTTCATGATCCATGGTGAGATTGAGTGGAGAAGAATTTAAAAATGACTAAGTATTTATAAATAATAAGACTAAATATTTTGTTCGAGAGAGATAAAGGTTTTAGGATTTTGGGAAGATAATGTAATGCCAAAATGCAAATTTAAAATTTCTAATATTTAATGTGAAAACAAAGTTCTAATGCCCATAGCATAAGCTATCAAAAGGAGAATCCAAATCTTGGATATTTTAAACCCATGGTAAATTCTTTAGTCAAATAAAAATGTGGTATTCAAAGGACTCACTTGAAAAACACAAAGTTTCAATAAAAAGTGTTGACTAAGGAATAGGTAGAAATCTAGATAAGTTGTGCATTTTTCAATTTTTTTAAAAGTGAATTTTTTTTCTAAAAGTCTATAAAATGAAATTGTGCATGACAAGTTCACATTTCCATATAAGTTCAAATGTTCACACAAGTTCTAATATCCCATTGGACCCAAAAAGTGTAAATTTGAAACATATTTTTGTAAGCGCACTAGGTTTAAAGTTGTAAATGGGGTTTGATATCTAAAAAAATTAAAATGGTGGAAATTTACAACTTGGTTCTAAAAACCCACAAATGAATAGGTAGATATCTATAGAAGGCTTTTAGTATTGCACATTGCCAAAACGCAAGCATGTTATGAAAACCCACTAAAAATATAAATATGCATGAGAAGTTCAAAAAACTAACCAAAGTAAAATATGCCACATGTCATTATTAGGTTATGCAATGACCTCCAAAGTGGAAAATAAATAATAGGTAAAGTGTTATAGTTAATACTAGTATTTGGATAAAGTTAACGATCTTTATTGATGAAGATGATCATTACAAGGGTTTTGAGGTAGAAAATGGGCCATTTGAAGCATATTTTTAGGGGAAGTTATTTCATTCCCCAAATGATTCAAATGGCCATAGATCCCATAATCCATCCATTATATATGGATAAATCACGATAAAAGCAAGTGTATTTGATGTTATCATGATAGAATTAAAGGCATTTTTTGACATGCATAAAGAGGAGGACAGCCATCATGGAGGCATGAGTTAAAAATTGACTGGCCAAAATGTAACAGAATTTATATTCTTTATTCTTCCCTCCATTCCTGAATTCCTTGTTATTTTTTGGGAAAGATGTAACTAGATATTTAGCTGGCAGGTCATCCTCAACCTAAGTGGGAAAATTATCAATTGAAAAAAGGGTAAAACATTTGCACAAGAAGGAAAATGTCTGTTTTACACCAAGGAAGAAAATTCTCTGTCAAGCTAAAATGCAAAAAAAAACTAGTTAGGAAAAATAAAAATCTCATCATGACATACATAGCCAAATCTAAAGAATGGTTACCTAAAAAATCATGAGCTTATAGGGATATGCAAATACATCTTCTAGATGGAGCATCTTCTAGATATATTCTAGGTAAGAAATTTGTATAAGTAAAGAGGGCTTGTCCTTTTTATAGGGGTTGGCTCTTTTTAAGAATTAGGATTTTTAACTTTCAAAAATATCCTCTCTACAAATGCCTTTTGATTTTTGGGATTCTTTCTATGTGTTTTTTATTTTTATTTATAAGGTGAATGCATATGCCCAGTCATTAGAAAACTATGAGAGAATTTTTTATATGTCTCCCTTATTTCAAAACAAATCCACTATGCATTTCACCATGTTATTATTTTGAACATTGATGTATGTATATTTAATTTCAGTAATAATGGAATTTATCTATGATTACTTCTCTTTCTTGTTAATGAAGTGCACTCATATAATATTCATTAACTATTGATTGGGTATCATGTTTTATGTCTCTTAATGGTAGTCATTTTGAGCATGAACTTAGGTTATAAATTCCTTTCTACATTGTGATTTGGGAATGTTTTGTTGATTATATTTTAAAGATATCCTGGATTTAATTAGTTGATAGGAGAAGGTGCTTGAATCTTCACATGAAGTGTATGATTTGGAGATTTCAAGGGTCATTGAAATTTTTGTATTAGATTAGAATCAATGAATGAAAATCACTATTGATAGTTTTCTTATCTTATTTCCCAATATTTTACATCCTAGTATGAATGATAGCATGGTATTTGAAGGAATTACCTATGTTTAAATCCACCCCAACTCATTTAAACATACATATTTCATCCTACTCATCCTACCCCTACAAATAATACATGTTGTTAATGATTTTAAGTGTTATTTTCTTGCAGATGCATGAATGTTGTATATCTAAAACGTGTCTATGATTTCTCTAAATATGTTAGCATTGTAATTTTACATTTGGCCCTTAGTTTTCAATAATTTATATAAAAATTAATATTTAAATCACATTTCCATATGTCTTTAGTAGTTTGTATCTGATTTAGAAGCATTTACTCAGTCTGTGTGATAATTATTTTTGTGTGGACTGTGCAAGTTTGGTTATGATTTAATCAAACCTATGTGTCTACCAATAATTACCTAGATATTGAATTGTAGTATCACTCCTTATGACCAAGATACCCTATAGGTATTCTCACCTTTGTTAAGGTAGAGCTAAAAGTAGAAGGGAACTAATGACACCCTTGGTCGGTGTCTTTGAATCATTATTAGTGTTTAGTCGATCTATATGTTAAACCCTTTCCCATCTATAATGACATAATTTAGGTTTATCATCTTTGTTTTAAATATTTTGAAGTATACAAGGTTGAATTCTATAGGTGTATAACTGGGAACTAACATGATGATTTAGTGGCTCCCTTCTCAAGAGGTAACACATTACCCTACAAAGTATGAACATCATGCATAAGGGATTGTACATAAGGATTAGATGAAACAACCAAAAGAGTTTTAGTTTTCACTTAAGGTTGTTAAATCCGAATTTTATATTGGTCTAGCTGAGTTAGACCCACTGTAGGTGTAACAATGGAATTATCTAGGGGAGTTGAATATTGACCATTATTTTATTTTTTGAGTTCTTCCTAAAGAATGATGATAAGGTCATCTTGTATATCTAAGGTTTTGAAAGAAAACATGGAAATTATTTCTTAGCAATCTCATCAAATAAATTATTGAATTCTTTCATTATAGTTTGGGAAGTAGGAAAATAAGTGGTTATATGTTTTCAACATTTGAAAAATTTTAATCTAAGAAAATTTTCAAAAAACAAATATTGAATCAAATTTAAAATTTTAGGATTAAAATTTGGGCATAGACATAAAAATAATAAAAACACTCAAAGCATCTAGGGTTAGGATTTGAGTAATGTTTGAAGTAAATCAGGTTTACTAAATTTTTCAACATTTTAATATTTTAATAATGTAAATCATAAGTTTTATTGAAGGGCTAAGTAGTCTAAATCATTTAAATAATATGTATAAAATAACCATCAATTTTTTATAGATTTTGACTAGCTTTGACATTTTAAAAATAGTATTAAATATGTTAAAAAATACTTATCTAGAAAACACCTCATACAGAAGATCTAAGTGCTATCAAAATGAGATATGAACATATCTGAGTGTCATCAACTAGATCCTTGTATCATAAACCCTCATGGATAGTAGTACCACATATAGCTAAAGGCACTTTGTGGCTCTAGTGTCCTTATAATGGAGCTAAAGTCATCTATGTAATAATACAAATAAATTTTAGGTGCACCTCTATCTGTGTTTATGGGTTATGTTGCTACATGAATGAATTTTGGAACTCTATATTATTCCTATTATAGTTTTTTTAGTAAGACATGAGCTAAAAAGTGTGTTTGTTAGTAGGATATGTTGGACATCCTCAACACCTTGTTTTGAATAGAGTTTTCTACATACGAATAATCTAAAGAGGAATAAATCCATATGTAGTTCTCCCCACCTAAGTGTTAGTATAAGTGCAAGTGATAATAGAATAATAGTGGTCTTAAATGCCTTTAGTATGATTGAGATTAGAAATATGGAAAATATGAGATTAATGAAATTATAGATGTTAGTATTTAGATTTAGGGTAGAATATGACTTAACAACCTTGATTTTTCTATTTTTTTGTGTTTGAATATGTGTTTTGCATATAATTTGTATATAGTGGATATAGGTCTAAAATTCATGTATTTATAGTGTTCTATAAGTTATGTAAATAATAAAAGATGCTTACACTAACCTTAGGAGGGTTTTAATTTTTAAAATATATTCATTAGAGAAAGGTAGGGTAAAGGAACTAGGTGTCATTTTGGGAATACTAGTGCTAGGTGGATCTAGTGTCCTTAATGTGGCACTAATGTCTAGCTCATAGAATGTTAGGCATGAGGGTCTAATACTGTGTTTGAACTGACTAGGGATGTTTGTGGTATAAATAAAGGATGTAAAAGGTGATAATAGGTTGTAGGATATGTCTATGGATAATCTAGGAATAGGTTTTCTCAAGTTTCACTCTTATCACTTAAATACTACTTTTTGTTGATTACAAATTCTAAAGAGGTCAAACATACACTTAATTCGTGGTAATTTGCTTCATAGACAAAACCCAATAACAAATATTTTAGATGTTATCCCAAATCCATCCTTCCCCTGTATGAAATAAAGGCCTCCATGGTCCATTTTGAGTATCATCCAACAATTTTAAAGCATCTATACATTTTCACTTTTTTCTTCATTCCTCTATGTTTTTTAGATCTGAAATCTACAATTGATATCTATTAACTAAAATTGGAAATGGTGATTACATCTCTAAAAATGAATTCCTCACCTAAATCCTCATGAAAGGAAACTATTTCATATTCAAGTAAACTAATCCTACCTTTTAGAAAACACCCACTAAAACTCTTTGGATTAAATATCTTTTCTATATTTAATGGATATGTAGCTTCCTATAAAAATGTCTCAAGGGGATAAAGATTATCCATCCGAACATAATTATTGAAACCTTATCATGCCAAGCGCTTTGAAACTAAAGATCATACAACCTACTCAAAATTCATAAGAGTATCCACTATTGATATTTAGACTTTTCCATACTAAGGATCATTGCCTCGAAGATCAACACCATTATCCAAACCAAGTCCATTTTATGTAACTTGTATGGGATCATAAGTAGGTGATATACAAAGATATTTATTTACCCATTTATGTAAATAAAAAAAGAGAGATCATGAGTGTCACCTCTCACTATAATTATCCTCTTTAGGCCCTAGTTGATTACAACTAAAACATCTACATGGAAATCCCTCAAAACTGAAAATTATGTCCATAAACCACTTAAAGATGAAATTTTAATGGAATGGTGAAGATGGTTTGATAATTCAATAATAAAACACACTCAAATAAACTTGTTTGGTTGATATTTTGATGCATTTTCAATGTGAAAAAATCTCCTAAAACACCAACTAAAATCATAATCAAAATTGGTTTTCTTATCACTAAAGGAAGAATATATAGCCAGACCCAATTTTTAGCCTCTATAATAAATGCTAATGATGAGTATAAAAAGGATACCAAGGAAAAAAAGTTAGTATGTGCTGACCAATGAACCATGGATCATTGTCCCACATTAAATTTATATCCTCTTCAGATTTGAAATTCAGCACAAAGAAACCATTTGTAAGGAGAGAGAAATATGGGACAAGAAAATTCACCTAGACCTATTTCTCCCAAATTACAAAAATGATTATGGATATCCACTAGCTTAGAAGTTATACAATCATTTATTTAATCCAGATGACTTTTCTTACCTCTTAGATAAGCTCCTCCTTGATATAAAAATATGAGATCCATCAGTGATCAACACTAGGGAATTCCATAAGTAGACCTGATCCAAAATATTTTTTATCTTTGAAGCACAATTTATCATTCCATTAGGGGTAGAATCTAATTTAGCACCATCCATGATTGTTTGGCTTGTTTATGTGCAATAATTAGCTATTAGTGTATACGTAATAAATGTTTGGGGGATAATTTCAGGGGAGAATCTATTTTTTAATCATTCTAGCTATTCCCTATAAGATAAGGATACCAAGGGAAAAAATAGATTCCATGTTTACAAATGAACCATGGGCTATTTCCTCACATAAAATTAATATCCACTTCAAATTTGAGATTTACCAAAAATAAACCATTCATAAAGAGAGTGAAATATAGAACAAGAATATTCATATAGACCTCTTTTTTTGACCTTAATAAATCATTTGAGGATATCCATTAGCATATAAGTTATAAAATAATTGATTTAATCCCTATGACTTATTTTGATTCTTTGATAAGCTCCACCTTGAGATAAAAATTATGAGATTTATTAGTGATCGACACTATGGAATTCCCTTGGTAAACTTGATTCAACTCAATTTTTATCTTTTAATCATAATTGATCACTGCAATAAGGGAGAATCTAATCTAGCATCATCCATGATTGTCTTTCTTATTTTTTTGTAATGATTAGATATTATTAGATATATAGTATTTGTTTGAGGGATAATTTTAGGGGATAAGATAGTTTTGGATCATTTTAAATATTCCCTAACAAAATGCCACATTAATGAAAGGATTTAGTTAAATTGATATAATTTGAATAGATAAGTATTTTCATATTTCTAGGTGTTATTAAAAGATTGAGATTAGAAGAGATCCTTCACCTATAAAATACCCATCATCTTTATACATTTATTTTCATGGCCTATTTGTATTCCTATTGATAGGGGATTTGAAATTTTCCTAACAATAAATGAGTCTGTCAATGTTATTGAATACCATGTCGACTCATTGAGTATGTAAATGAAGACCATTAGATTTATTCTCCCTTGGCTCTCCTCAACCCTAATACACTCTCCCACATTTATTTTCTCAACATAAAACAAAAAATTTACTCAATTTCCTTTAATACCTTGCTAATGGTCACAATCTAAGTAATCCCATCATCCATAGAAATTAGCTCACCTACCTTCACCATCAGCTTCACTATTATAATAAATCAACTAAATGTAATGATTGCTATATTATATTTTTATTTATAAATTAAATTATTAGTTTAAATAATTAATTATAATAAATATTAAAAGTTAACATGAAAATTATTAATAATATATTTCCAAGCATGACTGATCCCCATACCATGATCTTTATTTATATCAAATGAGTGTTTACTCATTTCAATGGTTTCCTTTAATTTACTCTTTTGAAGATGGTTTCCATGAAAACAACTCTGGGATATTCAATGTAGATAACATTATTTATTTTTCATGAGGAATAAACAATATTTAAATTTTATTATCTTTATAAATGGATATCATTTGCATGATCCTAAATTAGATAGTCAAGATGGACCTCCTTATTTCCCTGATGTAATTTATTCCACAAGAGCATAAAAAATATAGACTACAATGTGTATGCAAGGGAATAGAGAGTATTTTTAAGACCATAAATCCATTCTCAACTTATTATCATGAAAGGAGATGTTGTTTTAATTTTTACATTTTATAATTTTATTAATCTTGTTATCGATACCTTCAATCTAAGGCTAAAATGCTACTAGGCTTATAGCTACCTCATCTTTTTATCTATGTTTTCCAATATTATCGTTATTTTATTTGATGGACCTAGAAAATTATTTCCCTATTTTATCATTCATCTTAAAAATCTTTCATAAGTGTTAAATTTATTGACCAGTGATGTATTCATTAATATTTTTTAAATTTGTAGTGGCCAAGGATTTTACAAATCCTACCTTTTCCATAAGGTGATGGGTTTAAAATAAATATGGGTAAAGGCATTTGTTGATGCATTTTATATAAACCTTTTTAGTGATGGAACCATATGATTTTTTAATAATTAATATATCTATGAAATTTAGGATCTCTTATGTCTCGAATTCGTTAGATATTTGGATACTATGTAATAGATTATTAAGGTAAGAGTGAAAGTTTTCCAAACTATACTTACTATGTTACTAGAATAAATTAGTGTCATTAACATACCATTTAAAACATTTGGATTTTATGGTAAAGTAATGAAGAGATATATTTTCAAAAATTTCCAGGAAATAGTTGGATAGTACAAGAAAAAGAGGCGTACCCATTGCCATACCTTCACATTATTAATAGATACTAATTTTGAAGAAGAAAAAGATCAACTTAAGACACACAACCACCAAATTATTTGTTTCCTCATTTATGATATTTAATACCACTTGTATTTATTATGTGATAAGGAATTTCATAAAGAAGTAAAATACATTAAAGACAACTAATAAATCATTGTATTTAACCTTCAATTCCTTAATAAATTCTAAAAAATCATCATATTCAAAAATAAAAGAGGCATTATCTCTCACTAGGGGTTTACATCTATTTTCCAAGGAAGATACAAGACGATATGTAGGAGAGTCAATAGTATCAACAATAGACATTAAGGTATTACCTTATTTATGGACATTTGGGGCACCATATGCTATAGAGGTAATGTATTTATTGGGAATCAACTTTTTCTTGGTTAAGATGTTCAAAGAATAATGTTTAGTAAATATAGACACAATATTACACCATATTAGGCATTATATATGACAAACTATCCCTTGAGTTGTCTCACACGACACCACAAAATATAAAGTTTTTCTCTCATACGAGTAGTTGTCATACATGGAAGGGGAAGTTGTTATCTATGACTATTCTTATTTATTTTATTGGATAGTGTCCTTAGTATGTGAATGGATTACTTCTCGATGAATACCTTTACTCTAACCTTTTAAGATGATTTTGATTAGTGTAAATGTTTATATACATGCCATACTTTTTAAGAAGAGATGTAATACACCAACCATCACCATCATCCATAGTTGGTATTTTTAAATTAAACATAATAAATAATAAAAATATTATATTCTATAATTCTCACTCTAGTAAGCACTCTTAGCACATTTGATGCATCAACATTGAGACACACATTAATTATTGTAAGACCTCTAGGAACAAGTCAGATTCTTTAAAATTTGAAAAAACCAAAATGATTATTCTATACCACTTTCATCTCTTCACCTTTATTCACTATTATTAGAACCTTAGTCTAATTAATCTCTTTTATATTGGTATTAGAATTGGTAGGATTTAGATTCTCCTTCATCATATCTAATGAGATGGGATATATATGAAAAATAAGCACAATCACCTCAAATATTATGTTGACATAATGACTAGTCTTATCTACTTAATGCATTAACAAAGATAAAAACATAAAAAAAACTAAAAATTTGTACAAAAAATGTAGGAATTATTTCAAATATGTTCATCAATGAAATTAAAAGTGAATAAATTAAATAAATCAAGAAATAATATTACCTCTGAAGGTCTAAACCACAAATGAGACAAAAATTTTAAAGTAGAAAATTGAATGTATTAGATCAAATCCACATGATCTTATAAGAAGGCTTGTCACCAAAATATCCATAATTATAATTTATAAGTAAGAGCAATCAAAAAAGAAGGGAAAGAGAGATTCAAGTTTCTCATGAGGAAATGAGAAGAAGGCTCTTTTATAGAACAAGAATAATGGTATTGGAGTTAGAAGGAATCCCATGATTACCTTAGAAGTCTCCTTTATGTGTATAACCTGTGGCCTAGTCCCTTAGAGAATGTAGAAGTATATGCGAAGTGGGGGAAACGATTACTTATGAAAGTAAATCCCACAACCTAAAGGGGAAAAATAAGTGAGTGACATCTCAAAAAATTTAGATTTATGTGAATTTTTAATTCACATAAAATAAAAATTCAAGACACATAAAGGAAACTTATGATAAATAAATTATCCTAACAAATAGGTGATTATAACACTCCCCATTAAACATTATTTATTGGTTTTAAAATAAATAATAAGGTAGTAAGAATTAAGAAATCTCCCCCTTGATGATAACTTCCTTCAATCCTAACATATTACAAAAGAATCCAAACATTTCTTTACATAATGTCGTAGTGAAGACATCAACCATCTATTCTTTAGTAGGATAGAAAGAGAGAAGACTTTTATTGTCTTCAATAAGTTCACATTGAAAGTGATGTTGAATCTCAATTTTCTTGGAACTTACATAGAAAAAAATATTATTTGATAAGGCAATGACACTTTGATTATCACCAAAATTTAGAGTATTCAAAGATTGTGGGTGGCCCAAATTTTCAAGAAGTCTTCTAAGATAAATGGCTTACTTTGTAGCATGATTAGAATATTTATACTAAAATTCTATGGAAGATAAACATATAGTATTATAGTTTTTACTCTTCCATTAAATTGTGCTAGAATCCAAAGAGAAATAATAAACATGTGTTAATCTACAATCATTATGATCATCAACCTAATTAAAATTGAAATAACCTACTAAAGGAAAATTAATATTCAAGGTATACTCAATGCCAAATGTGAGAATGCCTTTAAAATAATGAATAGTTTTTTTAACAAATTTAAAATTATTAGCTTGAGGTTTAGACATAAACAAGAAACCATGCCAATGTAAAATTCAATATCGAAATGGGTATAAGCAAGATAGTTCAAATTGCCAATTAATTGTCTATAGAGAGTTGGATCAACATTTTCAATTTCCATGTTAGTAAGTAATTTTACAAAAAATTCATAAGGGATAGGAAAATTATTACAATATGTCATATTAAAAATAGATAAAAATTCATATTCATATTTACATTGAGAAATAGAAATATTATCATTTTCTTCTAAAAACTGAATGACTAAAAAATAATTTAAAAGACCCAAATCAATCATTTCAAAGGTGTTTCATAAGTAATTTTTAGTGAAATAAAACATTATACTATTATTAATAATTATAATTAAGCCATAAAAATATAAAACAATGATAAATATATCATTTGGAGATATTTTAGAAAAAAAACAATATCACCATTAAAACTATGAGTAAATCCTTAATCTTTGAAAAATTTATATGTTTTAGAGTACCATTCTCTAGAAAATTGTTTCAACCGATAAATATATTTATTTAAATTGAAATCAATGTTTCCTTTGCCTTTATTAATAAATCTAGGGGGATTAGAAATGTAAATTTTTTCATGAAAGTCACCATTTAATAAATCACTCTAAACATTTATTTGCTAGAGAAGCCAATGCATGTGAGAAACTAAAGATAAAATAACTTTAATTATGGGCAACTTAACTATAGGTGCAAAATTTTCATTATAATCAATTATATTAATTTGATAAAAACTTATAGAAACTAGTCTAGATTTATATTTTTTCAACTTGATTATACGAATTGAACTTAGCTTTAAATAATCATTTACACCTTACCAAATGATTCCCTTTAGGGAGAGGGATCATGTCCTTAGTGTTATTAGAAATCAAAGAGTCTTATTTATCATGAATTACTTGTTCCTAATGAATGTGACTTTCAAATTGTTTTATTTTTTTAAGATTATTATTGTTCATAATTTTAGACATCAAAGCATAATTACAAAATTGTTTCCTACTTCTACCAGTATTATAAAGGTATACATCAATTACAGAAGATATTAATGCTTAAGCTTAGATTTATGTGGAACAAAACTAGAAGAAGGAGAAGGAACTTTAGTAATTACTTTATTATGCACAACATCATTATGATCATTGCCTTGTTCAAAAGGAAAATAAGTAGAAATAATATCGAGAGAAATTGAAATGGAAGCACAACAATGTATATCATTTTCAAAAACTCTAACACCCCTTTCAATATTTATTTTTTTAGTTTGAGGATATTATACAATATAATATTTAAATGATTCATCATAAATAACAAAGATAAAAGTGTTTTTTATAATCTAACTTCTTTATTTTTACATGGGATTATGAACAAAAGAATCACAACCAAAAACATTGAAATGCTTAAGATTAAGTTTTCCACCACTCTCAATTTATTCAGGGGTGATACTTAAAATAAATTTAGTGGGAGTTATATTAATTAATTAGACAACATAATACATATCTTCAAATCAAAATTCATAATGAATATTTTTAGCATGTAGAATACACTTATCCATTTAAGTTATAATCCCATGCTTACATTCAACAACACAATTTTGCTTAAGTGTATAAGAGATATTTTTATCATGTTTGATATCAAGTTATTTACACTATGAAAGAAACTCATTGTTAACATATTAAATAACATTGTTAGTCTGTAGTATACATAAATAATAATGGCATTCCTTTTAAATGAAGACATGAAACTCAATAAAAGTGTCTAATAATTTATCTCTATTTTTCAAGAAGTAAATCCAAACTCACTTAGTTCCATCATCAACAAAATTTAGAGCATACTTTGCACATATAAGGCTTTTGAATAGCACCTAAGAGATAACAATGAACTAAATGAATCTTATCACTAAAACACCAAGAATAATTCATAGGAAAATCTTCTTTGTGTATTTTACCATCCATACAACCACTACACATAGAATCAATGGGACAAATATTAGGCAAACCTTGCATCATTTTATGTTTTCTTATAAGTATAATAATTTAGTAATTAATATTGTTATATGTAAAATCAATGAGAGGGGGATGAATCAATGATACCATATATTTGAGTTTGAATTTCAATCCTTTCATGTTCTTAATCAATTACCATAATCATTCATGAAGTATACACAACATTCATAGTAATGAGAAGGAGAGACAATGCAAGATCAATCGCATAACACATGATATATGTTGGAAACCCTCTTAAGAGAGAAAACCCATCAAAATCTATAATTTTACTATAATCCAATAATAATAAGAACCAATTTATATTAGATATAACTGATAAAGGAACTAAAATTCCTATTTAGTGAGACTACAATCCCACAAAGTTCTACAACACCTGTCTAACTGAACTGCAACAACCAAACTTTTAGCATGTTTAACCTTGCAAAGAGGATTCAAACACCTTAGATGTTGACATGACACAATAATATCTATGAACACATACACCTATGAACTGACATTTTTGACACTTAATGTTGGACCTCTGATTATCACTCTTCACCTTCACTCACACTCAATGTACAAGAGCATTATTATACCCAAAGAATTATGACCTACATGTCATAAAAATAGTCCTCGATCTATTTTGGTCTTCAACCTCATCCAAATGGATATATACCCATGATTTTATCTATAAATCACACACATAATCCTCTCTCAAATCTTTCCTTTGTCTCTTATGCCAGTCTATCTCCAAGTCTAGAAATGAGCACATTTAGTTTTACTATTTATAGACAAAACATGATAATCACTACCTTGGTTAGTCATTAAGCATGCCTTAATCCTTAAGGAATGTTACACATTAATACACACCTTAAAAATAGTCTTCATAGGGCAGTCATGGCATCTATGTGTCACCCTTAAGGAGATACACCTTCTAATAAGGCCCTTATAGATCTTATAGGTCTCATAGAGACCTATTCACCCATTTAGCACTTCATTGAGAAAAAAACACATTATACTTTTAAAATACATATGTCCACTCCTTATTTACCCTATAACATCCTCAAATGATCATATTCACCTTTGTTCACCATTGTGTATGCTCAAACAACTCAAATATTGACCTGGTGTATAGGAACAATATGAATAAATACATAGACGATTTATTAAGATTTGTTCATACTGTATATGAATGGTCAAACCTTTATAATTACCAAAAATTATCCTCATGGAGTCTAAAAAACTCCCTAATAGACAATTCATCAATATATATCCAAACAATATGAAAACAAAATTGAACATTCTTCTCAAGTTACTTATAGTCCATGCATGAACACACAATCAACTTTTTAACTTAATATCTTTCAATATAAATACTTTAAAACCATAAAATTCATATTTCCATAAGTTCCTTGGAATCCTATAGAACTTTCATTCTCATAGCATGAGAAAATTATACATAGATCGAAAGATAGAGCATAAAGACTAGACACTGGTCTTTTCCTTTAAAAATTTCAAATATTTAAATTCAAATGGTCACAATTAAACATTGAATACCATGCTCACATCTTGTGTCATAACTAATCAGATAAAATATGCACCATCTATATTTTTTGATATTTAACACATGGGTGCTAATGTTCAAACGTTAAACCTTAGCTACTTTGACCTCATCTCATGTAATCTTGTAATGTTGACTCCAAGTGCTCCATCAATCTATGTGGATCCATTAGGTCCTTAAACTTATATTCTCATCATTAGATTAATCTGTGCAAACACCCATTCACCATTATATCCTTATCTTATACCTTTTTTTAGTCATTAAAAAATGTGAACTTATCTCCATCTCATTGCATCCTAACATCTTAGAACAAACATGCTCCATCGATATTATATAATATGTTTGATCTTTATCTTTCCTAAAGATCTATCACATTGATCCATTTGACTTTACACACTCTATTAGATTTGGATGTATGAACTTCAATAAATTTTTATATCTTCACTATGTCCATATCTTTAACATCATACAAATTGACTATGGGGACCAACTTCAATATGCTTTGAAAGCCTACTTTGGATAGATATATCTTTTGCCTCATTTAATCTCATGACCTGACATTTGCACCATATAATCACCTTTTATAGCAAAATCAAAAAATGTAACAAATTAATCTTAAAACCTTCATCTAAGTGAAATATATCACCATTAAAATTACTTCTCAAAATCTTCTATCATAGAGCCAACTATGCTTAGAACATCCCTATGAAGCAAACTTTTCTCTTACATAACTTTTGATGTGCTTCATTTTGTGATCTAAAATTTAGTAAAAATAAACTAGGTTCAAAACTAAACAAACCCATATGATCACCTTCTCCTAGAGTTCCTACATGTATAATATATGGTTTCATCAAACTAATTAATCAGCTCTTCTAGCCACATTACAAATTTAGCTAAGTATGGGAAAACAATGTCAAACTCCTTGGGTGACCAACTTTGCATTTGCATATATTTTGTAATGATTTAGTGCTTGATCTATAAATTAGTGCAAATTAAATAATCACAAAACTCATTAAAACCATATGATCATCTTCTCATAAAAATCCACACGTTTGATATATGTCACCATCAAACTACTTACTCAACTCATCTTTACATATTGTAAATTTTGCTAAGTATGGGAAAACACTGTCAAAATGCCTCAAATCCCAACTTTTCACTTTCATGTGTTTTGATGAGATTAGGAAGATGACCTAGGATTTATACCATAATAACTAGGGACTAACATGATCACAACCATATGACCAACTCCCCCTGACTCATCCACACATGGTAATGGTGACATGATCCAACTACCTACATAGATTTTCTAACACTAGACACAAGGTATCTAAATAAGAACAATGATATATCAGATGAATACCACTTATTCACACAAGATCTAATGAAAAAAAAAACATCTTAGGTACCATTTTAACATGCTCAATACTCCATATTCATCCCTAGACAACTCTAAACATGCCAAAATAGAAGATCAACCAAGCTCAATTCAAACACAATAGGACAAGCATATTGCACACTTTATCATTACTATTTAGGCTATCAAAGAACTTTATCCACTCACTATAACACCTCTATGACATCATTGAAAACTCTCCAATAATATCCATCTTTTTCATTTATGTCAACAACCATCATATATAGCAATATACATCTCACCTTCTCTCTCTCTTCTCAAGCACTTGCACAATAAGAACTTTCTTCCCCTTTGATACAATGACAAAGTGGACACCAAATGATCACAATGACCTAAAAATACTATAAAATATGGAAATACCATCATAAAAATAAGACCCAAATTCCCTTTTACCTTCAGCCTACTTTTGATTGCCTTGACAACACCCTCTTGCTCCATGCCAACACTCTTTTCAACAAAGCATTGGAACCAATAAATAATGAAGACAGAAAACCATATAAATTTGATGGAACACATGAAGAAAGAGCTGGAAGGGACTCAATTTAATAAATCTAGTCAATTTCACATTTTGAGCATCTTTAGATCTCTACACATCATGAACAATCACCATATACACTTACGAGACTTATGTTTCAAGCTACCATAAGGACCACCAACATAACTTCATGCCACTCAACAAATATAAAACATTCTCACAACCTAATTTAAAACTCTTCTTGGAATAAACATACCTTACTCTTTTGGAAAAACTGAGCAAAAAACACTCTTCTTAAAACTAGGTTTGGCTAGCTTCCTTGTAGCCCTACCTAGATCTTCCAGAGCCCACCATTTTTAGTAGACATATCTTCAGGACCTAAGACTCTATCTCTAGATCACTCTCATATGCCCCATCGAGCACATCAATTTGGGAGCATATTATAACATGGTTTGGATGCCCAATAGGTTTCATAACTGATCATAGTACCCATTTTATAAATAAAATGATTCACATCTTATTAAATGATTTGATGATTGTACATCAAAAAATGGCACCATACCACCCTTAAGCCGATGACACTATCGAGGCCTTGAAAAAGATCATATACACCACCTTGATCAATATTTTTAATATTAGCTAAACTAACTAGGATGATATGGTATCTACGGTCTTGTGGGCTTACCAAAAAACTTACAAGTGCCTAAACAAAAGTACCCTAGTCAATTTGGTATACAATAAAGAAGTCATTCCAGTTACATTTCTAGTACCATCTCTCTATGTAACGTGCATAAGACAATTTTATAAGGATTCATCCATGAAAGAATGCCTAGATAGTTTCTAACAACTTAATGAAGCCCATTTCCTCACTCATTGGTGTAAATATGTGGAAAAGTACAAATAAAAAGCATGGCATGGCCACCACACAAAGCATAAAACATTTTCCCTCAAAGTGAATGTCTTGCTACACAATGCCAAGTTTGCACACCATCCTATAAAACTTTATATTTATTGGGATTGTCTATTTGTCATTCATAGCATTCAACCTACTAGAGCATGTTGATTAAAAAGGTTAGATGACCAATTCCTTCTCGGTAGTTACAATGTAAGCCAAATTCAGTCATATTTCACTTCTAAATAGATAGAGTATTGAAATCAATAAGGCTTTTTCCATTAGTTTAGGATTTCCTATTTTCAATAAAAGTGCTGCCCTTAATATGCACATATACTTATTATTATTATACTTGTCTTTTCATGAAGGACCATCACTCAGTTTTAGGGTGGGGTAAGAGATCTGAATTCTTAATTAAAAGTTAGGAGCACAAGTTACTTAGGCGCAATAAACCTACATGTGAAAGGTGTTTAAGATGCATAAGTTATTCAAGGCATGTAGTGTTCCCATAATAAGTTTGAAATTTTGAAAGAAACAGTTGTCTTCCATTCAAAGAAAAGTGCATGACATAACTATCATCCACCTCAAAGGAAGGCACGAGATGGGTTGTACCATTAATGTAGAAAAGAATAGTAATGGCAAGAATTGTGATAATGGCATTATGTGATAATATACTTAAATGCATTAATTACCTGAATAGATGATCAAATAGTGGTAGCTATTAAATAATGCATTTATGATGAGAAGTGGTGGGTGAAACGAAGTAAATAGTAATTATGTTGAACCATCTTGAATATATAAATATAGAAGTAAGATCATTTTTATAGTTTACCTAAGCATTTATTTACAAATTACAATATCCAAGAATAAAGATAATATCAAAGCTAAAAGCGAAGAATGAAAAATTGAATCTAGAGCTATAATAGAAAACATCAAGAGTTGGGATAGGTATTGAAGAGAGCATCAATCCACTCCAACATGTGAAAACATAGAGGAACTATGGGATAGGGCCACAATAGAGAGAGCTTACAGGTTGCAGGTTGTAAAATTCCACCATTAGAGGAAATTCAAGCTTGAAAAGTGGAAGTATTCAACCACAATCATGTATCCATTTGGAAATGTTGGACAGCCATGAATTAATCTTTGATCTCCTTGGAGGGTGATGCATCCTAATACAAAGGCCTTAATAACTAATCCATTTCTTGAAATACTAGAGGAGGAAGAATTTGGAGGAGAACCAATTTTTAATAGAGAGAAGACTTCAGAAGAGAAGGTTAAATGTGTAGAAAGGGAGGAAGCAAGTATGGCATGATAAACCAAGAAAACTCAATCATTCACTACCCTGCCATTATTTATTGAAGAA
Source organism: Torreya grandis (assembly GCA_037957365.1). Lineage (NCBI taxonomy): Eukaryota > Viridiplantae > Streptophyta > Pinopsida > Cupressales > Taxaceae > Torreya > Torreya grandis. The sequence goes on along the minus strand of JARHVA010007528.1, from coordinate 317,466 downwards.
ATGTAGTAACTAGAGTTGGTATTGTGTGCAGATAATTAGGTCTCCAAGGTGTGCTCCTATACAATATCTGACTATAACCATCACCAACTTGGGAATGAGATTGAACTACAAAATGATTATAGGGTCAATATCTACATCACTAGGAACCAGTTGGTGTATGACCTAAATATATTTATCATGTTGGATGTTGTTAGGTTATTACAACTCTTCAACTTGCCTTATTTGTCAAAACCTATGGAGGTGATCAAGTTATTTTTATCGTGTGTCGATGAGGACTACATCTATTCTGGCTTGTGTAGTACGAAGATCATACTAGAAAGAATAAGTAGGGTATCAAGACTACATTACTCAGGATTGGATATGGATGATGATGTAGAAGACATCTAGGAGGTCCAAAAGACTACCATAGTGATGATGTACCAAAAGTAAGTCCATGCCATGCATATAAAGCATTTGTAGGATACTGCTCTTTGGGTCATGTCATGGATCATCATGACCAATATCAGTGGGAATGATCATTGGAAAGAGGTTGACATGGCACATCTCTATAATTCCAACCAAGTCACTCAGTGATTGAAATATAAGTAGGCTACTTATATTAGCCAAAATACTATTGAAGATGTTGAGAAGACCCATTTGGTACTTAACCACAAGTTTATATGTAGTGTGTTCCTTTTATTGATATTTTTTATGAGATTAGTGTACCAAACTATACCTAAGAAGAATTGAAGTGGGCATATCCACATAAGCACAGGTCCCCTACTAAGTGAAACAAGATTTTCACATGCGCTCAACACATCACCCCCTCTAAAACAATAAAGATAAAATATTGGTTTGATGGAATGAAGGAGGCATTTAGGAATGAATGGCACATCTCAAAGGATTTATCACCATTCATTGCTAAATAAACATAGTTTGTAGTGAAGCAACACTTCTCCCTCATGCACATCAGGATTATCCCTTCTAGAGATATATCAGCATGGATGAAGGTATCGTGTGCCTTCTTAGTTTGGTAATTCATTGACTCCATGAACTAGATGTTTGATGTGAATCCCATTGCCTTTAAAGCTGAGAAGATTGATCTAGAAATTTATACTCTCCAAAAATTATATGTCTATCCATGTTAACAAGCATATAGAGAGAAGGATATAGACGTAATAGATATAAAGGTCAAACAAATAATGGCGGGAGAACAAGTACATAACTTGTTCTATATGATCTAGATCAAAAAGTTTCAAAAGGGTGCGACACCTAAAGAAAATCTCCCATCATTGCCTCCATTGAAGAAGTGAGTTGAGCAAGATTCTACTGTAAATGGTCAACAAACACCATAAATGTGGCAAAAAACTACCCAAGTTCCACAACTAGGCCCCTCACCTCCTTGACCATCTTTTCCATGCCCATCTCTTCTACACCCATCTTCACCTCAACCTTCCCCACCACATCTTTCTTTATTGTGCCCTTCTCCACCATTCCCATCTCCAACATGACCTTTACCTTCTTGACTATTTTTACCCAAATCACTACTACCACAAGTCCATCCACCTCCACCATCTCCTCCACATATTCCTCTAACTCTACCGTGACCCCCTAAAATAGTTCTATCTCCCCCAAAAGTGTCTACTTTAGGAGTTACAAAGAAGCCAACCAAAAACAAATGCTTGAGTAGTAAGTCCTTATAGTATAGGTGGAAGCATTGAATTTTGACTCTGAGAATACACTATCCCTAGTGCAAAAGGAGGAGGCAACCTCTGAGGACTCATCACATGATGTTGAGCTACTTTATGGTGGAGAGGGAGATGGTAAGGAAGAAGAAATAAATCAAATGGCCATTGGTATAACTTTTATGGCTACCAATGTAGAGGTCCAATTAGAGCATGACCGTAATAAAGGGAAGGGATTGGCTACATCTGTGAAATAGACTAACATTGAGGCCTCTACTAATCCACACTATCATTATTAGTTTTGCATCCCTAACAGGTTGTTATTTCTATGCTTGCACTTCACTCCCCATGATGCAACCTTGGAAAAAAGGAAAAAAGTCCTTTTTGCTAGACATGTATAATGAGGAGCATGAGTTTAAGCTCCCCCAAGATAGCCTCCATTTCATACCTAATGCTCTTGGGTTTCCTAAGCCACTATAGGTGGATCCCTAAAAGATCCCCCTCTTCGAATCAACCACAACATTTTTTAATATAGCCATGGAGGAAATACCCCAGAATATTTTATTAGATTCTAATTTGTCTAATGTAAAAAAGAAACATACCCATGTAGTAGGTATGTATAATAAGGAATTTGCTATCAAAGAGGTGCTCACTAAGGAAATAGCTTCTCTAAAGCAACAGGTCAAAGAGACCATGGAGGAAAAAGTTAGAATATTAAACCTATGTAAAACAATTTTAGAACAAGAGCCGATGCTAGAAGATAGTGTACCTTTTGATGAGGATACCATAGAAAAATTAGAAACCTTGGTGAACCTCCTATTGAAGCACTGCAAGGAATAACCTATGCCAATGGACAAGGGATTGGATCTAGTGGAGTAATTCACCAAGGTAGTAGATGTATACAAGTGTTACCCAAAGAGATTTGGAGAAGTCATCTCCATTTTTGATGGAATATTTGAGCAGTTGGCATGCCCTTAAAAAATTATGGATGCTCAACTCCAAGTAGAAGAAGCTTATCTGTAGCAGATGGATGATGGTGCACTCTTAATAAGGGATTGTGCTTAGTGCACTAAAGCATTCAAGGATGTGGAGATGATGGAGGGAAATATCAACACTCATCATCAACAACTGAATGTTAGTTTTGTATCCTTTCGAACATAGGTTGTCAAAGAAGTCTCAAAATTTGAAGACATCCAAAAAAATGCCACCGCATCCCTGAATGAACTAGTCAAGAAGGTTGTTGAGATATCTAGCCAATCCAAGGAGATGAAGAACTCCAAGGAGGTCGTAGAGGAAATAACTGCCAAGCTACTCGATACATTGTCACATTAGGATAATGTCAATAAGCAAATCAAGTAGATGGGGCCTGATGTTTTGGTAGAAGCCACTAGCGAGACCTAGTTTGAGATGGACTAACAATATAGTGTAGGGTGATGTTGGCCTCAAATTTTGGCTAAGTATATTATCCATTTTATTGTGGAACCTACAAGGCAAAAGAGGAGAAAGGCATAGAAGAACTAGTGTGAGAGGGCCTATTGAAAGGATAATTTGTCACAAAGAACCCAAGAGCATAGGACTCAGAATAATAGCTGAAGACTGGGAAGTGGGAGCATTTCAGGAGAGATTCATAAGGGTCACCCTGAACTCATTCATCAAAAGTTTTTCACCAGCTCACAAGGAAATGAACACATGGTAGCAAGTATCTAACATAGTGTGAGTATATAGGAGGCGCAAAGGCCCATGTCCTTAGGAGGAGTTAGTTAGTTGAGCACCATGAATCTCAGTTTTCAAGAGTTTGTTGGATAATTACTCCTATCATTATTTTGGTAAGCACTTGGTCAGGGATAAACAAGTATAAATACCCCTATTGTAAAGTACTATGAGGATGGATTATTGCTTATTTTGATGCTTATGTTTATTATATGAATTGTGGATATTATATATCTTCTTGTGTTCATGATGAATTATTGTGTTGTATTGATTCTAGCATAGAGATTGGAACTTAGTAGAAAATCTAACCTATCTTTTTGTTGTCTAAAGTAACAACTTTAAAATGAACTGACATTAGTCTATGTAATCATGATCGCTGAGCTTAGTAATCCTAGAATCAAAGTAATTTACCTATGTTTTTATGTAGTATCTATTTAATTACATAATATAGAAGATAATATGACTAAGTTACTATTATTTTGCTACAAAACTTGTGAGAACCGATCTCTAGTTGCGCACTTCATTTTAGCATGCAAGACCCAATATTTCATGAAGGCGCTAGTGTGCTAGCTCATTGGGATAAAGTTCAACACTGAAGCTATATTACCAATATAAACCCCAAAAATTGTTGGTCCTCTCTCTCTCTCTCTCTCTCTCTCTCTCTCTCACTCACTCTCACACACACACACACACACACACACTCACTCACCTGTCACCATCTTAGCATTGTTGATCCAACTAATTTTCATGGTGACTTGGACATCTGAGGTGGACTCACCTAAATCTCTCAATGACCCCACATGGAATTTGAGTTAAACCCTCCGCCCCTCACTTCCCCCCTCCTGTTATATCTATTTGTATGGTTTGACCCATTAGGGCATTTGAATATTTTTATTTTATTATTATTTTTATTTGCATTTTCAAGTCCAAAACATGGAGGATCGTGGCATTTCTACACTTGGTGGATTTTAGTGCTTTGAATGGGGGGTCGATGGTTTGGAGGGAGGGTTTTCTCTCTCATTGGCATTCAATGGAAGAATTCAATGGTTAAGGGGTGTGGTGATTGATGTATGGGGAAAGGAGAGAGGGGATGTCGGGTTCAACAACTTGCGGAGAGTGCTTAGCATGTGGGGGAAGGTAGATGGTGTGTGGCAGAAGAGAAAGAACATGGCACGGATATATTTTCATTAGGTTTACTTTGTTTATTTTTATTCTATGCTGGCATCCCTTGGAGACTATGTTGACTGGAGGGTAGGGGGTTAACATAGGGTAGACTAAAGACACGCAGTAGGAAACAAAAATATGAGAGGAGAGTTTTTGGGTTTTTGATGAGATGTGGTTCCCTATTTTGGAAGGTCTTATTATAGTTTTGCTTGGATCTGTTTTTACGTTGAGAAGAGTAGCGGACAGGAATCAAAGGCTGGGAACTTGGTGTGGGGAGCTGGGTGATCTTAAGCGCTTATGCAAGAAAACCATTTAGAATAAAAGAAACATGGTATTCATTATGTAATCCGCAGTAATGGTGGAATGTTCGGTACACACAACTTAGGAAAGAAATAGTAAATATTTGAAGGAAACTATGTTCCTTTTAAATGCAAGATCGAATGGGAAAATGGAATTCAGGTGGATGGAGTGGGTGTGTGGAGAATGAAAAGGCACACGGAGGAAATTGAAGAGAATAGACACGACAAAGGACAATGAGGGAGAAGACCAAATGTGGGTTCGAACTTTACTTCTGCCACAAATTTCTATATTACAGCCTATTGGTTCGAATCTCCCCTTTTATTTAGGTGGAACTTTAATTTTATAGGGTATTTTCCATTGATTTTTATTGGTTCGGATCTCCTTTTAGTCAGTGAACAGTGGACGCAGGGGAATATTAAATTTTTTTATTTCTTTTTACTTTTTGGTGCTAGGAAAATACGTCGGCTGCATTGACTGGGGCATGGGTGTGAAGCAAAGGGCATGCCAGAAGGGAAATGGAAATAATTTAAAACCAAGGAAACAATGTATTCTTTCCTTGATCCACAACCAATAGCGGAATGCTTTGCATACTCGGTTATGGAAAGAAATAGTAAATGTTTGACGGAAACTATGTTCTCCTTTTCAATGCAAAAACGAGTGCTGGATAGAACCTGGTTTATGCCTTGGATTTTTTTTTGTACTACGAATTACTGAGTTGGAATCCCTTTTTGGTGTTAGGCAGAGGAGGAAATATTTGGGCCTCAAACCCTGCGGTCTGGTCTTTTATCCTAGCAAGCTGCTATTTTCTATATACATTTACAAGCAAGATACTACTATTTTTTTTAGGGCTAGGGTAATTGTTCAACTAAATGACCCGGGGTTATTATTTACCAATATTGGCATTAAATTATATATGAAGCAATCTGTTGCACCCCTATTTTATGTAAATAATATCATTAAGCATTTAGTCAAATCGCCATACCCTGTTATTCATATGTGAACTACTTGGATGGGTTTTACATGCTTTCAAAACTGGATTCACACCCTACCATCCTTACTGGAATGTTTATGGGTTCAATTTATGATCTGGGGGATTAAAAATTAATTCAGGTTATTTATTGTTGGAATAAAAAGGGTTTGAGTTTTAAATTGAAGTTAGAAATCAAATTGTGATTATTATTATTCCCATATAAAGAGGTTTTTATATTTTGTTAAAAGATTGGTTGAGCCATTTAATAGATTGTGGTTTGAGATTAAAATCGGTTATATATATAAAACCCATGATGTGTTGGGTTATGGGTAAGTCCCTGTGGGGATATATTATCTTATGGTTGAAGTTGACTCATAATTAAATGTTTATGAAGGTTTGTATTCACATAAAAATCATTTTAACACAAATTTTAAATGTGGGGATCATATGAGGTCATGAGACCTCGTGATGATCCAACAAATCATTTATATCAATCCTTAGAGTTCAAATCAATTTTCAGACTTTGAACAGTTGCTTCAATCATTAGTTGTCATTATGGGAAATATGGTGTATGCCTAGAAGTCATGTTGAATGTGTTGATTGGTTTTATGAGTTGATTGTTGTATATGAATGATTATTTCTACAATGTGTCATTATGATAAGCATACCTATGATTGTATGAATTATGTTGATTTTGAATAATCATTCTTTGACTAGGCTTAAATACTTAAATTGTAATGTGTGTTTATGGGCATGTGATATGGATAGGTAGATGGTATATTTAAAGGCTAACAATACATTTAGAGGTTTTCTTAGTCTCATATTATTGAATGTTATGGACATGGATTTGGTGTATATATATATATATATATAATTATGACCTTTGCATAACATATACTGGATTAACACCACTCCCAATTTATAGAAATGTCATTACTTGGTTATTTCAGTCCCTTCTTAAGGTGATGCTTTCTTAGTCACTTTCCTATTTACCTTCTATTAGTGTGTTGATTCGTCCAATGTCTTAGGAATCCGGACTTGCTCAAAATCTTTTCCTAACCCAGTTGTCAAAACTACCATCCAGCTGATGGTTGAGGTGGTAAGGCCAACCGATGGTTAGGCTCATAGGGCTAGCGATAAGGGTTTATTTCATATCTGTTTGTGTACCTTATTCCTCTTGGGACACTCTTGATAATGTCAACGAGAGATGATCATATATATATATATATATATATATATATATATGATGTACCTCTTGACATTAATTACAACAATGTATTATGTTAATGTATATTTTACTTTTAGATACCTCACTTCTAAATAATTATAGTAGTTGTTTCATAAAACTATATTCCTAGATAGACATGATAATACATCATACAACTTTTGATATGTGCAAGATTACTTTTTGTTGTTTATGTTGTTGACATTGTGGGTATGTTAGTAAATAAATGGATTTGGAATAGAAATCGTAATTTTTTGCCATTATTTATGAAGTTGTATTGTCTCATTTATGATGAAGGTTTGATGTTAGATGTTAATGTTGTCTAAGTTAATTTTAAATCTTATGTTTTTGGTTACTTAAACCAATACTTATTCATGAATGCTAGACCTTGATATTGCATAATAATAGTAATGACAACTCAAAAAATGGTTACAAGACCTTCCACATAAACTTAGTGAAATGAGGAAATTAGAAACATCCAAGGTAATTATTGTTCAATTTATTGATATTTTCGTGCTTATCATCAAAATTTTCTTGTTATGCCATGATTGGTCATGATATTCTAATCAGGACTATTCTTTGGATGATGAGTTCTAATTTCTAATTTAGATTTAATCCTTGATAGAGAATTTATTTAGTAAATTGATTGATATATTATAGCTTAGTAAAATATGAGTTGTACCTATAATACCCCTAATAGTGGTCATCAATGTTCAAATTTATTGATGAGGAAAGATGAGTATGTGTTATTGACACACATTAGTAACGATAGTGTATATAATATCTGGTTCTAAATTCTTACCATTGGCAGATGCCCTCTTTATAGTGTCTACTTTAAATGTTTTAAATTTTGGGTTAGATGATCTGATAGTATACTCAATTGATAATCAATTGTTTTATATTAGATAAAGTACTTCATCTATTTGAGGGATGTTAAAACCTAGTTACCATTATGTCTTTACCTATAACATTTGAGCCTATAGTAAGCTTATTGTAGACTGTATCTAGCTATTATGTATGCAACCCATATATCTATTGTTATATGAATTAATAACAAGAAAATAGTCAAATTTATGGGGTGATGGTTTATTTTTTTGAATTTCTAAGATAGAGGAACCTGATGAATTTAATTTTTTTACAAGTGATTATGGAACTTGTTAGTATTGGTTTTTATCACTTACATAAAAAGGTTTATTATATAAAACTAGTCTTATCCTTGTATACACTCTTGTTATGAGAAACTTTCAAGTAACAATAATTCTATAATGAGTTATTAGTTATATTTTGTCTTGTAACAGGTTGTAAATTGTGTTATGGTTCATATATCTTATAGTCAAATTATTTCTACAACTATATAGATTTGTGTGATCATTTGTGTGGGATAACAAGCTTAAGATTTTAAATAATCACTATATTAAAAATAATTTATTGTGTCTTGTGATAATATGTATGTAATATCTTGGATATTTTATGCTAGCATGTTAAACATTACTTGGATTATTATGACTTTACTCCATTTTGATCATCAAAGCTTTAGTAGTTAGCCTATAGGATAGTTAATCATGCATGGGATATGTTATATAGATTCTCTTGTGTTGATTTTATATCAACTAAATACGAGATGGAAATTGTTGAAACTCTACTTGGTCTTCACTTTGATATAAGAGCTAGCCAAAAATTAGCATTGAGTCCATAGTTGATCATATACCATTGAAATGATAGTCCTTATGAAGTTTTGATCATTGTCAATTAATATGTGTCTCTCATAATAGATATGACTATACATATTGGGTATCGAATTATTTTTTTATGAATGTGAAATCATTGTCTCAATCCTTATCTTTTTAAGCAAGTAATTTGGTTTTGCTTTAAAAAGTAGTGTTGTGAGCCCATGTATAATGTTGTTTTTACTCTAATAATGCCATTCCAAATTTTTGTTTAGGGGGGTGGGTTTTTTCATTTGGTATCATAGATTTTGATTTAAGTGTTTGGATAATTTTTGGACATATTAAACTAATTTTTAGCATATTTTTGAAAATTTGGTTGAGATTTTGTTTGTTTGTGCATACCCTTTCAAAAAGTTGTGTTTCCATAGTGTATGTTTATATGGATAAAATTTATAAACTTAATGTGGATTTGTGTATTATGGTGGAGGCTTGTTTTGTATTAGCTTATATTTGTATACCTTGTGATGTCAGAATACCACCTATTTGGTCATGTTATCTTTATAAGACTAAATTGAAATCTAGTATGATAGGGTGCATACTAAACCATGGTTGGAGTTATATGTCTTGTATGGACTTATATATGTCTCACTTGCTTGAAGAATCTATGATGTGACCTTTATAAAGTCACTTAGCATCTTCTATGAATTAAATATTTCTTTAATTAGTTCTTTGTTAAAGAAAGCCTAAAGTACTAGAAATTCCTATATTGTAGAATATGTGTGCATGTATGAGGAAATTGGTAACTTTATGAAAGTTATATTATGATGTTTACCCATAAATTTGGTTTGCTCAACCTTTACCTTATTAGTTATGTTTGGGAAAGCATCACCTCTTAGTTGTTGACTTCTATGGGCAAGTCGATGGGAGACTAGTGATCATTGTTTCACCTTTAGAATTGAGGGATTGATATTTGATATCTATTGCTGACATGTATGGGTGATTTATCAGTAGATGCTTAGAACATTTTGACCTCAATAAGACCAAAGGTTGGGATCAGTCTTGGAGAGATGTGTAGGATGAGGATGTATGATTTACTTGTGTAAATTAGTGAGGCTTAGGATCTCTTCTTATGAGGGAGCATATCAAGATGAATTAAGATCTTGATCTTATTTATGTATTTGGTCTCTTTTGAGTTTGGTATAAAATCATGTAATTTTGTAAATCCAAAAGACTAAAAGTAAATAAGTTTGTGGGGTTGTTTGTTCCCTATTTTGTATCTTTGATGTTGTCTAGATCATGAATATGTTTACATCTATGATGATTATTTGATCATGGATTGGTTGATTTTCATGAGGTTGTGATGTTAACCATGGCTATGTTTATGTCCATGGGGATGTTTAAGATGACTCAAATTGAGTTAAGTACCTATGAGACTACCTAATTGCATTGGGGATATTGTTTGACACCCATGAAGATGTATATTACGTTCTTAGTTATGTTTACATCCATGAGGATGTTAGTGTGAAGTTTGATTGAACTTGTGGATTGTGGGAAATTGTAATTCTCATAATCGCATTATAGAACTCACCTTGTGGATTGGCTAAGTCCACCCTTTCAAAAATGTGGTGTTGCATCAAAATAAGAATTACTATTTAACTTTTGACTTGTTAGATTAAGTCAACTAAAAGAATAGTGATATAAGATTATTGTTGGATTTAGGGGATAATGCCTTAGTGGTCATTGATAGATTGCATGGATTAGCTATCCCATGATGCAAAGGTATAATATCTTGGGACATCCAAGGGTGGAACTTGAGCCTAGAGGGTCTATCAACTGAGTATGACTAAATTTATTGGGTAAGTTAGAGAGTGTTAATGATCTCTCATTATCATTAGTTAACATGAGACATTTATCCATGATGTGCGAGCATTGATGGTAAAATTTTGGAAACTCATGCAGATAGATTTATAGGCCTTGTTAGAATAACACCAAATTCTACTGATTAAAATATTCCAAGGTATAATGTTGTGTTATGTGGTATGATCCCTCATCACTTCTATAGTGTCAAGTATTGTTGCTAGTATGAGGTTGAGGGTAGAGAAGCATTACCTCCATAATGATTTTGATTGAATATGAGTTGGGAGGTGGAGTCTCTAGTATGTTTAAAATCCATTTTTTCCCTTCTCACAAGTATCCACATGATTCATTCATAGTGTGCACCATGTGCACCATAAGTTGGTTGTGGAATCTTAGTGCATAATGGTCACTTTTTGGATATAGCATTCTTTTAGCCACCTATTGGAGGTTGTGTTAAAATGAACCCTCATGAAATTTATTGTTAGATGACATTATGGAGAAATAATAAGTCCTAAAATTTGGACATTTATGTTGATTAGCGAGGTGTTACTTGCTATGTTGCATGAATGGGTTGGTATGTAGGTTTAATCATGGTTTGGTTAAGGTATTGTTATTATTATACCTATTAGAAATATTATGGGATGAATATTTTTGTTTTATTTTATAATAATTATTGAAATATATGTTGATTTTGTGCTCTAATAGAGAAACACTAAAACCTAATCAAGAAATGTTTAAAATCATAGGTACCCATTTGACCCTTGGATAGAGTGATGAAAGTTAGGTAATGCTCTCAGATGTTTGATTTTGAATGGTGGCATTGGTATCCCTCGATGATAATGAGATCTCATATGTGTGTTAAATAACATGTTTAAAGCCTTTGAGTTGGATGTGATTCTTGGTATGGATTCTCCATTGTTCAATGTTGTTGGTATGGGACATTGCACTAAACCCTGAGCGGTTGGTGACGTAGTGGAGTAACACTAGCAGTATGGATTACTACCCTTGTCAAATGGAATTCTTTAATAAATGTTCTTAGTAATATGTATGTGTCATAATTTTATAGTGGAAGATTACACTCTCTAATTGTGATTATGGTTTCAATCTAGTGGGATTGGATGGTTATGTTTGTTGACCTCATGTTGCAGGTCTGGGTGTGTTGACAACAGTGTTTAGGTCTTTTTTTTATTTAGCTCTATTCTTTTTTTGTATGTACCTAAAATACTTTTATTATATAGTGTTTTAAGGAAAGGTAATTATAAGCTATTATATTTAGAATTTTTTTTTCATGATATGCTAAATTTAATCACCTTCATAAAATGGCTAGAATGATTAAAAATTGTCATGTTATATGGGAAGCATTTCTAGTTATTGTTATGTAATTATGCTATTTAAGGATGAAATTTTGGTTTGGTGAACATTTTTTTGTTGGTTTTACATAATTTTAATGTTTTTGTGTCCTTCTCTAAGGCATGTGAGTGGAAAAATTCCATCCAAGTTGGGATACTTGGTGTAATTTTCTATTATGATAGTATTATTCAAGTGTTATTTTTCCCTTTTAGTGTTTTAAAGGATATGTGAATATGAGAAGGAAGCCATTACATGGTCTAATGAATTGGGTAACATGGCTATCTTGATGATAGTAGATAAGAAAGCCAACGAAATATATCTAAGGCATTTCCACCCCACAATAGGGGGAGAGATTGTGTAGTAGTATTAGTTGATTTAGTTACGATTTTTCAAGGAATTTTATCCTTGATGAATTATAGTGTCTAGATGAATATTATTTGAGGGGAGGATGCTATGACTAAACTTGGTAACCTTCTATAGGTATTTTTGTACATCATGCTTAGCACATTTTGATAGCACTAAACTGATGGTTGTTGGTTTTGGACCTATTTTATTGGTACAATGTGAGATATTCATGTAGTTATTGTGATTAGGGATATCATGTTTAATGTTCACATTGGATTATTTTATCTAATATTCATATCCTAATTACATTTGGATTTATTTTACCCTAATATATATATGACTACTTGATCATTGTTAGTGACACATGTATAGCAGACTTCTTTACTTTTCTCTTGCTAGATAATATTGTTGGATTTCATTACATTGACTTATTAATCATAGTTTGATGGATATGTTATGTTCATTTATTGAAATTGATGATATATGGGATACTTGATGTAATTAATGTTTTATTAGTATTCTATATTACTTTTCTCCTAATTTATAATTGGTGGTTGTAGGTAGCCGATGTGAGCTAGGTTAGATGACAACATCAACACCTAAGATGACAAAGTGGTAATTTAGCAGTTGGATGGGTTCCAATACATATATTATTTTTAATTTGGTCTCTTTCAATTGTAAAATTATGTCACCTTCTTTCCTATAGTCACTATTTATTTCCATGCCTAGTCATGTAATTGTTTAATTATCATTCATTGATGTGTTAATTTGCTCTCTCTCTCTCTCTCTCTCTCTCTCTCTCTCTCTCTCTCTCTCTCTCTCTCTCTCTCTCTCTCTCTCTCTCTCTCTCTCTCTCTCTCTCTCTCTCTCTCTCTCTCTCTCTCTATTTGCGATCCCATTACCACCTCATCATTGTTAAGCTATCTAATTTGCATGGTGACTTGGACATCGAAAGTAGACTCACATAAATCTCCCCATAACCCCACTTGGATTTTGAGTTAACCCCCCACCCATATATTTATTTATATGGTTTGAAATATATGGGCATTTGAATATTTTTATGTTATTATTATTTTTATTTGGATTTACAAATCCAAAACCTGGAGGACAGTGACATTATTAAGATTGGTGGAATTTAGTGCTTTGAATGGGGCTTCAATGGTTTGGGTAGAGGATTTCATCTCTCATTGGCATTCAAGTCCAAAATTGAATGGGTAAGGGGTGTGGTGTTTGGTGTATGAGGAAAGGATAGAGGGGATGTAGGGGTTGATGACTTGGGAAGAGTGTTTGGTGTGTGGGGGAAGGTAGACAATGTGTGGCAGAAGAGAAAGAACATGACATGGATATATTTTCATTATGTTTATTTTATTTATTTATATTCTTTGTTGTCTTCCCTTGGGGACTGCATTGACTTGATGATAGGCGTTTGGCATAGATTAGATGAAAGGCATGCATCAAGAAAAAAAAATATGTGAGTATATTTTTTGGTTTTTAGATGAGATGTGGGTCCATTTTTTTCAAGGTCTTATTTTAGTTTTACTCCTATCTCTTTTTACGTTAGGAAGAGTAATGAATAGGGATCAAAGACTGGGAACTTGGCATAGGGAGTTAGTTCTTATAAGGAAAAATAGTTTAAAATAAAGGAAACATGATATTCATTCCGTGATCCATAGTAATGTTGTAGTGTTCACTATACTCAACATAGGAAAGAGATAGTAAATATTTAAAGGCAACTATGTTCCTCTTAAATTTAAGATGGAATAGGAAAGTGGAACTTAGGTGGATGTTATGGGTGTGTGCAGAAGGAAAAGGCACATAGAGAGGAAAATAAAAAAATATACACGACAAAAGAAAAAGAGGGAGGAGACCAAATGTGGGTTTCAACTTTGCTTCTACCTCAGATTTCTATACTTCATCTTATCGGTTCGAATATCCACTTTTATTTGTGCAAAAATTTAATTTTACAAGGGATTTTTTTTGTTGAGTTTTATTGGTTTGGATCTAATTTTACTCAGATAAGAGTGGATGTAGGAGAGCATTAAATGACTTTTTATTTCATTTTACCTCTTGAGCTTGGAAAATACGTCAATTGTGTTGACTGGGGTGTGAGTGTGAAGCAAGCTACAAGTTGGAAGTAAAATGGAAACAATATAAAACCATAAAAACATTATATTATTTCCTTGGTCTATAGCTAATGGTGGAGTGTTTTGCATACTCGGTTATAGAATGAAATAATAAATATTTGACTAAAACTAGGTTTTCCTTTTCAATGCAAGAATGAATACTAGAATAAACTAGTTTATGCCTCAATTTTTTTTGTACTATGAATTGTTGTGTCATATACCCTTATACTATTTCATAGAAGAGAGAATATCTAGGCCTCAAACCCTTTGGCCTAGTCGTTTGTCCTTACAAGATACTATTTTCTACCTGCACATTTCCAAGCAAGTAAGTTACTGTTATTTTGTTTGGTCTAGGAAAATTATTTAACTAAATGACCTAGGGTTATTATTTTATGTTATTATCATTAAATTATATATTGGGTAATTTTATGTTCCCCTCTTTGGTGTAAATAATATAATTAAGCATTTAATCAAATCGTTATACCATGTTATTCATGTGTGAACTGCTTGGATGGGTTTTACTTGCTTTAAAAACTTGATTCATACCATGCTATCTTTACTGGAATGCTTATGGGTTTGATTTATGATTTCGGGGTTTAAAAATCAATTTGGGTCATTTATTGTTGGAATAAAAAGGGTTTAATTTTTTAATTTTATATAAAATTTTATTTATCATTATTATTATTCCCATATACAAAGGTTTTTCTATTTTGTTAAAAGATTTGTTGAGTCATTTAATAAACTATGGTTTAAGATTAAAATCGGTTATATATAAAAATTAAACTCATGATGTGTTGGGTTATGGGTGAGGCCCTCTGGATGTTTATTATCTTAAACTTGAAGTTGATATTTAATTAAATGTTTATGAATCTTTGTGTCTACGTAGAAATCATTTAACCCTGAATTTCAAATTTGGGAATCATAGGAGGTCCTGAGACCTCATCATGATCCCATGAATCCTTTATATCAATAGTTGGCCTTCAAATCAAATTTGAAACATTAAAGGGTTGCTTGAATAATTAGTTGTCATTATGGGAAATATGGTACATGCCTGGAAATCATGTCCAATCTGGTTACTGGTCTTATGAGTTGACTATTGAATATGAAAGATTATAAATTGATTGTAGCATTATGATAAATATACATTGCTTGGGTTATAATTTTAGTTAGTATAATATCAAATTATTGTGTGAATTATATTGATTTTGAATAATCATCCTTTGACTAGGCTCAAATAGTTAAGTTGTATTGTGTGCTTATGGGCATGTGATATGGATTTTTAGCCTATATATTTAAAGGTGGACCACACACTTGGAGTTTTTCCAATTTTGGTATCATTGAATGTTATGGACATAGGTTTGGTGTATAAATCCATAGTTATGACCATTACATAGATTGAAATGGATTATCCCCAATCTTAATTTGTAGAATTGTCACTACTTAGTTATTTTAGTCTCATTTTGGGATAATGTTTTTTTTAGTTACTTTCATGTTTAGCTTCTGTTAGTGTGTTGAGTCACACAATATTCTAGGAACCTCAATTTTCTTAGAATCCCTTTCTAACCCCAATTTATAGAACCACCATCCAATTGAGGGTTGGGTGATAAGGGCCATTAATGGTTGTGATCATAGGGTTAGTCATGAGGCTTTGTTTCATAGATATTTATGTTCCTTATTCCTCTTAGAACACTCTTGATGGTGAATTGTCAACTAAGGATGATCACACACACACACACACACACACACACACACACACACACACACACACATTGTACTATGGGATGTACTTCATGATATTAATTACAATAATACATTGTGTTGATGTATATTTTACTTTTGGATGACTCACTTGTAAATAGTTATAGTAATTATTTCATGCAAATGAATTCTTGGATAGAGAATATAATAGATCATACAACTTTTAATATGTGAAAGACTACTTTGTGTTGTTTACCCTATTGAAATTGTGGGTATGTGATCAAATAAATGAACTTGGAAGAAAAGTTATAAATTTGTGCCATTATTTATGAATTTTTATTGTCTCATTTATGATGAAAGTTTGATTTCATATGTTAATAATGTGGAATTTAATTTTAAACCTTATGTTTTTGGATACATAACTTAATATTTATTCATGAATGCTAGACATTGATACTGCATAAAAATGGTAATGCCAATTCAATAGATGGTTGTAAAACCTTACATATACACTTTGTGAAATGATGAAATTAGAAACACTGTAAATAACGATTGTTCAAATTCTATAAATTTATAGTCTTATCATCAGAATGCTCTTATTATGGTGTGATTGGTCATGATAATGTAATCAGTTCTATTCTTTGGATTATGAGTTATGATTTCTAATTTAGCTCTAGTTCTTAACAACATTACTTAAGGAATTGATATAGTAAATTGATTGGTATATTTTGGCTTGATAAATTCTAAGTTTTACATATCATATGCATAATAATGGTCATCAATGTTCAGATTTATTTAAGAGGAAATATTAGTATGTGTTGTTTCCTCACATTGGTAACCATGTTGTAGATAATATCTTCTAACTTTTTACCATTAGCACTTACCCTCTTTGTAGTGGCTATTGTAAATTTTTTAAATTATGAGTCTTATGATCTTGTAGTATGATCAATTGCTACTCAATTTTTTTATATTTGATAAGTACTTTATCCTTTAGAGGGATTCTAAAACCTGTTTAACATTATGTCTTTATCGATAACATTAGAGCATATGTTAAGCTTGTTATAGATTGTTTCTAACCATTATTTATGTAAACCATATATGTATTTTTGCAAGAAGCAATAACAATAAAATAGTGAAATTTATGGAGTGATGGGTTCTTTGGTTGAATTTCCAAGATAGATGAACCTCATCAAGTTACATTTAATTACAAGTGGTTATAGAACTTATTAGTATTGGCTTTTATGAATTCCATAAGAAGGATTAATATATAAAACCGGTCTTATCCTTGTAGACACTCTTCATATGACAAAATTGCAAGGAATAATATTTCCATAATGAGTTATTAGTTACATTTTGTCTTTTAAGAGGCTAGAAATTATGTTATGATTCATCCTAGGGTCAAACTATTGGTGCAATTGTACATATTTGTGTGATCATTCTTGTGGGTTAATAATTGTAAACTTTGAGATATTAATTATATTAAAAAGGATTTGTTGTGTCTTCTAATAGTACATATGTAATAGCTTTGATATTTTTTGCTATCATGTTAAACATTAGTTAGATTATTGTGACTCTTTATTTTTCTTAAATCATCAAATGTTTAGTGTTTAGCCTATATGATAGGTAATCATGCATGGCCTATGTTTTAAAGATTTTATTACCTTCATTTTATATCAAATAAAAACTAGATGGGATTTTTGTAACTCTACATGATCTTCATACTAATATAAGAGCTATCTAAAAATTAGCATTCAGTCCATAGTTGATCATACATCATTGTTATGGTAGACCTTATGATGTTGTGATCATTATCAATTAATTAGTGTCTCTCATAATAAATATGCTTGAAATTATTATATATCAAATGATGTTTTGATGAATGTTAAATCCTTGTCTTGATCATTATGCATGTAATCAAGTGGATGGTCTAGTATTTAATGGGAGAGAATAAAAGGTTATGTTGACAAATAAATGTAGGACAAAAACATGTCATGCTTAGAAAGAAATTACAGAATGATGCATGGATAAAACATGTTAAGAGACCCAAAATATAAATGGATATGATTTACCAAACTTAAAGGTAGAGAATAAAATAACAATAAAAATTGAATAACTCAAACTATCCTACAAAGGAATAGAGGAGGCCAACTAGAAGAATGCTTAACTAAAAGCAATGACGCATAATGGAGGGGAAAATTCTAACTGATTAATATGCCAATAATATTAGATATTTGAGGGATAAATATATAAATATTATAATCAATAAAAGTAAAAAAATTAGAATTATATATATATATATATATATATATATATATGAAATTAGTGAAAAGAACTAAATAAAAAAACTAGTTAAATAAGTGGAGTAGAAAGTAATTGAAGGATGTAAAAATGGTTGATGGGAGAAGATTTAAATATTTTATAAGACATTAAAAAACTCAATAAAAAATTGGAAGGAAAGATAGATTTGATAACGCTGCAAGGGTGGAATCCTAAAAAAAAACTAAATTTTTCCCAAGAATCTGCACACTCATAATAAACAATGTCAATAAGATGGATCTAGCTCTAAAAATATATAGTAATTATTCCAAAAATGTTCATCAATGACATTAAAATTGAATGAATTAAATAAACCAAGAAAAAATACTAACTCTCAAGGTGTAAACAATAAATGACACAATAATTTTAAAGTGGGAAACTAAATGTATCAAAGAAAAAATCACATGATCTTTCAAGAAAGTTTGTCACCAGAATCTCAAAAATTACAATTTATTATCAAGAAAAATTTGAGAAGATGATAAAGAGATTCATGTTTATAATGAGGAAATGAGGGGGAAGGATATTTTATAGATCAAGAATAAAAGAATGTAAATTATAAAGAATTATATGATTACCTTAAAAGCCTCCATTGTGTGTGCCAAGTGGGGAAATGGGTTATTTATGCAAGTAACTCCAAAAATATAAATTAAAAAAAGAGGTGAGTGACACCTCATGGAATTTATATTTATGTAAATTTATACTTCACATAAATAGAAATTTCACCCACATAAATAGAACTCAAGATAAATAAATTGCCCTAAATAAATGATAATCCTAAAAACAAAGCTCAAAACACATGCTTATAAGATATGATTTATATAATTGATTTTACATAATTACCAGTACATTAACTATTTTATTGTATTCTAGAAATCAACAATAATCTAAACCAAAACATAAATACAATTGAAGCCACAACTTCATGACATATTGGTTGTACCAATTAAAAATTAGAGAAAGAAGACCTTATTTCAAATTTTACAAATTATGCACAACAAATTTGTAGATGATTATGTAACACTTAAAATATGGATAATGTATTAGCAGTCATAAATAACAGATGAAAACAAGGAAAGAATAAAACCCTAGTGAAGGATTTGTATTTTTGACACAAAAATACCCATAATTTCTGATTTAGATCTTCTAAAAGGGTCTTTTATTTTTTCCTTAGTTTTATTAACTATCAATTACATCCCCACAACCTGCCATAGTGAAACACATGGAAGGTACATAGGACACTTTTCACTATACATTCCATCATGACATGTTAAACACATGTCAATTCATCGGGGCATATTATTGATATTATTTTTTAAAATCCCTATAAAAAGGACAAACAATGTAAGGATAAATCATGACAAACATAATTTTAAAGATGTTTAGGTAGCACATGAATATTTGACACATAGTTTTTAATGTTTGTTAATAATCATGTCATATTTATTTTTTATGTATTTCACCAAGTGAAAATTGTGAGAATATCTTGGGGATTATATTATATAGTTGGTTTTTCTGTTATATTATGTGTTTTATATCTATGCTTGGAAAATATTATAATATAATAATTATTATTATATATATAATAAAATAAAATATAAAATAATATATTATAGTTATTATATTATGTATTATTAAATGTAAAATTTAGATAAAATATATTTATTATAATATATATTATTTTAAATTTAGTATATTAATATAATTTAGTATATACTTTGTTTATTATAATATACATTTATTAATATAATATCATATTATAATAATAATAATAATATATTACAAACATCTATACAAATATAATACATTAATATTAATATAATAGTATATAATATATTATATACATATAAATAATATTGTATAATAATATTATACCAGTTGCTCTATCTTCCACCCAAACATGTATTTACCCACCTACTCATCCATGCCTAAACTATATAGTCAAACACAAAAGAAAATGAATTAAATTTATATAAATGATTGTAATGAATAGTTTTATCCTCTCGACAACTAACAAATCCAAAACACAAGAATAATTTAGGCCATGACTTCATAACAAGTTAGCTGCAAGAGTAGAAATGGATACATAAAACATTTGGGTGTTAAAATTAAACTGTGTTATGAGACAGGTTTCTAATTAGTATATAATATGAATCAAGGGAAAAAACTCAATATGTGTGATTCTAATAGCTGAATAAGTGTTTATGAAGTGGCATTTTAACACTAAACTATTTTCTTCATTTGTCATCATTTTTATTGGTTCTTTGGTTGACAAAATGGAAACACATAGATGGGATAGCTAATATAGGATCTAATATGTAGATCTCATTAGGTATTGCATCCAAGATTTATTGGTTTGATTCTCAAACTTGATGGTTTTGAAACTATCATACAATCATAAGGTTTATTCCTAGGTTGGCCAGTTAGGATGCTACATAGCCTTGAATTTTTCATATTCCTTATTTATCTTTGCAAACATTCTTTGTAAATTTACAATTCACAACCTTTATCTACCCTCATTGTGTGGCCAAACCTCATGCATCCTAGGCTTTATAGCTCTTCACATGCTCCCAAATTACATGTGTGTCTGACACTTTCTTCCACCTATTCAACCCTAGGTTTATCTAACTTGTTAGTTAGGGATGGGTTGGGATAGGAAAAATATACATGTTTATTATTATTTGTCTCAGAATCTCAATGTATGACACCATGAAAACCCTAGGATTGCATTCCTCCACTTAGAATCAACTCTAGGATTTATCTTTCTATTTATTGTATGGATCCAAACTATAAATTACACTTCCCCCACATATCTACATATGGTAACCCCATTATTTGATTCCATACCTAAATAAATGATACTTAAAAATGACTCTATGGCAATAGGATTGCTCCACCTATCACTTACAACTAACTTTTAATAGTCTAGGAATCATCATTGTGAACTTACAGATCTTATCAAGTATGAAGCCCTTGTCCTTTTAAACTTATTTAGCCACCTAGGATGCCCATGTCCCCCAAATAATCAACTTATTCATCATTCTTAAACTTCATAATTTATTCATTTAATAATCTTAGTGTCACTCTATTGTCACAAGTGATAATTCTCTTACATCCTAAGATCAATGACTCTTCAATCTATTCTTAATTTAAATAACACCTTACAAATTTGGTTATCTACCCAAAATGATAGGTATGTAGGTATATAAGTTGTGATTGATGCTATTTTATCAAACATCTATGTAAAAGTGGGGAGGTGGGGTGAGGTTAAAATGGTATCAGATTTGATGCAAGATAGATGAACTAAAAAGATACAATCACACCCACAAATATGAGATATATGTAAGGATGGAGAATGTTCCTACAACCCACAACATTTCTTGATAATTTTTATCTCTATTGGGGTAAAACTCCAAAATATTCATCTCACATGTGATCGAGAAGACTAAAGTTATTTTCCCTACTCATGTGACTACACATGTGGGGAGGTGTAGGGAGGTGCTACCTATGATTTAGTTCTATTGGATGTGTCATGCCTATTATTTCATACAAATATTAGTGTAGGTTAATGGAGTGTAACATGTATAACATGAGGGTAGCACAAGGCCCCTTTGCTACTACTAGACCTAACTAGAAGCATGTGGATCCCATTTTAAACATAGAACTCATGAGGATGGTGACTCATATGCCCATAAAGTAGAAGGAAATTGGTTTATGGTAGCACCCATTGTGGGCGTATGTTTTCCCACATGATGTTGCACCTTATGGTTTGTGTACAGTTTCCAAAATTGATGATCAACATGAATGATAGTGCTATAAGAAGAATCTATAGGATATATGTGTCATAAATGAACATTCACATCTAGTTATAAATATACAATCTCAAAAAATAAAAATAGGATATATACCTTCAAAGCTTGGTGTTGAATGTAAAATATAATAATAAAATGTAAGTAAAACATTATATTATATTTTTAAAGTAAAATTGATATTTATTTGATGTCTTGCATTAGGGATAATAAGAAATACATTGTCATATTCATAATTATGCTAGCTATTTTCCATCATCCTCATCATAATAATAAATTTAAACCCCAAGTATATTTATTTATAATCATTCACCATACAATTATAAAACACATAATAAGATCTTGTAACCAACAAAGAGAACCCTTAGGTTCAAAACTCAAGAAACCTATATTTTCATCTTAGGTTTGAATTGATGAAAAAACTCAAAGAAAAGGATCATGAGGACATGGATTCATGGAATGTTAACAATAATATTCATCACCAGTTTATAGTTAATGTGTATTATTTTGATGGTTTTTTGCATCTCGCATACATAGTGTGAACATTCATAATATTGAGGAATCACCATTATAATTTTCATTTACAAATACACAAATTATAATAGGTTTATAATTATTCTATAATATGAATTAGGTGAAAACACTTAATATGTGTGTTATCATCAACTCACAAGTTGTTTCTGATGTGGCATTTTAGCATTAACATATTTTCTAGTTGTCATCATTATTGTAGGTTCTTGGGTCAATGGCTTGGTGATATTTAGATGCATTGAATAATGTGATATTTGATCCTATATATCTCATTGGGCCACATATACAACATATATTGGTTTGATTCTTGGCTTAAAATTCAAGTAACTACCATATAGCTATTAGGGTTATGCCCAAGTTATCTTGCTATGATGCCAAATAACCTTAAATTCATCGACTCCCTCATAATTCGTAACCTTTATTCTTTATATTTTTCACACAATTAGACCCATTTTACCCTTTCTACATGGTGAACTCATGCATCCTAGGCTGTACATCTCTTCCAAGTGGTCCTCGTACACGTCTATGTTTGTCACTTTCCCTCCTCTTATTCAGCTTGAGCTTTGTCTACCATTCTAGTCACTAGGGATGGATCAGGACTAGAAAGGAAACATGATCGATTCTCATTCATCTTGGGATGTTAGAGTATAAAAATTTGATAAACATATGATTGCATTCTTCCACTTGACATCTACTCTAGGTGTCATCTTCATATCAGTTGGATGGTTCTAAACTAACAATTCCACCTCCCCTATGCATTTACATGTAGGTAGCCTATTCATAAAATTTGCTTCAAGGACCAACAACTATTTGAGACTTTGGGGTAATGTGATTATTCCAATTATTATTATCAATTAACATTTTATGGTTTAGTAACCATCATCGAGAACACATGGATTTCATTGAGTATAGATCCCTTATCATTTTATGCTTAGTTATCCACCTAGGATACCCTATGGCCTCCACATCATCCACTTGCTCATCAATTTTACCTTCATCCTTTATACATTTCATTATCCCAACCTCACTCTATTGTCTCTAAGTGATTTGTTATCATACATCCTAAGATCTATGGCTCTTTAATCTAATCCAACTTAAATTTTGCCCTATTAGTTTGGTGATTGGGCCAAACTGATAGTATGTAGTTATTCTAGTTTTGATTATTGCTCTTTTGTCAAACATTTGTGCATAAGTGGGGAGGTGGGGTGAGGTTCAAATGGTATTGAGTTTGATTCAATATTGAGGAATTAAAAAATTATAAATACACCCATAGACATAATATCTATGTAAGGTTTTATAAATGGCCTTGAAACCCACAACATTGCTCAATAATTTTTATCTCTATTGAGGTACAAACTCAAAATAGTCATCTCACATGTAATTGGGAAGACTAATTTTTTTCCCACTCATGTTATTACAAGTGTGGGTGTGGGGGAGGTATGCGGAGGTATTACCTATAGTGGAGTTATATGTCATGTGTGGTGCTTATTATTTTATAGTTATTTTAGTGTTGATTTGTGGAGAGAAAAATGTATAGCATGAGGGTGGCATGAGAGCCATGTGCTTATATCATACTCAAGTAGAGGCTAGCGAATCATGTTTTAAATACAAAGATCATGAGGATATTTAGGATCATACCCATGTAGTAGGAGGAACCTTGTTTGATGTTACCACCCATGTTAGTCCTAGTGATTCCTCATAACATGATACACTTTATTTTTTGTGTAGAGTTCCTAGTTCAGACTACCCCATGATTGGTAGTACTAGAAATGTAGGCTATAACATTATAAGTGTACTATATGAATGTTCTATGGTGAATGTGAATATACAATATTAAAAAATAAAAATAGGATACAAACCATCGAGGCTTGATGTTAAACGTAAAATCTAATTAAAAACATTAAAACAACATGTTATTTAGTCTTTACAAAGTAAGACAAGTATTTATTCACCATCCTACACTAAGGACAATTATAAAAATACATCAACACAAACATAATTATGCTAGGAATCTACCACCATCCTCACCATAATAATTAATTTAAAATCACAACATATTTATTCATAAGTAATCACCATATAGCTATAAAACATTTGGTAAGATATTATAATCAAAGAAGATAAGTCTTAGGTTTGAAACTTAGGAAATTTATATTTTCAACCCAAGGTCATACGTAGTGATAGAATTATATACAAGGGGTTATGAGGAAGTGGACTCATGACGAGTTATCCACAATAGTAATCATCAATGTATAGTTTTCTTGAGGGTTTTCTTGGCATAACACACATATTATGCACATATACAAGCATGCAACATCACCATCATAATTATTGTCTAAAAATACACAAATTTTATCAAGATTAAAAAAAATCCTTGCACATTTTATATAAAAAAATTAATTGAAATAAAAACTTTCCATTAATTAACTGATGATGAATGACAATCAGTAAGTTCTAGCAATCATGTTTTTATGTGTTACAAAATTCCAATACCTGGCTAATATTATGCAGACTGTCCTGCTCACAACACTGGTCAAGAATCACATATAATTTTAGATTCTATAAAAATACTATTATATAGCATAAACATTTCTCATGATTCAGTTTTATAAAATGATATGTATTATAGTTTGTTTGTTTAATTTATACTTGGGAACATTCGAGACCCCTAATAAATATTCAAGATTTAAAAATCCTATTAAGCCTAAGTATAGATTCTAAAATAAAGATTTTTTTTTATCATTTTTAAGTTTAGTTACCCTGTAAGTAATAACATCACATTCCATAGAATAACCCCACTTTTTTGGAAGTGTACATTTAAATTCATTCAACAAGATTCTATCAACTTGTCCAAAGCATGTTTTATTAGGTAGACTTAAATGAAAGGTTTTCATAACGTTTATATCTATGTTCTAGACAAAATATAGGATGTAGTATCCTAATGGTTTGTTATTTTATACTTTATAAATAAACACAATCCACATGTCACATTGCATTGTATAAGGAATTCATAGTTTTATGTGGCCCCTATGACCTATGACCTAACAACAATTATATTATTTGGTCACTTTTAAATAAAATGACAACACTCATAGGGAAGAAACATCACCAACTACACATAACTTCCTTGGGTCTGCCACAAACAACACTTGTTATTGCACCTATAAACTCCATGTCCACTACACCAACACCATTTTTTCCTTTCACCACTAAGGCTCCCATTATTTTGTTTATGTGTTTGAAAATATTCATACTATACAATAACAAAATAAATAAAACATAAAATTAACTAATGTCATGGCTTCATCATGGGTTAGCTGCAATAATTAGAAAGAAGAAATAAAAATGATAGTAAGAAAATTGGACCTTGTGTTATGAGAAATGTTTCTAATTATCAAAGTTATGTGGTAAGAATTGTAAAGAATATTAGATGTGAATTTAGTGCATCACTCATCATCATCAATGTGTCTCTTATGAGGCTAAACACATCTTAGAGCAGTTCAACTACCACGTTATGCATGTGGAGAATGTTAGTGTTAAAGTTGAATGTGTAATATCTAGTGAGGAAGTGCCCTGAGTGGAAAGAGAAATGACATGTTTATCCACTTAGTCAACCTCATAATTAATGACATCATGAAACCATTACTAGACTTAGTTAAACAACTAAACATGTGTTATGAGAGAAACTCAATAGATGTTTATTGTGTTACATTTGGACATTAAAATATATATTAACATGTAATATAATATATAATCTAATCTAATAAAATATATAATACATCACATATATAATATGATATATATTCTATAGTACATATATATTATATAAATATTATTTTATATATGTACTTCACTTTTGACTAAAGTTCCAACTAGTCTGGGACATAATCAGGTGCTTAGATTCATGATCAACTATAATAAGTACTAGATTTACCAATAATGACCATAACCAGCCCAAGATTATCATCTACTACCACAACCAGCCCAAGAATACCAATTATGGGCCATAAGTGGCCCAAGAATACCAATTATGGGCCATAAGTGGCCCAAGAATACCAATGATCAGCCACATCTAGCCTCCAATACCATATACAAATTTAAGCCTGGGTATTGCTTGGAACAACCAAGTCACTTTACCAACTCACCCACATCTCAATATTTTTGTATATTAAAAAATACTTATACAGTATATATTAATATTATATATATTATTTAATATGATATGGTATATAGTATAATATAGTAATTTTTATGATAATAAATAATACATTAGTACATTATTGTATAATAATATCATATAATATAGTACACACTATTATATGTTATTAATATGTATAATAATATACTATATATTTAAACTATTTATTATTAATTATGCATATTATATATAGTTACTAATTATTACTACAAAATACTCTATTTATATTATCCATGATTACTAATTTCCATTGCCTCTCACTATCATTCCAAACTCTTTTATAAATATTTTATTATTTTCATGCTCTATAAGAATGTATTTCAATGTCAAAATAAGTTCATGTAAAGTAATTGATACTTGCATTACATTATAGGTCTTCTAATGTTGACACTATTGGCCCTATCAATATACCACAAAATAATTTGATTTTAATTAAGTTTTATGGTTAAAACAAAACCCATCGCCACCGAACCACTCTCTGAAGTTTATATTGTATCTTATGTTCATTTTTTATGCTAATATATTGAAACATTAATAAATTA